>JAKTWT010000003.1:0-437721 GCA_030582155.1 Hansenula lynferdii
GACACCAGACCAAATCTCAAGTGACGTCTTGACGTCTAAAAAGTAACGGTTAAACGTCTAAAAAGTAACGGTTAGACGGCTGATTTAGAAAATCGTCGCTTTAGATATTGTTAAAATATATCCTACACGACACTACGAAAGAGCTCAAGAGGCTACCCAATGCTAACACTAATGAAGGTCCCTAGATGCACAGATGTCACTGTTGCCTGCGACCCAAGTGAACCAAGTGCCACCAAATGCCAAACCACAGGCCACATTTATATGTACCCTGCCAAACCAAACGTGCAATACATACACACCCAAGGAAAACCGAACGGATATCAGCGGCTAAGCTCATATGCATCTACAAAAACACAGTCTCAACGGTATAACCACCAAAGCAAGTGACTACTGAAAAAGAGACACCAGACCAAATCTCAAGTGACGTCTTGACGTCTAAAAAGTAACGGTTAAACGTCTAAAAAGTAACGGTTAGACGGCTGATTTAGAAAATCGTCGCTTTAGATATTGTTAAAATATATTGGTTCTTTATTTCAAGCACTTAAAGGACATATAAAGTTTATCATATTATGTCAATATTTGAAGTGTGTTTCAATGTAAGAAGGCCCCAATATCGAATATAATAGTCATGTTTTGAATTTGCCATCAAGCTTGCGAAGGTTTAAAGTCCAACTTGTTTTCATTCACGATTAGAATCAATCAAGACTCTAAAATCTCGTTCTTTCTATAGCCCCATTTTTTAGCCAGATGAATATTGTCAACTTATGTTTCATCCATAATAACAACTCCCAATAGTTTCAATGGAATTGATATTTCAATATTCAAAAAACTTTCGATCTTCTTCACCAAAAGCCTGAAGTAGATACAAAAATGGTTCTCTCAATCTCAGAATTTAAGCACATAATGTCAAAGCTTTGACGATATTAGATCTTCGTCTGACACCTCCATCTATTAATATATCAACAACTTTGTCGAAAACATTTTTCCTTCTGAGCTCCGTAATAACATCAACTAAAAATTCGACACTTGATCCTGCTGTATCAAGATTTCCTTAGCTATGGTTTTATATAATAAAACATCCAAATACTAGTTCAGCGGCATTGATAGCCTGGTGAATACCTTTGATAATAACTTTGAGATCAATTGATTAGCATTCCAAAAGATCAGAGAAAAAACCTTCATGGATTTTGTGAAACACTATTTCATTGAATGTGACAATTTTCATGTTCTTTTCTTAACATATCCAATGGAAAAACAGTGCAGATGTATCACCCAGTGTTTCGGCTTCTTGTATTGTCTTCAAGGAAGACTCAAATATTTCCATCTTCAATATAAATGTGGCCACTGTGTATTTGTAAATTTTGTAGCGACCAGCTTAACCTTTCTAAAGAACATCACATCTGTTTCACCAGTAGCCAAAGCTCATCATTATTTAGCGATTTGGCAAGAAGACAACACTTTGATCAGAATATATGTCTCAAAGCTCCATTGAAACCGATATACACATCACCTGTTCCGAGTATTTAACACAAAGAGCAACCAAAGAATAGGTAAAGATTATCAACGCTGACCCTTTGTTTTCTTCTGTTGGTGAAGAGCAATACCTAATCTTTGACCATTTTGAACCATTTTGAACCATTTTGAAAAGTTAACAGAGTATCAGTAGTGTATGATTTTTGATTGACTAGGAAATTGAGAGTTAGACTATCAGGTTCTTTCATTAATTCTAAGGAGGAATCTTGATAAAACTGACTTAATTGGTCCGGAATGGTCCTTCTTTTTATTCTAGGATTCTCTCGTATAATCAGACAACATGGCTATGAATGGAAACGCATGCTCATCGTTAGGTGTATCAGTGGCAAAAGAAATAGCAAAATAATGGCCAAATAAGTAAATTGCGAATGATTGGAAGTGAATCAGAAATCAAAATGAATACACTTATATCCATACATTCAGTATGCTTTTCTTGACACTGGGAACAACTTTTAACTTCAAAGTAACATTGCGATGAATTTATCCCATGAACCGTCTCATCGTTATCTAATGATTTTGTGTCTTTTCTCGTCATTAACTTTGAACAAGAAATAGCTCTTGTGAATGGCGTGTATCATGAAACCTTTGCAATATTTCAATCAAGAATTTTGAAAGCTTCATTCTTGATGCATGTTATGGTACCAGACGGATTCAATAAGTCAATATTGTTGTGCAGTTGAAGAGGCGTTGTGGATATATTGGTTATCCAAATAGAAATGTGTTGTTTTGATATATGGTAAGTCTATTGAGTTTTCAATTTCAAGAAAAGCATTTTCAGATACTATTGTGTGATGTACGGATTATACGAGGAATCAATGCTGCTTAAAAGCCCTCTAAATAAAAAAATAAGCAGATGATATAATTCGAAACTTGAGACTTAGGGCAAGTGCTTGAAATTCTGGTGCTGTATCACAATAATGAAACCTCATTGGGTGGAAAAGGTAGAAAAAAGTGGACAAATTCTACACACCAAATCTTAAGATACACAATTACGATCAATCACCTTCGAGCTGAGACAAAGGACAAATCACTACCTATCACAATGTCAATACTCTCAGAATATCGAGACAATCCAATCATCACATTATTGGCATATCTACTTCTAGCCTATACATTCACTGTTTTTTACCAAAGTTACAAACTTTACCAAATCTCATCCCAACTTGACCAGGTCTTGAAAAGCGTGGATCTATAGCTATTTAGTCGACACAACCCAATGGTAATATTCCGCTAGCTTATTGATTCCGTTGCATTGTTTGATACAGACTTAAGATCTTGAACCTTTTGAAGAGTTTCACCCAATCTATCCGAAATATGATTCACCATGAAAAACTGATAACCTATTGAGATGAAATATAGAAGGATCAAAGTTATGACGATGTGAGGAAGAAGATTATGATCACTAAGTGCCATTCTGTTTGATTGTTTAGTGCCGTTTAATATGAGTTGTGAAGTGACGTTTGTACTCAAATTCCTTGGAAATTGTAGACGTTATGAAAATATATTTCAAGGTCTCATATAAGTTGACCGAAGCATAGATCTTCACTCATTCAAGGCGAGAAACTACAACCTCAGATCTTACACACATAAATGTACTCTAGATCCAACAGTTCAGAAGAAGATGGAAGAGGTTGTTGGATGAATCATCACACATCAAATAATCATTTTCAAAAACGTCAAGATTCTTGTAGACATAACTATAGTACAGTCTGTCACCCAAATAATATTTCGATAGACTATTCGAAGATTTAAAACAAATGTCACTTTGAAGTCTCTTGTTATATGAAGCGGTATACTTTAAATAGAAATGTACACATTCATTATTAAATGGAATGATAGTAGCTGAGATAAGGCTTCAAAGAAGTTATGAAACCCATTGATATAGTTGCTCAAAAGACTATAAGAATCGTGATTAGACAAACCATGATCATCGGGTTCTGATTGATGAGAACTTAACAATTCTGGGAAAAAGTTTGAAGCTTGCTTGAAGATCAAAGATTGAGCTGACTGTAATCACTATTTGCCTCATCACAATGTGAAGAATGTGGTGTCCAGATCAAAGTCTTGAAATATTAATATAAGTCATTCAATAGATGTTAATCATTGAAATACGCCAATGAAGACATGCGATGACTCGTATAACGCCTAATCATGATCCCAAAGCATAAACATCATGATGTACAATGAATTGAGCTATATACAGGAAGATTTTATATCAGAGATAAGTTCAGTCGGTCCAATGAAGAAATATGAGAAGTCAACGGAAAGTCTCGAATACATACGCAAGTAAATACCCGAATCGTCAAAATGCTTATCAATTCAATTTGGAGGTATCTGGAACTTTTGGAAGACCATAATTGAATCTAAATACACTATTTCATTGTTCAACACAAAGCTATCTCATAATTGTAAAGCTTTTGGCTTAAACTTTGACTTTGAAATACAAAGTAATTCACCCAACCACAGTTACACGGAGATTCATCAAGATCCACAATGAGCTTACCAATCACTAAAGTGGCAGCTTGTCATATAGCTCCTGTCCTTTTGAACAAATCAGAAACCATCAAGAAAGTAATCTCTTCCATAAGGGAAGCAGCTTCTAAAGGTGCAAATCTTATTGTGTTCCCAGAGACTTTTGTATCCGCATTCCCATTATGGGGTCAATGTAAGGCGCCGATTGATAGTCATCAATTGTTTGTTAAGCTGGTTGAAAGCTCTTTATATGTCGATGGACCAGAGATTGAATCTATAAGAGAATTGTGTAAAGAGCTAGAAATTGTTGTATTGTTAGGATTCAACGAAAGATCAAGGGTTAGTGTGGGTGGATTATGGAATTCATATGTATTAATCGATGAGAATGGATCCATTGGTGCTCATCATAGAAAATTGGTTCCTACATTCTTTGAAAAATTATCTTGGGCAAATGGTGATGGTTCAGGTTTAAATGTTGTTGATTCTAAGTTTGGTAAGATTGGTGCATTGATTTGTGGTGAAAATACAAATTCCTTAGCAAGGTTCACATTGTTAAGTCAAGGTGAACAGATCCATATTTCCATTTGGCCTCCTGCTGCTGATTACCAAAGACCTGGTGAGGCCAAATCTTTTGATAATATCACTGCAAACAAGATTAGATGCGGTATTCAATGCTTAGAGGGTAAATGTTTTGGTATTGTATGTTCTTCATATCTGGATAAGGCTTCAATTGATTTCTTGGTCGAAGACGATCCAAAAAACGCAGAGTTCTATAATAATCAATCACAAGGTGCTACATTCTTTTTAGATCCTTCTGCTAATGAAATTGGAGATTTTCTTCAAAATGAAGAAGGTATTGCTTATGCTACTTTCGACTTGAATAAAGCCATTGTACCAAAGCAATTCCATGATTTGGTTGGTGGATATAATAGATTTGATGTGTTCAAGTTGAAAGTTAACCGCACACAAAATGATCCAATTGAGTTTGAAGATAATATAACAGAGGAATAGTGAGCTTCATATATTTAATAAATACACACCGTTGTAATCTCTCAAATTGACATCAGTATAGATAAATGTATCGTTCTCTGTTTTGCCTTTTAATGTAAATCCACCGGGTTTACAATTTGTGAAAAACAGTTCAACATTGGCAAGCAAATTAGTTGAATTGTCAATATGATCTTTCTTTACTGAAGTTGAAATATGCAAATGATCACCAATTTCAAAGTATTTACCAATGACTGTTAATTTTGGAGGTTTGATGGGGAACCATTCCAACAATGAGTGTGTGTATGAATCCAATTTGAAGCAAGGATCCCAATACATTGGTAAATTTGTGGCAAATAACGTTGTGATGTTTGAAAATCTTTGCTCTGTAGAGTACCTATACCTGTAATCTCTTTGTCTTGTAAAAAATTTGTTCTTATAATCGTTGAATTGTAAAATAAAATCCGGTCTTGAATCATTGAGATCAAACAGCGCTTCATCAGTGACAAGAACCGTTATATTTCCATCGAAAACTTGATCGGCTTCAGGTAATGTTTTAGATTTACCAACTTCACTAATAACATCACCCTTTTCATCATAAAACTTGAAAAAATATTGCGAATCAGCCACCAAGTTCTTAATGTGTAGCTTAACTGTGAAATCAACCAATGAATTTGTATATGTGACACCCGATACAACAAGATCCTGAAACTCATCGTCCAATGCTAGTTGGAAATACACTGGTATCAAACTTGATTTCGCCACTTTAGACCTAGGACTAATTCTTGTCCAAAAGATTGTGGACATAGATGATGGATCACCAGAGGCGACCCCGTGACTGAAAGAATAGTCAGGTTTAGCAATGAATATTGGGAAATTCTGATATTGGTATCGACCTGGCTGAGGCCCACCGTAGTACTCATTCTGAATCAGCTGAAAATTGATGTTTTCCAAAGCACATGGTTGAGATACAAATTGCTCATCGGAGCTGAATATCTTCCTTAAATACCATATGTACACCAGTAAAGATTTGAGGAAAGAGGTGATGAGCATCTAATCCATGTGTCATATGTTTATTGTTGATGTTCTTTGCCCTTTGCCACGTTTAAAAACGCTTAAAGTGTCCTTAAAAATCCGCGACCAAGGGCAGAAGTACAATTCCCCGACGGTAACCTGCAACAGCCGAAATCCTCGCTGACTCAGCAGCTGATAAGAGATGTTCCGAGCGATGGCTATCGAGCCAATCAGCGGCCTTTCTCAGCCGATATCTCGACACAACCAATTATCGTGAGATTAACAGATGATTAGGCTGCATGGGAAATTGGAAGCTGTGTAGCGTAATAGCTGTACCTGAAGAGACAAGGACGCGACGATACAAGAGTTGGTGATATTTGGTTGCTTGGTTTTGGGCTTGTCAACCGTCGAATTCTTGAAGTTTGAAGTGGTTCATAGTTCATAATTCATTACTTTCAATTGAGTTCAACCAACACATTACTGCAAATATCAGGACAGTGCACAATAATCAAGATCTACGTATTGTCCACTTGATAGTTCACTTGTCTTTTGCTAAAAGGAATTCAAAATTTAACCATCGGTGCATCTGAATTCACCAAGCATCTACGAAAAAATAATAACCGTTTGAACAAAAAACGCTGAATATCATCTTCATTATCATTTCTATACAAAATAAGCTCGTTCTTCAAGATACCGCTCTTCAGCCATATACCAATCATTTTTACACAGTTATCAAGCAAACTCAAATATCTGCACAAGCATGTCCCATCACAACATCGAGGAGGATTCATCCTCTGAAGCACTATGGAGAATGTACTCCAGAGCTAAAACATCACTACCTTATAAAGACCGTATGCAAAACTTGACATGGAGAATGATGAGTATCAGACTGAAAAAGCAAGATATTCTTCCAAATGGACCAAGTGATTTCCCACAACTTACAAACAATAATGCTGGTCATTTTGATTTGGATGACAAGTTTAAATTTGATGCCCTAGCAAATGGGGATGAATATCTAGACCTAGCCAATATACCAAGTATAACTGATCAAACTGCTCAATCATTTACAAAAGCTCAAGGGAAAACTTCTAATTTAACAAAGTCTTTTTTGGAAAATCAGCAAAATGTTAATATACAAAACAGTACAGTTGCTTCTAGTACAATCGATCCAACATCTGATGATTTTGATTATGTTGCTCATATAAAAAAGATTGGTCAACAAGAGGATTTGAATATGAATGTCGACAATGGAAATAATTTCAAATCTATATCGTCGAGCTTCCATGAAAATGATTCAATAATGACTGATTTCCTACCGAACTCTAAAGCTTCAGTTTCTGGTTCAATACCTATCTCAAATCACTCTTTACAAAATATCCATCCAAGTCAAGCAATCAATGTACCAAACTTACAATCATCAAGTTACCAATCTACCCATTACCTTGACTCACCAAGAAATGACTATAATTCATTCATTGACCCTTTAGAGAGTATAAGTAACTCATATGAAGCACCATCTCAATTCAATAACGTTTCTAATAGCTTTAGTGAAAACCCAACTTATTTCTCAAACATGTATGGAAGTACAAATGCAACAAATTCACCGGTTTCTTCAACTGCAAATACCCCATTACAACATGATGGATCATTCTTTGATAGCTATTTCAACAATAATTCAAACAATTTGAGTACCTCTTTTTCAAACCAAAGAAATGGTCATCATCAATCAAATAGCTTCAGCAATAATCAAAGTTTTGCTAGTAAATTCAGAAAAATACCTTCAATGACCTCTTTAAACAATGATGAGGATTCAGTAATGGGTGGAGAAACAGTTTCAAATTTATCTTCATCTTATAACTCTAAAAGAACTTCTGTTGCATCAACAGCTTCCACAATAAGGAAAAAGAACAATAACTCTTCCAAATTGACTAAAAATAGAAAGAACAGTACATCTACAACACAACTAGCTGGATTGAACCTAACGGGTACTTCATTACCAACATCATCAATTAATAAGACCAACTCAACAATTTCCAACAAAAGAGAAGATTCCACTTCAAATGCCAATACAAGATGTACAAATTGTAACACTCAAACCACACCACTTTGGAGAAGAAATCCTGAAGGTCAACCACTATGTAATGCATGTGGATTATTTTTGAAATTACATGGTGTTGTTCGTCCATTATCATTAAAAACTGATGTCATAAAGAAGAGACAACGTGGTTCTGGTGGTGGGAGTGCAAGTACACCAGCACCTTCAGCGGCTTCACCATCTTCACCAATGAAGAGAGAATCAAATACATTGAAAAAAACATCAGCTCAGATATCAAGTCGACAAACCAAAAAAAAAACCCCAACTCCTTATCAACCTTCAAGATCAAATACAACATCTCCTCAGTCAAATTTGGTTAAATCAGAATCAAATGCCAATTCACCATTTGGTGCCACTGATGCTAGTTTTTTACAAGATGATCAGTTTATTCATCATTCTAATGATAATGCATTAAACGATACAGGTGGATTTCAATTTAATGATGCAATGGAGTTAGATAACCAATTTGGTAATGGAAATACTAATAAGAGTATGGAGAGCAATGGCGCCTCAAATGATAAAAAGCAAAGTATTTCAAAGTCAAATGGTAAAGATTCAAACAAGGCAGGCTCTAACAACAATTGGGAATGGCTAACGATGACTTTATGATCTAATGATACATGTGGTATATAATATAGCTTCACAATACACTTCAATTCGTTAAATAAGAACTTTATAAAATAAAATTAGATTAATATTAGATACGGCTACAAAATGTTCTTCACTAATATATATGTACTTGTTTATTCAATATCATCCTCCTTCCCTTTATCATTATTCGGTCGATGACTGCTAGAACTATTTATTTCATTATTATGACTATCTGGGCTCTTTCTAGATGTTGGTTCATCTTGTGGACCTCCATTCCCTGCTTGCTCAGATTCAGATTCCGTTGGATTTGATTTTTGATCATTTTTGTCATTAGTTTGTATTGATTTGTTAACTCTATCACTGCTTGAAAGAATTGAGTTGGTTGAATCAACATTTCCATAACGACTTTCAGTGGCGCCTAGAATACCACCCATGTTATTAGACTGTAATCCTAATAGGTGCAGAGCGACCTTGTCTCTATTGTTTTGGTATTGTGAGCTTGCTGCTCTGACCGGTCTTTTCACTCTCATTTGGGCATTATTCATTAGACGTGGGTCAAATTGATCTCTGCTTAAATCTTCTTTGAAATAAGCACCAACGTCTAAGCGTCCACTTGTAACAGTAGATTGTTTTGAGGCTACCGACCGTGACATAGAACTGGGGTAAGATGAATAATTGCCACATCCATGTACATCTTCCCTGCCTGAAAGATCACCCTTGCGCAATTTGTTTATCCCTGCGACTTCGCTAGATACTAAATCAATTTGATCGTGTCCAAAATTTTGTTTAATTTTGGATTTATCACTGGTTCTATCATGTGGATGTGCTGGTTTGGGGGTATCCAACGATGGGAGTAACATTGGCCTTACGGCTTGAGATTTTTCCCCCTGGTGGTATTGATGTTGTTGTGTGTCTTCCACTGCTAAATCTGGAACATTGTTTTGATTCAGACCTTCACTTGGCCCAGGAGCTGGATGTACTCTTTCAACCTCAAAATCCTCGTTGAACACAGGTCCCTCTTGGGCATCAAAGTATAGTCCAGCAAAATCTTCACGTATAGAGGATTTATTCTCATCATCGGAGCCATCATGTTCAACATTATTATTATCGTTATAACCACCCATTTCATAGTAGATTGTGCCTTGATATTCGATCCAAGATGTTATTAATATAGCAGAACCGCTCAAAAGCTAAATGGGTTCAGCACTCCAATACCAAAACAGCTAAAGTTCAAGACCAATTGAGTAGAAATTGAGTATTGTGATGATGATCCCTTATGAGTATACCAGTTGTTCATGAAACCACTTCGATGTCGAAGTTCCCCAATTTCAAAAGCAGCAGATTAAGCACTAACGGTTCTGGAATCCAATTCATCATCTTTAAAGATTTTGATTCTTTATGTTGGAAATCTGCCTGTATATATTCTGTTTGTGTCAGCGGCTAATTTATTTTTGTTCCACAGGCAAAAGTCAAGAATTCACGAGTCGCGGTACAATGAACAAAAGGTACTCTACATCTATTTCGTCATATAAGGCATCGTTTGTTGGTATTGTGAAATTTATCATTATTTACTTTATTCATTCATATATATATAATTAGTCTTTTCCTTGTTGTTTCGTAAAATCGCATGTACTGCGTTAAATAAATCATCCATCTTCAAAGTTGTTTTTTGGCAAAGCTTTCTTCAGTTCCGTAAACTCTGTCATCGTCTTTACCTTCGACAACGTCCTTGATAGCTTCCATTTTACTGACTTGATCTTTCCAAGTTTGAGTAGATTTCTTTTTGCTCTTATCAAATAATTCTCTATCTGGTTCTCTATAGGATTTACCGATTCTATCCCAAAGTGTTGTGAATTGTCCATAATTATAGTTAAAGTATAGATGATGAACTGTATGACAAGCAGCACCATTGATATATGGGTCATTAGACATATATTCACCATCGTGAATCATGACGGTCCAAAAGTTGACAAAAGTAAACAACAATAGATAACTCAATTTGTGCAATGGGAAAATGAAAGGGTAGACGTGGTATGGCAATGATTGGAAATAACCATCAACTGGGTGGAAGGCATGTGAAGCATAAGGTGTTGTAACCAGCCATTTATGATGAGGCTTGTGTAGCATTCTGTAAACTTTTGGCCAATGTAACCATCTATGGATCAAATAAATAAAACAATCTGTAAACATGATGAATGCAGGAAATTGTAAAACAATTGACCACCAGCCACCTTTGACTTCATTGACATCCCAGTATAGTTTGGAATAACCTTGTAACTCGATCAAAAACCACGGAACAGTCAACATGACCATAAATGGAATTGCATTAACTGCTTGTTGGATTTCTAATGACATTTGATTCTTCAAATATCTAGGATGATTGAAAATAGCCTTATCAAAGATGAAAACATAACTGAACGAGGCAACACCAAGATATAAAACCAAACCAAAGAACCACATCACAAGAAATAGAGAAAATGCTTGTCTAAAGATATTTGATCTAGGTAAAACCGAGGCATTTGTATAAATAGAAGTTCCGAACCAAACAGGGAAATGACCATACACTTCTGTTTGTTTGAGTTCGTTGATGACTTGGTTCAAGGCACTATTTTGATTTATCAAGCCTTGAGTAGGATCACTTGCCATGAATGCATTTACCGTGTTATTACCCAAATCCAGCGATTTTTGTAAAGCCTGTGGAATATGGCTAGTTAACGAAGCTGGGAACATCTTTGCATAAGCATAGTCAAAGACAAAAGCATCACAGGCTTCCAGTACTAAATCCATGTTGTTCTGTTGTAATCGAAGAGATCAATTCCTGTATATGTGTGTGTAGCTGAGATAAACTTTATGGTATAAACCTGGACTGAGATATATCAGTTTAAGATGAATGAATGGACCAAAGCAAGCGACAGTATAATAATCACAACTGTGAAGAGATAAGACTGATGTAAAGAACGAGTGCAACGGAGACTGAGCTCTATATATAAATTTTCAGGTGTGTTTATATTCTAAACGAGACAATTTGATGAGAGCCAAAAAAAAAGAATTTCAAATCTTTGAGTGTTTTGGTTTCGCTGCTAGAAAATTGGTACTTGTCACACCATAAAAAACCGCTAAACGAGAGCCCAACGGTACGAGCTAAACGAGAGCCCAACGGTACGAGCTAAACGAGAGCTGAGGCTCAGGGCTCAGGGAGCTTCATTGAACCTGGAAGAATAGATTATGATTTAAAGTGGAAAGAGATATTTAAGCAGTTGAATCGCTTGGACAGCAACAAGCATTTCCAAGTCACCCAGTCCGGGTTCTCACCCAACTCATCACGGCTTCTCATCGTTTAAGCACATTCTATTCGGAGCAATCGCGATTTTTTAAAATTCCGAGCACGCGTAAGTTGATTGATTCTGGATCTCAGTGAAAAAGGTCGTATCATGGAGATATCATGCTATACGAAACGGCTTGGGTTCATTGTGGGAAGACTACAAGATAATAGCTCGATGCGCGACGTCTGATGGGTCGCTTAATTGTAGAATCTTTGATTTTGGAATTGGATATATCGTGATACGCTGTGATCTCGTTTATCAACTGCTCTATGGCGCGATGACACAAAAGTTTCAAACGACTATAGACTCATGAAGGTAAACTCAAAAAGTAGTGGGCTGTCAGGCTTTAACCCATAGCTACAAATATCATGAAGCCACCGGTTTTAAACACCTTTTCTATAGCTTTAAAAAAATTATTTATGGGTTGCTTTGAAGTATTCGGTAACCCTTTTACCACCATCGTAGTATAGCTCCAATTCCTTCTTCAAATCATCCCATTTTGGTCTATTTAAATCTCCTTCTTCACGTTCACCTCTTGATAAAAGATCACTTCTTAGCCATTCTAATGCCAAAGGGTGTAAACTATTGATCGATTGAATTTTGATAAAATCTTCTTCAGATGTCTTAATGATTGGTTGATCTAGATGTTGTTGAATTCCATCTCCGTCCTCACCATCAACACCTTCGAATTGAATGTCCTTATTGTATTGCAAATTCTTCAATATCTTACCACTTTGAATATGTACCACATTAGTTGGCCATTTACCTAACCCATCAAAGATATGTGTGGCATAAATTATTGAGCATTCTCTGGTTTCAGTTTCATTTTTCAAAAAAGATAATAATCTAGCTCTTACTAAAACATCGAGATCCACAGTTACTTCATCTAGTAGCAAGACTTTCCAAGGTTTTAACAAGCCCATGGCCAGTTGTACTCTTCTTCTTTCACCATCACTTACCTGATGCATTCTCCAATTCAAATCAATATCCAGCAACTTGACCAACTCATCTCTTCTCTCTTTATAAATGGCACCCCCTATAGAATCAATTAAAACAGTGACTGGAATATCCCTACGAACAATTGGATTAGAAGCCCATTCAGTTCCAAGATATGTGGTGATATTAGAGGCATCTGACCCACCACGGAAAGGATCATGTCCCCCAATTGAAATCTTACCCACTGTACTCAACGTCTTACCAGCTAAAAGCTTCAATAATGTAGATTTACCAGCACCATTCGATCCAATTAACAAAGCTCTTGAGTTCCATGGAAGCTCGATTGAGATATTGGCTAAACCAACTTTGCCGTTACTGAATTTATATGTCAAGTGGTCTGTCTCCACTGAAAATTTCTCACTCATTCTTGACTTTTTCAACACTCTCTACGTTTCAATGACTGTGGTTCTTCATTATGGCTCGAAATTTATTATACCCTTTAAAAAGCCGCGAAATTGGCAGATCGCGAAATTTTGTGTTTCTCGATAATTTCCGAAGATTGTGTGTTTATATGATGAACTTGCAGAAGACGTATATACAATTGTGTGGAGACAGATAGACTTTCAAAGAATGAGTTTGGCAGATGAAGAGGATATATTCAAAGGGGAAGACTTGGAGCTAGGAGACGCCGAAGAAGAAGAGGAGGAGGAGGAAGAGGAAGAAGAAGAGGAAGATGATGATGAAGAAGAAGAGGAAGATGATGACAATGTCGAGAACAATGACAATGACGAACAAGGAGAAGGAGAAGGCGACGAGGAAGATGGTGAGGAAGAAGATAATGAAGGAGAAGAGGACGCTGAGAATGAAAATGACAATGCTGATGAGACTACTAATGAAGAGAAAAAAACAAATGTCAAAACGGAAGAGAAAGATGTCGAAATGACGGATGAAAACGACCGAGCTGACAATACATATGAAACAAAACCAAAGGGTGACGAACCACTTGATGATGCTACTAAGCTGGAAACATTTTTCAATCAAATGAAGTTCAAAGCTCAACTGGCAGATTCCTATGATGTCAATCCATTTGTCGCTATACCATACTCCTCTCAAATCAATGCATTGGAACTTTCACATTCATCCAAATGGTTATTCACCGGTGGTGATGATGGATTCATAAGGAAGTATGACTTTTACGGCTCAATTGACGGTGAAGTTCAATTAACAGCTGCTCAAAGGCATTCATTAGTTGATTCAATAACCAATGGTGGGTCATTATTAGGTTATTGGGAAAATGAGATACCAGTTAAAAGATCCACAATCAGCAAAGATTCATATGAGCCAAAACTATCACCTGTATTCTCGCTAGCTGTGGAGAAAAGATGTCTTTGGTTGTTGAGTGGATTAAAATCAGGTGGTATAAATTTGCAATCTGTGCGACACAATGAAGGTTCAATTGTACATCATTTCCAAAGTCATACAGACACTGTATCTCAACTGAAGTTAAACCAAGATGAAACTGGATTTTTGTCAGGTGGATGGGATAAAATGATTTATAATTGGGATTTAAACACTGGTTCAATCGTTGATACATTTAATGAGGCAACTGGTCAGATAAGCACTTTAGAATACCGTCCTGCAAGTGGATCTAAAATTGAATTCACATTACCAAAAGAAGACGATGATATGGATTCTTTGTTTGGTGATGATGATGAAGAAGAAAATGGAAAAGGTGATACCGAAGGTAATAAATCTCAAAAAAATCAGTCGGATGATAAACCACAAGAACAATCTCAATTACAAACCGATAGAAATATATTCATGTCTTCATCCATCGATGGTTCCATAAACGTTTGGGATCTAAGAGAGTCCAAACAGGTACTAAGGTTGAAATCTCCAAAGGGAACACCACCATGGTGTGTATCTGCATGCTGGTCAATTGATGGTGATTCCATCTTTGCAGGTAGAAGAAACAGTACAGTTGATGAAATCTCATTGAAAATGCCACTAGATTCTAAAGGTGAAACCAAACCTTCTAAAGTACTGAAGTTCCCACAGGTCTCCGGTGCTGTGAGTGTTGTTAGAACTTTACCTAATGGTAATCATGTTCTTTGTGGGTCTCATGATAATATTAGAATTTATGATTTAAGATTATATGAGGAATCACAACGGAAAACACCATTTTTAATTGTCCCTGGACATCATGGTGGTGTACTCTCTGATGTACAATTTGATCCAAGTTATAGATATATGATCAGTGCCAGTGGTAGTAGAGGATGGCAGGGATCAAGTACAGAAACTGTATTTATATATGATGTTGAACTACAATAGAAAAAATCAATATTTAGAATTCATTCAAAACAATCTGGGGAACAAATCACGTATGGGTCTTAGTCCTACTCTCAAAATATCGTGATGCGTATTCCAAAGATGCATCGTAGTATTGTGTAAATCTTGTGGCGTATCGGTTTTCTTCAAAATTAAGCTTAGTACTAATCCGATAATACCAATGGATACTGAAAGTTTGAAAAGTTGCTGACTTTTCTCGTTTTGTAAGACTTTATTTAAAAACAAGAATTGTTTGTATTGAGCTAAAGTGGAAGGATGACGTCGTTCTTTGGACTCTTTAATTTGATTTTCTATTATATTATCCATAGTTATTGTCTCAAGCCTTTCTATAATCAACTGTTTACCAACATCTATTGTTAATGGGCTAGTCTTAAGGACACTGTATTTTTGAATATATTTGAATGATCTCAATTTGGACAATGGGTACTTCTTTAGGAGTCTGGCCGCATCTTGAACGCTTTCAGCAACATCTTCATGGTTCACATTCTTTAAAAATTTAGTCAAAGAATCATGTATGATATCCCTTTTGGAGAAACAATCTTCGTCTTCCATTAATGACACTTTCTCCATGATCTTTGCTTTCTGATTTATTAGAATACTCACATAATAGTAGAGTATTATTCCCAATGATCCAGAGCTTATTATACCATCAAATATTTCAGAAAGTGTATTTAGATCTGTCACGTCATGTGAAAATAATGCAATCAATGGCGAAAGACAGTAAAATGGTTCTATTTCAACAAGCAACGCTTCATTGTATATACTGCTATCACATTTCTTTATTAATTCAGGTACAAGTCTCATGATGTTGATGGTCTCATCAATATTGGGCATCATAAAGTCTCTGAGATAGAGTAGTGTGAAATTCTCAACAACTTTGAAGCACATTTCCATATCTTTTTCAAAAACCATCAGAAATACTGTACATATATCATGGTAACCTTGATAATAAGATAACAATGGATTGACTCTCAATATGTGCAGAATAAGATCACTAAGCTTTCCTTTCAGCAAGGTTTTCTTTTCATTTGAAATTCCACGTGGAAAATGAATAAAAGATCTATCAACGTCGAGTGCAACCTGATCCTCATCTTTGTGAGCCGGTAATGACTTCCAATCATCATCATCATCAATTTGACTTTCTGAACTAGTATCAATTCCTAGAAGTATGGGCCATACTTGTCTTCTGAACTCAGAGTTCACTAATCCACCTTCAGTTCTAGCTAGGAACTGAAGAATTTTGAAATCTTGTAGATCAATCGCAGTTGATAAGCTTGGACCTTTGAAACAATTTGACCCTGATTTCTTTGTATCAAATATTGATTTCTCCAACTTTATAGAGATTGCGTCCCAGTCCAAAGAGTCGATACTCATTGTATGAAGTTTTTTCCAGCGGGAATATCACAGACAATTAGGCGCCAATTGGTGGATGGATAGATTTTTTGCTGATGTGTACAGTGTATATCATCTCAAAGATGGGCATCGCTTATAGCTAAATTGCCGCTTGTCTGAAAAATCAAACTTGACACATTTCAGTTTACTGGGCTCAGAAGCGAGTTGAGTCTTGTAGGCTGGTTTGAGTACACTGTTCCGAATTTTACACTGACCCCAGATATCAAAGCTCACTATCTGAGGGTATCATTCTCACAGTTACGCACACTCAAAAAACAATAGGCCCGAGCCAAGAAACAAAGTATAAAGTTTAAACAAATGTCGTTCGACAAGTTCTAACTTCTGAATTCATATAAAAGCACAAATTTGAACCATCTTTCAGGAAATTTGCTTTATAAGGATCTCCGATGGCAAACAGGGCGCTAAGAGAATCTATCAGCAGGTAAATGACGAAGGACAGCCGCTACACAAAGAGACAGTTCATCGCTGGTGGCCGTTTCAGCAGCGTTTACAGAGCTACAGATCAACAAGCTGGAACATTGGTAGCGCTAAAGATCACCACTCCAGACGAAGACGGACCGCCACATAACTCCAATGATGAGTTGAAGCTATTGAAGTTCATTGAAGAAACAGGGGGTGATAAACATGGCTTGTTGAGACTCGTTGATCATTACGTCGCGGACAGCATCGATTTGGTTATGGTTACACCATACCTCCCATTCACTTTGGTACAGATCTTGAAACATAACTCAGTCAAAAACAAACCAAGATTCAACCCGTACTTGAGCCTGGACCGTCATGATGAGGACTTTGTTAAACCAACTTACCAAAACAACTTGAGTGTTTCTCGGGCAAAGGAAATCATATCAGGTATTGCCAACGGTTTATCTTTCCTCCATTCAAATGGGATAATTCATCGTGATATCAAGCCAGCAAATATTCTGTTTCATGATCTAACTTCACCTCCTGTCATCATTGATTTTGGTATCAGCTATGCCTATCCGGATAATTATGGGAAGGAAAAATCTACTGCGAAAATTTGCCAAATATCAACCGGTGTATTTAAGGCACCAGAACTGATATTTGGTATCCAAAGCTATTCATTCCCTGTGGATATATGGGCATTAGGTATCTTGATGACATCCCTTTTCTCAGAGAACACTGAACCGATTTTCAAGAATGAGGATATTAGCGATATAAGGTTGATACACATGATCTTTGAAACTTTTGGAACACCAACATTAGAAACATGGCCTGAAGCTTGTGAATCCCCAACTTTTGGAAGAATGTGCTTAGAATTAATTCCTGGGAAAGAAGTTGAAAAGATTTTACCTAGAGCAGATGAACATATTCGCTCAGTATTCACCAAGATGATGGTTTATGAATCTACACAAAGACTAAAAGCAAGTGAGATTTCAAATTTGCTTGAATGGAGTGGCTGGATAACAATTTCTTCAACATTTCACTGCGAAAAGAAATTACGACTTACGAAACCAAAGTAAAACAACAGACAGCATTTATATTATTGGGGTATTATAATTGTAGTCTTGGATTTTCTCCATAACTCATCATATATCTTGCTCAAATTGTCTTTCCAATTTCATAAACTCAAGTAGATCATTGACCCTTGTTAATTCTTTTGAATTTAGGACATTTTCCTTTTCGGACTCATAAAACGAATCATCATTGTTCATATAGTATCCATTCTTGTAATATATCAGATTTGAATCTTGAACTTTGTAATTTGGTGTATCACCTGCAATTGTTGATATTTCACTGTACTCACTATCACTTGCATTCGAATCCTGGACATGTGATCGTCTCAACATTTGTAGCCTATTCTTTTTATTTTCTCTAACTGCTTGCTTTATACCATTTCTTATCTTTGGTGTCAAATTTTGATCATCTTGATTATCTTGGTTGGAGTTTCTATTTCCTAGTGGTGTAGCTTTTTTAGACACAGGTGATCCTTTGGTGGAATTGTCGAATATATAATGTTCTTGATCCAGCTGACTCTGGAGCTCTGCATTGAAGTTGTGATTCAATGATGAAACAGGGTTTATGCTTTGAAGTGATGTCAATCTATTTGAGCCCTCTTGATGTTTTGATTTGCTATTGCGTTGATCGTGTTCATATGATGAGAGCTGCTTTTTGGCAATATTTTTCTGAACAAGCGTAGGTGTAAGTGGTGTAGAGGCGCCTCTTTTTCTCTCATTCGACGAATGGTTTTCTATTATTCCGTGTGATAATGTTTTCAGTCTTGATGGAGTTGAAGTAACTTCATTGGTACTCATCCTATCTGTATTATGTTGTTGTTCGATATGACCACCCACTGGTGTATTGATATATTGGTTCCACTGCTCTTCGTAGCTCATTTTTTGATGAATGCTTATCTCTTGAAGGTTATATTTTTACTTGACTTATGGTACAGATGAAAGTTGAAACTGAACGCTGCTTATATTTTCTATGTTTACTTTTTGTTTTTCACAAACTTGAAAATCCGGTTTGTTTACATTTTTCTTCATCAGGCCGCAGAAAAGTTAATAGCCCAGTACCCGAGCTCAATGGCAGCGTTGGCTTAAGAAGTTGAACCGCTGAAACTAGTTATTGATACACCTAAGCACTACAAGAGATCGTATCATATAAGTATAAATAAGCACTTTATTGATTTAGATCTATACCCAAATACCTCATTGTCATGTCATCATCATTACTCAAATCATTAATAAAGACCTTCAAATCTTTGTTGAACTCAGAAAAGATACCCAAAAGATTGCTGTAAATAACTTCAAATCTACCTTCAGATTGATCAGAGCCATCGATGGAATCATCAAATCTTTCTCTTGATTCCAAGTCAAGTACCAACATATTGAATTCTTTAACCGTAACCACAAATTTGAACACTAGATTGGTCAACGAGTTTAGTTGGCTGATATAATGCTTGTTGGATATTTTGCCTTTTGCTTTTGAGTCCATTCCATTTATGAGCTTATGTTTTGTGACAGAATCCAAGAAGTTTGTGTGTAGTTCCTGTAATGAATCAATCGGGAATTCTCTGTATTTGGAGTGATTTTCTTCAACTCCTATTGCTTTCTTATTCTTGCTATTCAAATAATCTATTCCGGGCATTAAGACTCCCGATGCAACCTTGAAACCTGTTTCACGTTTTGCAACTTTGATCTTTTCAGAATCATTCGATGATTTTAAATCGTTTAAAAAGTTTTGGAAAGCAGCCTCGATGATCGATTCGAATATAAATTTCTCTATTGTCAACGCAAATCCACGAAGGAAATTCTGGATGAGACGAATTCTATTGACTTTTTTGTAAAACGCTCCATTTGATAAAATGTGTTTCTTTTTCTTGATCTGAATCTTCCACTCGGTAGCAAGTAAGAACTCAAGTCTCTTGAACTTCCACAAATAATTAAATACCTTCAGATAGCCCTTTTTTTGCGAGTTGATATCATCATTGAGTAATATACTTGTCGGTTCATGAAGTTGATAGTCTAAGGTGAAAACATCCCATCCAATATTACCATGCCCAATCTCCAGGATTCTGGCGTCCAAGTCATTTACAATGTATCTATTTTCCTCTGATTTAAGATTGAACCTGACCGTAGATGCCATTATAGAGTCTTGAAGAAGCTTTGTTAATTGGTAGCCTGTAAGCGATGATGAAGGATCATTTAAAATATCAAATCCATATTCTATAAGGGAATTTATGAAATTTCCCTTCCCCATTAACAAAAAGTCTTTCAAAGCCAACACAACAGCCAAGAAGTTATATTTAGTGTATATCACGTTTGTCAATTTGGCCACTATCTCTGAGTAAAATCTCTCGATAATTTGAGAAAAGTCAAAATCACTGTATATGTTGAGTGTTCGTACTCTATATTGTTGGATTCTGACTCGGATTCTTCCTGAAAAGTCACTGCACCATTCTTGTTCTTTACAATGTGTTTTGAGAAAACGTATAGTCTTTCCAATGTGATAACATTTCTTTCCCAGGTCTTTTGATAAAAATGAAGGCACCCTTTCGGTATAATATATTGAATTAGCAGAGTTTGAATGTCTGTTTTCGATAAATTCTTGCCCAATGAAAAATTCATTTGATTTATCTGAGATTTCACCTTCAAATATCCATGAGTCCAAATATTTAGAAAAAGGAGTTATGCAATAAGAAAAAAGTCTTTTTGAAATATTGTGAATGGTTAAATCACCGTGATTGTTGTACTGATATGCTTTAGATAAAACTTCATAGCCACTCAATTCGTCTGTCTTCTTTAAAAAATGATTCAAAAATCTCAACTTAGTGAGTTCTTCTGACATTTCCATTATAAGCAACAATAAAGAGAAATTATCCCTTGAGGATAAATCATTAACGAGTTTCATGTATTCAGTGAGTTGCTCATTGATGAATGATAACACAGCGTTCTTTATTGGAGTGGAATTGTTTTGGGTTCTGGAGCTATCTTGTTTGATTTTCATATGCTGATAAATTAAACCACATTCCATAGATATATGTAATAACCCACTCAAACTGTTGTTAACTTCTTTTGGTAATTGGATGCTATCTTGTGAAACAGGAAAGATATTCGAAGTGGTACCGATCAAAGTAAATGAAATATATTTCAATATATCTTCTTCTTTGACTTGTCCTTCAAAAAAAGGTATAGTGACAGCTTCTAAAGGCACCTTATTACCCTCTGTAGCTCTTCCTTGCAAGGTGGAGTATTGTGATCTTCTATCTGAAAACTTATCAAAATTTATCTGTTCAAAAGAATCTACACCACCTTCATATCCATAATTACTATCCACAACGGATCTTGTGTCCTGATTCACATTATATCCATCAAACCTTTCCGTATTACCATGAATCCCAAGATTGGATGCAGTAGTTCTTGTTCCAGTGGTGTTCCCATTGTTTCTTAAAGACTCAAGAAACACTAAATATCTAGCTACAGCTTCTGGATTTTTATTCTTGGATAGGAATTCAACTGTGTCCTGTAATGTATTCCAACCACGATAGTCCGAGACACTCTCCATATCGAGTTTGAGTTGTTGCATAGTTGACTGAAGCTCATACCGCGTATCATGATTATTTGATTCTAAAAAGCTCATTAGCTCTTCAAACACTGTTGTCTGGTATTCTTTCCCCAAATCCTGTGGTATCACCGATTTCACCAAACGACTCGATAAGATCCGCAAAAGCTGGGCATTGTCGTTTGACATTGCTGAAGTATGCAAGTGGGGACAGCTTTTATCGGCTATGCCTAAGTTGTAGAGATCAAACAGACGTTTATACCGTTTGTGGCAAGTTATATGTATCTCTTTATTTTGATTTTTTTATTTAAGCTACGCGAGATCGCACTTTATTTACAAAAAAATGTAAACATAAGCTTGACTACCCAAATAGGAAACTAAAGTGTATACTCTTGAAAATTATACAAAGTTCAAAGTTCAGCGACTGCGATAAGTTCCATCTCTCTAGTGAAGAAATCGTGTTCCTTTTTATCATAACCCAGTTGTTTCATGCGATCACCATAACGTCTCATGTTGTAGAACTGGACTATGGCTCTCAGTGCAATTTCTTGACCATATGCGTCTTTCAGTTCACCATCAAGATCTCTACCAGATAACCAATTATCCCTTAACTGTGGTTTCATGTGAAGATAAACCATTGATATTAAGTCCATATTGTGTGATTTCCATTTCCGCCCATTAAATGGTGTAATTTCCTTCACCATCTTCAACGCTGGTTTCCATATTGAAAAATTTATAATTGCAAAAAATGGTTTTAATGATTTGGCTAGATCTTTTTCCGATAATGAGATTATTCTTTGAACTTTTTTACCACCTAATAAGCTCCCAACAGATAATAATGTGGTGATGTTGAAGCAAAAACGTTTGTCGACCCCAACTTCAACTTCTTCTAGATCAGGATAATAAGTTTTAGATATATCAGAGCAATTTTTCCAAAAATCATTTTTATTGACAGAAACTCCTTCAAATGTGATCCTGGCTGTCGATGAATCTCCAATACTTTTAAGATATTGCGAAAGTATGGCGAAATAATTTGAGTCATAAATGAGAGTTCCAAGATATTCAAATTTTAAAATATGACTAGTCTTGAACCATTTTAAAAGTATTATAAGAACATACATTGATTTTTGTAATGCAATCTCTTTAACGCGTATGATCTCCTGTGATATATCGTTAAGTCCTTCTTCTTTCTCTTCACATAATTCCTTGTTATTATCAATAGAACTTATAACAACTTGTAAAACAACATGGACCAAAGACGACAAATATGGTAAAGAATCTCTGTAAAAATTTTCCACTAAAGTCAATGTTGAAATGAATCCATTTGGATCGCTTGCTTCAAGTATCCTATAATCATCAAAACAAAGGTTTTTATCAATTAAATCATTTTCCCAGCCTCGTTCTTGTCTCATGAAATTTTCCTTTTCACTCCACATTTGCTTTAAACTTAGCTTATCCCTCACCCTAGATGAGCATATGAAAGTGGCCTCTTCTATACTTTTTGGAATACCCAAATCGCCATTGGTGTCATCTGTAGGATAAATAAATGGATAACTTTGATTCACTTGATAAGATCGTTTGGTTTTAGATGCCTTATTAATAGGTGTCGATGGCGGTGATGGAGCAGGTGTAGATATGTGACCTGTGGGTATTGGTAGTGAGGTATTCACTTTCGAATTCCCCATTGTTCTTGGAGCACTTAAGAATTGTGACAGAGATGATGTATTCTCAAAATTTTCCGGTAATGTTGATGGTGGAGGGATAGATGTTGGATATCTAGCAATCAAATCGTCCCGGAATGAATAATAGTCTAATGGTGTTGCTGTAAGTTTTGAAGGGTCATTTTCTTTCACGATATTGAATTTCTCACAGAGAAATGATTTGGTATGATTTCTTCTTTCAAACCCACCAACTAGACATTGTAAACTCTTAGCTAAAAGTGCTATAAGGTTACGTCCTCGTAGTAATGGAGAGTTATCCCACCTCCAGGCATCAATGAATTCCATCAACATTACAAGGAAGTTTGATTCTTGTAATTGCTTTGTGACTTTTTCAATCTTGTTTTCAACAGAGGTGCACATAATCAAATATAGAATGGTGGACGATAAAAAAAGCATTTTCGAGTATTGGCCACCAAATTGTCTTCGATCTTTGATGTACGTGAAGTGTTTTTGAAATAGGCTAACCAATACAGGTATGATATTATTAGATACAAGTAGTTTGTTATTCGATTTGACAGCTGCCTGATGAATTTGCTTGGAAGCATGGTGACCGTATGATCCAAGCGATATGAATGTTAGACATGACAATGATTCATATACTGTATCACTATGTGATAGATTGGAAATGAGGAAGTTGATAAGTACTGATTTTTGAATGTCGTCAAATGTGTTGAAATCCGAAGTCTTTGCGATACTCTTAAATGATCTTTTAAACAATGGCAACTGGCTCAATTCCCTTTGGGTGAACCAGTCATCAATTTCTGTGGCAAAAGGAAGTTCATCTGTGTACTCATAGTTGATCTTTGGTTTGGGGATCGAGGGGAAAGACGTGGTGTTTATACTGTTGCCTTCACTTCCAGCTGCGAATTGACTAGCTCTCTCGTTGAGGGAATGTTGGAATTCCTCATCAACTGCCAAATTGTTGTCGACCCCATCTCCGGGTACTTGGTCCACCTCATCAATACTTAGTCTATCGATATCTTCAGCAGTGTCTTCCAACTCATCAGCCTGTAATGGTTCTTCATCTTTATCTTCCTCTCTGGATATGTCAAAACCGTTTGCTTCTTCCGCCATCTCTGGGCTCTTTGGCAGCCTGATCTCTGGCGATCCCAGCCCTAGGCTGACCAGATTGGCCCTTATAGGCGACTCTGGGTGCTTTGGAGAGTGCATCATGGTGGCTAGCGTCTAATTAGAGCCTTCTATAGCACAGTCAAGTTGTTAACTCTCAATTCTACACCCAAACATCTTTCCGCGCTTTCTGCTTCAACTTTCCACTGTTTACGCTTTTGATCAACAAACCCACGCAATTGCCTGACTAGACCAGATTGGGCTCTACCTTCATATACCCACCATGAGCAATGACACCGTGTCGAAGAAGCTAGAAAGCGTCTTGGGGTTGCAGTGAGTGTTTGTTTTTAGCGGGAATTTGATAGTGGACCGTTGACTAACAGCGACAAAGAGTACGTGTGGTGAATATTCTAGACGTTGAAACAGTGGGCACAGTATACTCATACTTGTCGAACCCGGGCACTCTGATATTGCAAGTGGCCTCGAATAATGTACTGGGCCCAATACTCAACTACAAATTCTTGAGAACAGCACATATAAAATCCATTGAAGTGATTTCGAAACAGATTGATCAAACCAAAGTGGCCAAAGTCGCTCAAGTGGATCCAGAGGCTGTTTCATCTGTTTTGAAAAGAAACACAGAGGCGGTTGAGTTGAAGAAGAGCACTGCGAACGACAAGGTTTCCAAGAAAGGTCAAGATATCTTCAACGCGCTTTACAAGACAATGCCAGCTGTGAGATGGAAGGGTACTTCTATTGTGGTTCTTGATGAAGTCCAAGTCGATCAACCTTATAGAGTGGACTCGATCAAATCTATACTAAACGATGATGAAGGTGATGCTATTAACTTGGTTAAAAAAATCGTCGATGGTGTTTGGTTAAAATTGGAAGCTCAAGAAAAGGGTGGATAGAATCATTATAAAACTACACGATGCCATGAGTCTCTTTAACACGTAGAATCTAGGAATTCATTCGTATCGCGCACTAACTTTAGGTTAATCTCCATGATGTCAAACAACCTCTTACCTCTAAAATATGTACCTTTAAACCCATCAGTCTTTTCCCATGGTAATTTAAGCGTTAATGTATCTAAATCTCCAGTTTGCCCCAGCATTTTTTGTTCCCAAAATATATTGAACCAAGTGGAAACAGATGTGTGATATAAAGAGGTTCTTTCAACTGGACAAACCTGAAATCTCAAATCCACACAATTAGCATTTGTTTCAACCTCGTAAAGTAAAGACGAATCCTCTTGAAAGGGCACATTTGTGGTTGAAATTTCGAAAAAGCTCACAACTCCATGATTTTTGGAGGTGTATCCTTCACATTTGATTCGTAAAGGCTGAAGATCATCACCTTTGAGCCTTATCGAGACAATATAAGGCTTCTTATCGGGTGCATAACTTTTCTCCCTAGCATAAAACTCACAATATGACAAGTATTTCAACTGTGATGGTATTGAAACACCACTTCCAAACCCTGGCTTCATTCTTTTCTTTGTAAACATGTTACAAGCCTCCTGTTTGTTAAATCCAAGATATAAGATCAAATATGCACAGATGACCAACCCTGATCTACCTTTCCCCATTTTACAATGAATAACTGCAACATTCCGGAAACTTTTTCTGAGATATAAGTCAATTGATTTGAGACAGCTTAATAAAAGATTGAAAGGTGGCGGTTGATGATCAGGCCAGGGGAAATGATACACTTTTCCATTTAGGTCATCTGATTCCATTAGGTAGTCATCGTTATTTTCCAGTTTCAAATTCCATATTGACCAGCAGCCTGAATGCTCAATTTCCAAATAGTTTAGCAAATCATTCAACGAGTTTCGATAAAACAATTTGGATGTCTTTGACACCGGACAAGAACAAACAATTAATCGATCTGTTATGTATGACAGATCTAAATGAATACCATAATCATTGACTAAAGATCTTGTTGGACTTGAGACCAATTTCTTGAAAAATGACACCATCAGTCACACGTCCGATCAATTTCTTGAGTTCTTCATCAACATTTGACACTTTCATATACTTTAACATTGTAACTGGAGAGAAATTTAAATGACACAAAACCCTTGGAAATGCACAAAGGTTAAATGGGAAATTCGCGGGCAAGAAAGCCGTGTGGATTGTGAAATCAATAAATACCGTTTTTTTCATAGTAACTCTGTTAAATCCTGGAATATCACATCGGTTAATATTCAGTAAGTCATTTTCATAGTCAAACCACCTAAATTTAAACTGAATACCGCACTTCACTTTCTATTATGATTACCTAAGCGGTGACCGGGTGGATTTCGCGGATTTTTTTCATTTTTTTGCCGATGTTGAACTTGAACTAATGAGAAGGATGTGAAAGGTCAAAGCCATCAGATATAATTCTCAATACAAAACAACCCAATCACAATGGTCAAACTAACTCAAGTCGAAGACGAACAAGAGGCTATCTTCCAACAACAAGCCACTAGCGAAGCCAAGCAATCAGCTGCTTCCACTTATGACGATGAATCAGAATCTGATGAAGATGATGATGATTTCGATGAAGATGAAACTTTATATGACAGAATCGTTGCCTTAAAAGATATCATCCCACCACAACAAAGAACTCAAGTGTCAAACGTCATCTCTTCAGCATATTCAACCGTGTATTCTGGTGTTTCTAAAGCTGGTAACTTTTCATGGATTTTAACTACAAGTGCCTTACTACTAGGTGTTCCATTATCTTTATCAATCTTGGCTGAACAACAATTGATGGAACTTGAAAAAGAATTCAAACTACAACAAGGTGCTAATGACATCTTGGCTCCAGGTGCTGAACAGCCAGCTGTTGATGCTCCAGTTGCTGCTCCAGCTGCCAATTAAGATACTCTATAAGTGTAATTGCTAGAAGCAATTGGAAATTTATTGGGGATTTTATAGGTTTTACTTGATTTTAATGTTGTGATCTAAGTGATGATTTTGGATCTACATGAAATACATGACTTTGTACATATTTGAAATTCTATAAGGTAGTTTTATATATAGTTGAAGTGTTACAATTAAGCACTCTTTGGATGTTTGATACTTAAAGCATAAATGTCCAAGTATGTTGTGATTTCATAAATGATTTCCAAAACGAACAATGAGTAGAAACCAAGACTCAATCCAAACCCAGTCCAAATTAAATCACCAGTGATTGAATCGGAACTATAACCTAAAGTTGTCAAAGTGATAAAGATCAAAAATTCAGCAAATGGAATGAATAATGATGGTGTAAAATTTGGAAATTTTTGTAAAGTTAAATGACCAATAATGATTCTACCAACACTAAATGCTAAAGTTAAACCAACGGTCAAGACAAATGGTAACAAGTATTTTTCAATAATTATTGGGTTGTAAATTAACCAAGCGAAGACTGAGGCATAGTAACCAAAGAATGGTAATAAACCTTTTAATGCCTTATAATAATCTTTGGAATCAGTATAATGCAATTGAACATTTCTTCTAGCACTGTTTATGTTAAAATATAATCCAATTGTACCGAAAATGATGTATAAAGTGGTGAAATTTACTTTAAAATCTGGATCTAATCCTAAAAACGATAAATTAATTTCAAAAAATTCAATCTTCCAAAGACCTGGACCAAAGATACCAGTCAATGTGAATAATCCAATAACTGACAAAATACCTTCCACTGGACCTGAGAATTCTGAAAGGAAAAGCTTATGAGTATGATATTCTTCCCATGTACTTAAATAAAAATTTGCCAAAGTACCAAATTGAGAAACAATTAAAACCCATGAATATTCGAAGCCTGCAACAGATGCAAAGATAATAACTGATAATGTGGTGTTTACAGCATCAACACAATGATCGAATAATTCACCTAATGGACCACTTTGACCAGTACGACGACTAAAAAAATGTTAGTTGAATTTCAAATAAACAATAATGTAATTAACTTACGCATGTGTACCGTCACAGGCATCAAATGTCTGATACATGAATAGACCAAAGGCATAAGTGAAATAAGCCCAACGTGGATTATCACTTAATAAATATGGATCATAGTAGAAAACAGTCAATAAATTAACTAAAATGAAACAGAACCCTAAAAGAGTAACAACATTTGGACTAGTAAAAGGTTAGCAAGGGGAATAACAATCAGTACAGTTATACTCACGCCATCCACAATGGGAAAATGTTGACAAACTTATACCAAAATGGCTTCAAAATGTATTGAGAAACAATTGATCTATCTTCACCTTGATACCTATAGCAAGTTAGTTTTGATTCCAGTTCCAAACATGTGCTTCACCTACTTGTACTGTTTCAAGTTTTCCAACGTGTGGTGCGGTATAAAGAATCCCATGATGAATGAGCTTATAGTGATTCAAAGACCTGGTGGTAAAGCCAATTGAGTTTAATTCTGACAGTAGTGCTGGATTCTAGTTTGTAAAGTAACCCAATTTCAATCTAAATACTTGCTTATTCCGTTTGACGCAATTCGCTCGTGATGAAAAAAAAGATAATTCGCGGGTAGTTAAGAGTTAATTAGATTAATCGGATTGGAAGACCTTTTAATTTAGACTTTATACTGGAACTATTTGTTATTGTGCTACATATGAGAACACCATGTAATATTTATTATTAAAATCTCTTTCAAATTACTAGCAAAAAACCAACAGAACCCCGAATATTTCATTTACAGGTAGCCAACATCTTGGATATCACAGACAATAGCTGATCATTCTCACAGGCAGCAGCGACTCTTTCCTTATCGTTCAGTTGCTTGTTCACTTGATTCTCACTTTGATGACTTCCCTCTTTGATTAAGATCGTTATTCTGAATCTAACTGGTAAACATCTCTCCAATCTAACTCTAATCCCAAGACCAATAAGCGTTGCTAAAGAACAATGTGTGATGGTTGGTGTGATCCTTATTATCACTTCAGCCATTTTGTTCTTATCACCAGTGTCTTTGACTTGGATATCAGGTAAGTTTACCACAGCTAGTTGACCCAATGTTAAAGGATGTTCAGGATCTGATATGTGTGCGACCAAATCGAAGATCTCCTGGGAATCTATAGGCTCAAAATCTTCATCTGCCTCGTCGTCTATGCTCATTGATGATTCTCTGTCACTCTCTAGCCCTGGTGGACAGTGTGATGTAATTTGATCAAAACTTTCATTGTTATCAGCAAGAGAAAGGTCCAATAAACTGGCCAAATGAGGGTTTAAGCTGCGTTCACTTGTCTTTTGTAGCTCTTCGCCTCTTGTTGGAAGGGCAGTATCGTCTAAAATAGTTGGATTAGCGTTTATAACGTCAGACATTTTGTTTGTTGTCGTTTTTGTTAAAGAGAAGAAGAAGTTATTTTATTCGTCTTGGATTTATAATACGTGAAAAATTCGCGACCGTATATATCTCATTTCTTTTGGCCCGTATAAGAAAGATAACACATACAGATCACGAGCTAAAGGACCAAGATGAGTGAGAGGAAAGCTGTGATAGTGGCCGTTGGTGGGCCCTCATCTAGTGGGAAGACCGTATGTGAAGTTAAGCTGCTTCAGCTCGTTTAAACTGACAATTTGACCAGTCTGTAGCGAAGATTCTCCATCAATTAGTTGATGATTCTGTCTTGATACATCAGGATGATTTTTACAAGGTATGTTTGATTCTTGATGAATATTGGTACGTGAACTGATCAACGGTAGAATGATAAAGAAATCCCAGTAGATGAGAAGACAGGAGAGGCAAATTGGGACTGTCCAGAAGCAATCAATTTCGATGCATTTGAAAAGGAACTAAAATACATTAAAGAGCATGATACAATCTCACCTGAAGCTGAAAGCTACGAAAATAGATATAACAGTGATACAAAAGATTCAGGAATTCTTGACAAAGCATCGACAGAATTGAAAGAGATCGCTGAATCCATTAATCATTCATTGTCACAATTAAATCAACGTATATTTTTCATCGATGGGTTCATGTTATTCCATGATGCCAATATCACTAATCTATTCGATATAAATATATTCCTAAGAGCATCATATGAGACTTTAAAATATAGAAGAGAAAACAGGGCAGGATATCAAACACAAGAGACATTTTGGGTAGATCCACCAGGATATTTTGATAATATTGTGTATCCATCATATTTCGAGTCTCATAAACACCTTTTCAAAAATGATAATGTTGAAAATGAATTAGATGTTACAAAAACAGACTCTTTGAATATACACAGTTTTGCCAATAACAATGGTGTGGAATTGAATGATGTGGTACTGTGGAGTACTAAAGTGATTTTGAGTGAGCTACACTAAACAATTTTATTGACATAGATAATACTTTTATTTAAACCTAATCTCTATAATACAGTCATTTCATCCCTCTTATTTTTTAGCTTTCTTTTTAGATTTTTTCAAAGCTTTAACTTCTTCATTGTAAACATCTTCAGAATTTTCTTGTTTTCTTTTGACATTCTTATTCTTCAAAGCGGCAATTTTACCAGATGCAGCAGCTTTGGAAAGTTCTTTATCATTCAATTCAACATCTGCTTCATCAATGTTGTACTTATCTAAGTTTAATGAGTTGATCAATTCTCTTTGCTTTTCACGTAATGCTTTGTTTGTCTCTTTAGTTTCAGAATCTAGTTCATCTTCAATGGTTTCCTCAATAGCTTCAAATCTTGGGGTATCTACACCATCAATTTGAGCAACAGCATCATCTCTAATTTCTGGCATTGTATCTTGGATTGATTTGCTCAATAGTTCTCTGAAGAATGAAGAAATCTTTCTAACAATCTTGGAAAACATGGCGATGGTTTGATTGACTGGAAGATTCAATTCTTTTGAAATATCTTCAATATCTTTATGTTGTAACCCAATGGCAATCAAAATAGCATTTTGTACACCTGATAATTTGACACCATTTATCTTCCCACTGAAATACAAACTGGAGATACCAGGTAACAAATCAACAATAACATGGTAATCAAGCAAATTGTTAGCATATGATTCCAATCTCTTCAAGTCAAATGGTGATAAAATTCTATCCAAATCAGCTTTAGATAGTTGTTCAACTTCTCCTTCGTCTTGAGCGGCTTTAGCACTTTCAATCACATTCAATGCTTGTACAGCAGTGAACTTTTTGAAATCGTATGACATCAATGATAAAAATCTCTTATGGAAATCTTTTGAAAACTCAGATAACCATTGATTTTCTCTATTTTCAAGAGATGAAAGCATCACACATGTATGTTCACCAGTCAATTCGTTTTGAGTTTGACGTAAATAGACTGGACTGAAACTATTATTCTTCCAAAATTTGTGCAATGAAGGTGTTAAACCGAATGAAACACCCAAATAATGCAAATAATGAGGAGCCTTTTCTGACAATTTCAATAATAGAGGTGGCAAAGTTTTCGCATCTCTTAACTTAACTTCATCTTTCAAAAGATTAGCTTTTTCTAATTCCTTGTCACTAACTCTTTTGACACTGTAGTCCTTTTGGGAAACGTTTTCTGAAACATCTGTGAATTTACCTTCAAAATAGTGTCTCAACAATTCCATGGCTCTTGAACCGTAACCCATACTTGCATAATCAGGATTTGTGGCAATTCTCACAACACGAGCACCACTTAATCTAGCAAAATCTTCGTCTTGGAATTGCTCAGAAACAACCCAAGGAATCATATCACCACCAGCTCTATGACCACGACTTAAACTATTACGCACGCTCTCCTTGGAGATTTCACCTTCCAAAGCGATTTGAACGACACATAATGGATCTGGAATTCTACCACTGTTTTCATCAATTGGTGGTAACAAAACAAATAGTTCATGGGCTGGAGCATCACTCATTAATTGAAGATCATTTGGAGAATTTTTATAATGTGAAGCGACGAAAAGCGCCATCATCTTGTGTAGAAAATTTTCTGAAACTGGATGATAAGAGAACAATGTATCTCGGTTGACAATAAACATATTACATTCAGATGGGTGAGGTGTACCTCTAGCAGCAAATCTTGAATTTTTTGCAAGGGAGACATCTAGACATAATAATTTATTCATCCATTTTTCCACTTTATCACCTGGTGCATATCTAATTGGTTCATCTAAAGTAACCTCACGTAAAGTACGACCTAGTACTTCTGGTTCGTTGTTATCTTTGCTATCTCTCGAAACAACAGTGGTTTCATCGTTTCTGCCGTCGGTGACGGATTGTTCACGTAATTGTTGAATCAATTTCAAAGATAACGATCTACCTGTACCTTCGTAACCATTGATAGTAGATGCCATGAAAACCAAGTAAGGACCTAGTAGCTTCTTGACGACAGGCAAAGGAATGGCTGCAGCTTCATCAATAATAACCAACTCAGCTTGACCCAAAACATGAGAATCTGAAGGGGAAATATATTGAATTGTTTGTCTATGGTCTCTTTTGATGTCAACTCTGACGATAGCTTTGTTGAATGCAGGATTGGTGGATTGAATAATGTCATAATCTAAATGCTCTTGATAACCCAAAGCATCAAAACCTTTGAAAATGAATTCGAATAATGTCTTTAAATTTTCTGGGGTAGGAGATGTGACGAAAATATTTGAGTACCCATGAGACACAGCAGCTGCTATAGAGATACCTAAAGCGGCTGATTTACCTCTACCTCTACCTGCGGTTAAAGCAACAGTAGATCTCAAGGTTTTTTCTGAAATGGCATCAACAAAGGTCAAAATAGCTTGAGCTTGATTGACGGTTTTGGCTAATGAGACTAATGAACCTGCAGGTTGAACGTCTTCTAATGATTCCTTCAAAGCCTTAAGTTCCAATTGTTTTGGTGAAAGTTCATCGTCATCCTTAGGAGGCAAAGGTTTCACGTGCTTAGCACCGGATAATGGTAAAACATTCAACTCATCATCGACAACCAAACAGTTTTCACATGACCCTAATGACAAAATGAATCTTTCATTGAAACGAGCGACAACATCATTATGAGCTTCTGTTCTATAACGACTATGAACATCCATGGACATGGTGTACAATTGTTTCAAAGATGACATGGATTTCAATAAAAGAACCACAATACCACCACCTTCAACGGTTTCGATAGTTCTAGCCAATAAATTTGGAGTTAAAGCTTCGAAATCTTGCAAAATACACATCCCGTATGTGTTACCCAAAACTTTTTCGGATTCCTTATAGTAGACATATCTGATGTTTTGGTTTGAAATGAAAGATTCGAATGGATCTTGTTCATTGGCTTCTCTGATACCTCTTTTGATCTCTTTCTTTATCTTGGTTTCTCTTTTCTTTCTATGTGAAGTAAATCCCAATAGTTTGTTCTTGTAAGCCCATAAAACAGACTTGTTCATTTTCAAGTCAGCAGACATCATCAAATAGTGCAAATTTGGTAATTGGTTACGAGCTTTATCACCAACAATGATGAAGAAACTACGTTCCTTCTCTTGAACACCATTACGGATTAGCGCAGGGATTCTGGAGTCAATAGCCTTCTTTACCATCTTTGAGCTATAACAAATCAACGGGTATAAGCAAATAGATAGGGCTGTGAGCAGAATGACTAGTTGTTCCTTCAGAAATGTCAATCCAGATATCAATTGCACCAGTAGCTATAAACGTATGCACAAAAAAAAATTTTAAATCCGAGGAGATGAGATGAGTTCCGGCCCTGGCTCCAGATTCTGGTTCGGACACTGTTTACTTTTCGCTACGAAACTGAATAACTATCATCTTTGTGAATTTGGATTTGTACAGCTTCTTCACTCTGCTTCAAAAGCTCAGCAGAGACAGCTGTTGAGGCTAGCGGTACACCATCTTAGCCACGGTTATCGAGCAAGTGATAGCAAGGGAACAAAGCGCCCGTGCTTATTGGATACATACACTGAGAATTGTTTTTGACTCGCTGTTTGGAGTCGTATGCTTTTATACCTTGATCACAAATGCATTCATTCCACTTTTTGGCTGTCTTTTTTGTGCACAAGGCCTGGCTTTGTGGTGCATTAGTGGATGCTAAATTGGAAGAAGTTGCTTCAAAAGCATTCCTGAGTATCCCGATTAACACAAAACAAAGCGCTGGTAGTGAGAAGAAGTAATTAGCACGAATAACTCCTTTTGTGGATCGTCAAGATGTCTGAAACGCCCAAGTTTTTGACTAGAAGATCAAGTTATCCTTCTAGCTTCTCAAGCTCCAAGAAGAAATTGGCCCCAAGATCCAGTTTACAGTTCAAAGTTGGTCCTCAATTCACACCAACACTGGTGAACAATATCATCATTAATTCCAAAGGTATTCAGTTGGCGCCAGTCATCACTCCAAGAATAGATAGAGGATTTGAGCTCATTGATCAAGAATGGGTAGGGTATAAAAGAAACTATTTCACATTGGTCAGTTCGTTTTATTTCGAGGGTATATCGTTTCTGAATTTTGCCGGTGAAAGACATTACACCATAGACCCTGACACCAAAGATAGAAAGCTCATCGAATATTTTGCATTAAGGTTGACTTCTGAATGTGCAGATGATTCAAGTAGTGTTGTATTAGTTCAGCACACGGCTAAGAGAGATAGGGGTCCTCAAATGGAGCCACCGACTCACCCAGCAGTTCCTGGAGACCTTCCAGACCATAAAACAATTAAGGAAGCAGCAAATGTCAGAAATACCTCCAAAATTGCCAAGCTCAATAGAGTTTTCTTCTTTGATAGAGAAGACAATGATTACAAGCAGATGAGTATCCGTGGGTTGCTGCTTTACCCAAATAATAAAATCATAAAAGTAGCCCGTTATGAAAGAGTCCAATTCTCTTCTTCAATCAACTATAAAAAGCCATCATTAAATAATAAAAGGTTCAAGTTGAACGTGGAGCTTGTTGGGTACCTAGGTGATGGAAAGTTTGTGACATTAGCCCATACTGAAACACCTCCGTTAATTGTGAGAGGCAGATCACCATCTAATTATCAAGGGCAGGAAAACGATACGTCGGATGGAAGTGCATTTACAAACTCAACATTTTCAACAGACCAATCCACCATGTCTACACCATTACAGAACCTTGATGATTTCCATACCTACCAAATTTTGAAACTAGCCACTGAGAGTTTACCTCAAAATTCAAGCATTGATACACCTGTAAAGAAGAAAAGAGGAAGAAAGCCCAAGCCAAAATCAGAGGATCCAAAAGTCAACAAACAGAAAACTCCAATGGCCCTGGGAACACCATCGATCAAAAGACTGAAAAGGCTGAATACATTAAATCCAAAACATGAAAAACATAGTTATGAGTCGACTCCTCTCAGAAATGTTATTGACGATGCTTTGATGAACCCATTGAATAAAGAGAATACTAGCAGCTCCCCTGACTTCAACCAAGTATTAGAAGTTCCATCTCCAGTATTAAATTTCAAAAGTGGAGATATCAATGACAATGATGATGCCTTACCAGGGGAATCAGCGTACGATTTTGACGATTCAGCTCATCTTGTTGATTTGTTCAATACTCAAATGAATTATTCCGGGGTTGAGAGACACGCGTTATCCAACATTAGCAACTCTTTGACAAGGGGAAATAATTATATGGGAACCACCGGTGCCTATGATCCAGATCTTATGCTTTTGAAAGGTCATGTTAAGGCTGAAGAGACTAAAGAGCATGAGATTGAATTTGCAAATATGAACCCATCAGAAATGTTGCAACTCGGTGATTATGAGGAAGGACCAAGTTTCATTTCATACGCATAAAACATTATATAGTGCATCAGAAGAACAATTCCAAAAAGTATTATAGTAAATCATGATCATCGAGACGTAGTTTGTTGTTTGTGTAATCTGTATTTTGTTGATTTTTTAGTAGACGCGTTTTTTGTTTTGGGTGCCGCCTTTTTCTGTCAACCGTTACGGGTGAATAACATCTGGCTTAAAAAAATTATATGGAGCTCTTCGCAGAGGAACGAAGAAATATCCATTTGAGAACGGTTCTCTATATATACAAGGAAAATGAGTGAAGAGAGGGTTGACGTACCAGAGATCAAAGAGGTATCACCACCAACTGGTAATGAAGCTACCACTGAAATAAATGCTCAACCAACCGATGCACAACAAAATGTTCAAAACGATGCAGAACCAGTGATAGCGAAATCTGACGATACAAATTTGAATATTTCTAAAAAGGAGACACCAAAGGATAATCTGGTTAAAGAAGTCGAGGTATCTGCAGAGGGTGATGGTAAACCAGATAATCAAGTTGGAGAGGAACAAAAGATCGAAATCAGTGAAATGCCGACTGATGAGCCTGTTTCAAATGAAACAGTTCCAACCAAATTTCCAGATGTCAAAGGTGACGATTTCTTAGATGGGATTCTACAAGAAGCAGAATCAAGACAACCAATCTCAGCTGAAGGTAGTACTGAAGGACAGGAAGCCCAAGAAGAGAATTCAGAATCGTCAAACTCATCTGATTCTTCTGACTCATCAGACTCAGACTCTTCCAGTGACAGTGATAACCAAAATAATAATGATGAAGACGAAGATGGACATATAGGAAGCGATGGTGAAGATGGTCCTGTCTCTAGTGAACCTATCTTTTCAAAAAATGAAATCGTTGATGAAGAGGCACCTTCTCTGCCTGAAGGTTTCACTATTGGTGACAAAGATCCTATAGAAGAAATTGGTGTGATTACTGGAGCAGTGGAAAAAAGTTTGATCATCAAGGGTAATATCTCTGGTGAATTTAGATTCTTGAAAGAAGGCTCGGTGTTATGTTTGGAAGACAGAAAACCGCTCGGATTTTTGTTTGAGATCTTTGGACCATTGGCACATCCACTATACAGAGTGAAGTTCAATTCTGTGAAAGCTTTGGAATCTTTCAAAAATCTAAAAGATCAAAAAGTTTTCTATGTTGTTCCAAAATCGAACTTTATATACACTGAATCTTTGAAAGTTCTAAAGGGGAGTGATGCCAGTAATTGGAATGACGAAGAGATTCCGGACGATGAACAAGAATTTTCTGATGACGAAAAGGAAATGGCTGCTAAGAAACAAAAGAATAAGAAGAAAAGAAATAGAAAGCCTAAAGATAAAGAAACTGATCAAGACAACCAAGATGAAAGTAATGAGAATGCATCCACCAAATTCAATGCTCCATCTCAACGAAAGAAACAGCAAAGAGCATACAACCCACCTCAGCACACAAACGCACACCCATCACAATCACATGTTAATTCTTCCCTAGGATACCAATCAAGATCACAGCGTGAACAGAACTCGTCTTACGGAAATCAAAACCGTAATTATCAAAGACCAGAACAACCTCAAGTGCCGTCATTTATGCCACCACCGCAAATGATACAGCCAAACTTTCCATTGAATATGCCTATGCCTATACAGATGCCACCTGGGGGCTATCCTCCTAATACGATGCCGCAAGCTTCTCAGGCTCAATGGCAACAATTTTATCAAATGCAACAAATGATGATGCAGCAAATGTTTGCATCTCAACAGAATACATATTTGCAACAGCAGCCGCCTCAAAATCAAGATCAGACCAAGAACAATTAAATAATTACAGATCAAACCAAAAGAGGATAAATTTATGATGCTTGATTTTATATTTACATGTAATGACTATATTCTATTATTATAACCCTAACTCAGATCTTGTCTAGTGTATTCTGTGCAATTTCCAATGCAGAAGATGGAAACCCAGCTAGAGACGCAACATTAATTGCATAAGATTTTTCTGATACACCATCTTCCAACTTGTGGTTAAATGCAATTTTTTTTCCATCATCTTTAATCGTGGTCTTTTTGAAATTCACAGCTTCCTTTGTGCAATTCATCTCTTCCAAAAGCTTCTGTAATTCTAACCCAAAATGTGTAGCAAACAAAGTTCTACATTTATTTTTTTCCAACATATGATGTAGCGTAGCGAACGCAATAGCTAACCCTTCTCTACCACTGGTACCTCTTCCAACTTCATCCACAATGGCCAAAGATCTTTCAGTGGCACCTTTCAGGATGTAACTTGTCTCAATCATTTCCACCATGAATGTGCTCATCTCATTATAAAGATCATCAGCAGCGCCAACTCTACTGAAAATTTTATCCACGATACCAATTCTAACATGCTCAGCAGGAACATAGCATCCAATTTGAGCTAAAATGATTATAATTGCATTCTGACGCAAGAATGTAGATTTCCCACCCATATTTGGCCCTGAGACGACCCACAACTTCTTACCTTCTTCCACTTTATAATCGTTTGGAACAAAATTCTTTAAATTTTTTTGAAGCCCTTCTTCCACAACTAAATGTCTTCCATTAACGATCTCCAAATCTAAGGATTTATCTACTTTAGGACAAACCAAATTACGTTCATGTGCTAATGATGCAAAAGAAGTGGTGATATCCAAAAGATCTAACAATGAGGCCACTTTTCTCAAATGGGAACTTTCATGAATAACATCCCTGTGAAGAGATTTGATAACATTGTTTTCCTCAAGTCTGATCTTGTTGTAAGCAAGTTCAATATTTTCACCAAGGTCTGACCATTTTTCGTAGTTCAACCATGCTGTGCTTTTACTTTTATCTATCAAATTTATCTCAGGTAGCCTTTTGTTAAGCATTTCAAAATCTGAACTAGCATTATACTTGACATATATCTTATAACCTAAGCTGGGACTTTTCTTTAGTTCAATTCCTTTGAATCTCAATTTATCAACAAGTAAAGTTTTCAAGCTTTCGGATACCTTTTGCTTCTCAGCTAGTAATCTTTGGTACTTTGAATGAGCCTTATTAAGTGCATCAGATGTCTTTGGATTCACATACCATAGAGAACGTTCGTCAAAATCCTTCGTAATGGCTTGCACATTAGAGTTTTGTCCAATATTTGGCTGGAGTTCCTTCTCATATGCTTCCTGTTCCTCTCTGTAGATTTTGAGCAAGGCATCTTCATTGATATTCTCCAATATATTTTGCGAAAGTATATCTAAAGCAGGAAATTGTTCAAGAAATATCTCTAGCCTTTTCTTATTAGTGATAGATAAATCAGCTTGTTTGGTAATTAAATCTTGTAAATATCTAAGTGTCCCCACAGTTCTTGCAAGTTGTATAAGCTCAAGTGCATCACCTCTTCCAAGAGAAAATCTTTGAACAATTCTGCTTATATCGTGTGCTTCTTTCAATTTTGAGATTATTATACTACCAAAAGCAGCATTCTTGTAAAACAATGTGACAAGATTTTGTCTGCTCTTTATGGTTTTAAGATCAGTGGATGGTGCAGATATCCATTGTGACAACAATCTAGATCCTGATGTGGTTACCGTTCGCTTCACTGTGGAAATTAATGATCCTTTCCTTGATTCAGTTTTGAACGATTTGTGTAACTCCAGGGCATCACTGGTTCTTGAATCAATTTGCATTGTATGCTTTGGTAATTTTCTAATTGGGAGTTGAAATGTAATTGGATTTTCTGGTAAGTGGTATGTGATATATTGAAGCAGACTTTTCAAGGCAGATGATTCCTTTTGCGTTTGTTCGTTCAAAGTCTTTTTAATTGCTTTTCTTTCTTCTTCTTCGTTTTGATATGAGCCATCTTTCGACTCAAACATATGGTAATATAGGTCTATCGTTTTATGTCTTGTTGGCAAAGATTGATATTTCCTAAAATACCTTTTCAACTCCACAAGCTCAGAGTACCATTCACCAGATTCGAGATTCAAAGGTAGTAATTCCTCATCGAGTATTATTTCACTTGGAGCTATTTGGCTGACAGTGGATATCAGATCACCAAGTGTTGTTTCTTGGATGAAAACAGACCCAACAGAAAGATCTGTCCAAGCAAGACCTATCCTCAAGCTTTCCAGCGCTTCTCTTTTGAAAGCTGTGTTTGGAAATTGTATTGAAAGTAAGTAGTTATTCTCTTGTTGGTTTAAGAACACTTCATCCACCAATGTACCTGGAGTTATAATTCTGGTGAGCCTTCTTTGTATTTTTTGTTGATTTTCATTTGATATATCAGATTCTTTCTGAAACTGTTCGACGATGGCAACACCAACATTCAAGTCTTGTACCAATATTTTCAAATGTCTGTCGATCTGGCTCAAAGGAAACCCAGCCATGGGAAACCCAGCATGGTCCTGTCTGGATTTTTTCCTAGCTAACGTCAGGTTCAGTTTGCTTGAGTATTCAACAGCATGTTCAAAATACAATTCATAAAAACTTCCAATTTGTGTCAGAACCACGTAGTCTTTATATTTATCCATCATAGTCCTCACAGCTCTTAAAGATGGAGGTAGTGTATCTAGTGCACTATCCCGATTGATCTGTGTCACGATATCAGCATCACTTTCGTCAATGGTCTTAGGATTGGGATTTGTTGAAGGGAGTGAATCGAAGTTTATAGTGGTCACCTGTGGTTCTTTGGCCTTTTTAGATGCATTGATAACCGTTGAAGTAAATCTTCTAGAAGGCTTTCCTCGAGATATTGGACCCAACAGTGCTCGACTTGAAAAGCGAGAGATTAATAACATCGCTGGAATGACATATGTGACCAAAAGATATGAAGTGGTAAGAGGAAGAATCGAAATCTCAGCTATTCATTTCTACGCAAAACCATAAATCTGATCCATCACATTATAATTTTTCAGTATAGTCGCGAAGATGGTGCGCGTAAAAAAACGCGTTTGTTGCAAATTAAATCATCAACATCTACAAACTTGTTGATTTCTAATATTAGTCATTAATCGAATATCTATACTCAGTTCAAGTACCCTTTGCACCCAGGAGCACCACACAAACATCTGACACGCTCATTATCGTCAGTCTCCCTCTCAAACTTATAATCATAGGTCAACTCTTCATTGGCCGCAATGTCCCTTAATGCGTAAATAACAATTCTTTTACGACCCTCAACTTTGATGATCTTGGCTGTACAACTAGGTTGACAACAATGGTTGATGAAACGTGCAATTCCACCCTTTTTAGTGGCATCAATCACGGTATTTTCATCAATTCTAAACAAATAACTTGAACCAATACCTGATTTTAAGTAAGCCTTTTCCCTAAAGTCTGCAACCTGTTGTCTGATTCTCTCACCAACATACTCGATGATCATTTCCCTTTGTGCTATCGGTTCCAAGGCATAGAGACCCCAGTTATGAATGGCAGATCTGGCAAATGAAACTGGTTTCTTTCTCTTGTTCAATTGGTTCAATGTCAAGATTTCATTTTGAGCATTGAAAGTACTCACCTCGTATGCAAATCTTCTATTGTTTGCCCTATTGACTCTTGAACTTTGAACTTTAGATGATTCATTCTCTTCATTCTCCACTTGAACTGTACTCAAAGGATCATGAACACGTCTCTTATGGGGCAAATATTCAACTTTCATTTCGTCAGAGATCTTTACGTATCCTTCACTTCTATGAGATCCTGTCTTGTTAACCAAAGATTCAGCTTGAGATTCAAGACCAATACTGCCATCAACTTCAGTGGTTTCACTAATTTTCTTCTTCCAGAATGTATATTCTGGATATGGATCATTCACTTGAGGTGGTGAATTTTCGAAAATTTCTTTCAACAACTCAAAATCTTCATCATCTTGAACAGCTTTCTGAATATTACTGATGGTGAGCAGTGATTTGTGATCGTCATCACAAACAGTGATTGGTTTTTCTGTGGCTGTAGGTCTGAAGCGTTTATCCAAGGCAGCATAATCGACATTGACCTCATCCATCTCCTGGTCTTCCTGCTCCTCAAGTGCTTCTGATTTCAATTTCGGATCTTGTTTAGAAGTCACTTCAAGTTTATCAGCTTGTTTTGAGCCTGAAGTTCCATCTTCAGCTGGTTTGATATCAATATCCATACGATCAGCATCGGGGGTTTCAGGTGTTGTTGGTTGTGACTCTTTTGCTTTTCGGTCATGATTTTCATCTTCTTCTTGATCTTCCTCTTCAGATGAACTCGAGTACAACAATGGTAAATTCTCCTTCTGGCTCTTGGAACGTTTGACTTTCTTCTTTGGTGGACCTTCATCTTCACGATTATTTTCTCCCTGATCATCGGACTCAAGCCTAGGAGTGGAAACGGTTGATTCTCTAAAATCACTTTCATTATCATCTTCAAAATTCAATCTATATGACATTGGCAGTGCCCTATGCTTTTTGGATTTGAGTGATTTGGATTTATGTGAAACTGTATGGTTTTTAACATCATCAGTCTTGACATTTGGAAGTTTTGGTGTTTTCCTTTGCAACGAGAAGACATCTATTGGACCATCATTTGAAGAGGTTGAAATTTTGGAGTCTTTAGCATCAACTTTGTATCTTTCTAATGTATGTGGTGGTGGGGCAGGTGCTGGAGGTGGAGCTAACTTAGCTTTCAATTCAGGAAAGTTGTCAATATCGAGAAGATCCAAAACAGCAGGGGCAATGACTTTGGTTCTAATATCCTTTTGTATGGCAGATTCGAGCTCTTTCACTAATAACGAGGTTGTCTCTTCGATAACATCACGTTGAGTATGTACATATTTCTCATCATCACCTTCTAATTTGGCATCTTCAGGAAGATGCACCTCCATATAAAGATTAACCGATAAAACTTTCTTACCGTTTTCGAATTGATAACAACGTTGAGTTTCTCTTGTACTGTTGAAAACAACGTATACACCAGACTTGTCGAGCAGCACTCTGGTCCAATCATACGTTTCCAATGCCTTCTTGATATCATTCTTATCAATTTGATTCTTGACGTATTTCGGTGCAATATAAATAAATGGTCTTCCCTTGACGTACTTCTCTAGTTCTTCAGGAACAACATGTTTTTTACCTTTTTGAGACGTGGAAGGTGATATTTTTGTAGCTTGAATTGGGTCTCTCAGTTCTGCCTTAGAACTAGAAGCAGATTCAGAAGGTGTAAATTTTGGATTGGAGACTGGGGTATCTCTTTTCGAGATCGCCTGTAAAACAGCTTTTGGTGCACTGGGAAGTATGTTAATTTTTTCCTTCATTTCCACCTTCTTCGCCCTAGCGGCGTTGTCATGAAGCGCTTTCGTTTTCAACGATTCCAATAATTTCCCTTCTTTATTTGCACCAACTTGAATTATGGTCCCTTCAATTCTTGAACCATTCAAAGCAGCAACGGCATGTTTCACAGACTTGTATGATTTATCTGTAGAGCCACCGTACTTGACACGCATGATTCCTAAAGGTATCCCAGTTGATGGATCCAAAAGACTTTCAGACTCGAGAATCTCACCATGTTTCTTGATTTCGTTCTTGAGATAGGCATCATTTAAAACCCTTGCTGTACCAGATATCACTATTTCATTTGGAGGTGGACCACCAATAGAATGTTTATCATATACTAGTTGGGGTAAAGGTAAAGATTTGTAGGGTATCTTCTTGTAACGCTTCATTGCTTTCAGTGTTGGTTTGAAATTTGTGTCACGTCTAGGATCCTTGGGTTTCTGTGATTTGTCACTTTTTTCCAGTATAGGATGCTTCCCCTTTTCCTTATTTTGAGAAAGTTCTGGATCATAAGTGACTTTGTATGCAGGTTTGTGTAGCTGTGAGATGACTCTCTCTGTAATTTGATATTCACCATCCGGTGACAAAAAATGTGCTTGGCCATCATATTTGGTCTTCTCGTAGGTCTTCCAATGTGTCGAGCTCTCGGAAGATGATCTTATATATGCTAATGACTGACGGTTGTTTGAACCGTTGGACACTGGTGGAGTTCTTGATGGGATAGGTGATGAGATGGATGGGGATGATGATGTAACATATTTATCCTTCCTATACGAGCCATATCGACTCGATTTATCATCCTTGTAGGGAGGTCGACCTTTTGGATATACTCTCCCACTTGACTCATTTCTGGGACTGTCACCATTTGGGGCTGCACTTGCTTTGTAAGATGGCACATAAGTATCTTTTCTATGAAGTGAAGATTCTCTGGAGTCTCTATAATCCGGCTCCTCACTTCTCTTGTACCTATCAGGGAAGAAAGTCGACAGATTGTTTGCCTTTCTGTAACTCATTTTGACTCAAATGAGTAGGCCTCGGCTGTTTTGTATGATCAAACTGTAGTGAAATCAATATGTAAACACACGCTTGTTTGTACTTGTTGTGATTATTATATCGTTCCCAATAGACACTTCCACAAAACAACGAAGTGGCAAATGCAGATTAGCCGATCCAAGATATTCTTGTGAGCAGACAAACAGCAAGTTTCTTGCCCTTTTGTTCAAAAGAAGCTAGTATTCCTCTTTCGGTGGAGTTGAAACTTCACAAGACGCTTGCAGCACTTTGTTTTCACTTTCATCGAAAAGCGCGGTTTCTCTATTCGCGGATTTTTTAGTAAGCAGCCGGAGAAACTAAAATTTGTTTACGAACAATCTACAATACGTTTAGTTTCGTTCGAGTAATAAATAAATAAATAAGTTTGTTGATGGTTAATAGATAGAATAAATAGGTGGAGAGACTGTGTTGCTTCCTCTCGAGTCAATTAGGGTTTAGCTGTTGCACCCTCACTTGGTTCGAATATGCTTCAACTTGTTTGGACTGTGGTAAAAATTCTTGGAATAGTCCTTCTTCTTGAATCTACGCTCGTTTGGCTCCTGCACATAGAAAGTCCAGCCTTGTCCTTGAGCGAATTTAACAGCTGCTTCTTTTGTGTCAAATTTCATTATGGTGCCTTGCCTTGTAGACGCGTTAGTGTTTAGACTCCCATAGCAGCAATCCAATACTCACATGTAATCACTAGAACTCTGATACCCAATCAAGTCGTTTTCCCATCTGTTTCCCTTTCCCAAGACATCCCAATCCAACTTCCAGTTGTGACGGCCTGCTAATTATTAGTATAGCTTTTTAAGGAATACGATCTGTCGAACTCACCCCAGATACCACTCTGCGACGCAGGTTTACTCTCCTTAAAGATTCTAACAACTCTTTCAGTAACCAAGCTCTGAGGTGCACCACTCACGATTTCCTTAGGCAATTCACCATGCTCTTCTTGCTTCTTCACCACTTCAGACTCCTTCTTCTGTGCAGCAAATGTACTCGTATGGAATAAGCGGGTAGTAGTGATTCCAGGAGCGCCTCTAGTGAGCGTCCCCAATCTCAACATTGTATCAATATTCTAGTTGCGATCCAGTTGTTTAGTATTTTGCAATTAGAATTAAAATTTAACTCCTGATTTTGTTCTGGGGATCTCTAAGTTCCGACCTTGAAACTAGCTACACGTGACTTTCCTCGATTATTTCAAGTTTTCCGCGAACGAAATTCAGATCTAGCATGCTAGAAGACTCAACTATATATATGATAGATCTGATTGCAAGATTTTCTGAGGAATTATAGAGGCATTATAAAGTACAATCACCGTGTTCAAGATGAGTTCTCCGTTCATCATTGCTGCCATACGGGATGTCGCACCCACCTTGTCGGAACCCTATCCTCAAGAACTTAAAAGGCTAATAGATACATTATACGACTACTCCAAACATAAGATCAGTTTAAGCCAGAATGAAGAGATTGCCAGATACCACATATGTGCCATTATGGCAATTAAGCGTCTCAGCTCACAATTCTCCTTCCAGGAGCCAGCATTTGATAAGGCACCGGTGCCCACAAAGATGGTCCATCAACTACTGGGAATTTTCCAAAGGCATTTCCAAGTGGGTAAATCCAATAAAACAACTCCAGTATCAACTCCACGCAAGAAAAGACCAGCAGAAACTCCAAAACCCAAAACTCCAACTCCCACTCCATCACCAGCCAAAAAGGCTAGAACAGACTTGACTTCCCAAGATCAAAAACAATCATTGACTGATAAACTGAAGAAGATACGAGAAGAAAAATCAGTATCGCCGTCCAAACAACCAATCGGCTCACCTTCAAAGCCCAAGGAACCAATATCACTATCTAAACCATCTATAGGCTCACCTTCAAAGCCCAAGGAGCCAGTGTCACCATCTAAACCATCCATAAGCTCACCTTTGAAACCTAAACCTCAAGCTCAAGCTCCACCTCAAGACAAGACACCAGTTTCCACTCCTAAAAAAACACCAATACTACAGAGAACTCCTAGTAAAAGTACACCAAAACGTCTATTATCAAAATCTGCATCTTCAAATCATGGGTCACCATCCAAGATGATGAAACAGCTATCGGCTAGTGATATAACAGCACTATGTAATAAGTTTCAATTAGAAAGGGATATTATCGACAACATTTTCGACACATTTAGACAATACAGCAACAAAGTCTCAAACGAATGGATCTTGCTTTGTGGTCTAATCATCAACTGTTATTTTGTCATAAATCACAAGGCCATAAATGAACAACTCGGTGCAAAATCCAATGTGATCAAGACCATGTTCTCATTACAAAACGGTGGTCTGAGATTGGAAGAAGTGAACACGAGTGTCACCATTGCCCAAACCCTGATCTCTTATAGCAAATGGTTCAAGCAGCTCAAAATCAAGCATGGAATCAGCTTGGAAGAAAACTCACTGCAGTCCACTACGGGGAACATGATCTCACCAATGTTCCAATTCCACGTGGCCAAAAGACACCGTTCCCACCAGGAATGGCTCAATAGTATACGAAACGAGCTGAGAATCAAGATGAAAGTCAATGGAACCTCAAACTCAATAGAATGAACAAAAATAGAGGTAAATAGTCTATTCTTGTGTGTCCCGTAGCAGCTCTTCGAGAAGTCGGTTCGCGCCGCAAAATGAAAAGTTTTGATCTCGAAAAAATGCCATATAATTAAATGAAGACTTAAAAGCAAATAGGTTTTGTTTTTTAAGGGTTATTCAAAAGACTGTCAATTCAAAGAAAACACTTTGAGTGTACAAACCCCCATTTCATTAACACAGCTGCTACCGGGTCAGTCTGCTTTTTTGTATGAATAGGCTCCAACAGACCATTCGTAATTCCATATCTATTAGTACATCTTTTTCAAGACACAATAATTTTGGATTTGGTACAGTTAGATCTATATTTAATTTATTTAATCGTCACACAGCTCTCAGCAGAGATATATCAACTCACTCTTCAAGGGTTCTTCTCAATAAATATCAAGGAAACATGAGTCTGAAAAGAAACGTATCCACAGACAACCTTAATGGTAATGATCACAAGAGAATTAATAACGCTAATAACGAAATCGTTGTTGATGAAGACATTTCTATAGGATCACCTGAATCTACCACAGATGAAATCCAAGCATTACCAATAGCATCAGAAGCATTGACCAATGGTAAATGGCATGAAACTATAAATAAAGTTGTAAAGAGTGTTGTATCTATACATTTTGCTCAAACTGCTAGTTTTGATTGTGACCCAGCCATTGTGAGTGAAGCCACTGGGTTTGTTGTTGATGCTGAAAGAGGCATCATCTTGACCAATAGACACGTTGTTGGTGCTGGTCCTTTTTGGGGGTATGCCATTTTTGATAATCATGAAGAAGCCGTTGTTAAACCTATATATAGAGATCCAGTTCATGATTTTGGGTTTTTAAAATTTGATCCTGCAAGTATCAAATATATGAAAGTTCAATCATTAGAACTAAGACCACATTTGGCTAAAGTCGGTACAGAGATTAGAGTTGTTGGTAATGATGCTGGTGAAAAATTATCAATTTTAGCTGGGTTCATCTCAAGAATTGATCGTAATACCCCGGAATATGGTGGTTTAACTTATAACGATTTCAACACAGAATATATCCAAGCTGCTGCAAGTGCATCTGGTGGTTCCAGTGGATCCCCTGTTGTGAATGTGGATGGTTACGCCGTGGCTTTACAAGCTGGTGGATCTACAGAGGCTTCAACTGATTTCTTCTTACCAGTTTATCGTGTTTTAAGAGCATTGAACTGTATCAGAGATGAAACCTCAGTTACAAGAGGTACTATTCAAACACAATGGATGCTAAGGCCATTTGAAGAATGTCGTCGTTTAGGATTATCAGATGAAGCTGAAAAAAGAGCTCGTGAAAAATTCCCAGAGAGTATTGGTCTATTAGTTGCTGAAGTTATATTACCAGAAGGTCCAGCAGATGAAAAAATCAAAGAAGGTGATACTTTAATCTCTATTAATGGTACTGAAATATCTACATTTATCCAAGTTGATGATATCTTGGATTCACATGTCGGTGAAGAAGTGGAAATTGTCCTTCAAAGAGGTGGTGAAGATGTTGTTATCAAATGTAAGACTGGTAATTTACACGATATCACTCCAAGCAGATATTTGGAAGTTGGTGGTGCTTCTTTCAACGATATGAGTTATCAAATGGCAAGAATTTATGCTGTCCCTGTCAGAGGTGTCTTTATCAACAACGCTACAGGTTCATTCTATTTGGATAAAACTGAAACTATGGGTTGGATCATTGATACCATTAATGATGTTGATATTCCAAATTTGGATAAGTTTATCGAAGTGATGAAAACTATCCCAGATAGATCGAGAGTCGCTATGCAATTCCGTCATATTTCAGATTTACATTCTCCACATAATTCAACTATTTATGTTGATCGTCATTGGTGTACAAGTTTTAGATTGGCAACAAGAAATGATGAAACTGGTCTTTGGGATTATACAGAATTAGGGGATCCATTACCTGCTGTGGCACCAACTCCGAGACCTGTTAAATTCATTGATATTCCAATTGATCAACCTGGTTGTTCACAATTAAGTAAAAGTTTAGTACTTGTCATGTCTACAATTCATATCCCAGTTGATGCATTCCCAGCTATTAGAAAAAGACAACATGGTTTGGTCATTGATGCCTCAAAAGGTCTTGTTATTGTTTCAAGAAACGTTGTGCCTCATGATTGTTTGGATGTTCATATTGTCGTTGCAGAATCTGTGATCATTCCAGCTACTGTTAAATTCTTACATCCAACTCAAAATTTTGCCATTGTACAATATGATCCATCATTGATTAAGACTGAAGTTTTAACTCCAAAGTTTAGTGAAACACCATTGAAAAGAGGTGATAAGGCCATTTTTGTTGGTTATAATTATAACTCTAGAGTGGTCACTTCTGAAACAAAAGTCACAGATATTGCATCTATTAACGTTCCACGTCATGTTCTTTCACCACGTTATAGAGGTTCAAACTTGGAATCTGTTGGATTTGATACTAATCTTGTTACACAATGTGGTTCAGGTGTTCTTGCTGACGCAGATGGTACCATTAGAGCCCTTTGGATGTCATTCTTAGGTGAAGGTGGTAAAGATTCTGATACCATTTATAAGATGGGTATTGATATCACTGAATTGACACCATTTATTAAAGAGTTTACCGAGGGTAAGACTCCTCAAGTTAAGATTGTTGATGCTGAATTTTTTGGATTATCATTAGTACAGGCAAGAATTAGAGGTGTTTCAGATGAATGGATTGAAAAAATTGAAAATTCTGGTAAGGATAGATTACAATTTTTAGCTGTTTCCAGAGTTTCTGTTCCAGCTGATAATCAACCAAAATCTAATTTGGAATCTGGTGATGTCGTTTTATCTATTGATGATAAACCAGTTTATAGTATAACTGATATCACAGCTATTAGTAAGAAAGATTTCTTGAATTTCAAAATTGTTAGAAGAAGACAAGAAATTAATGTTCAAGTTCCAACTGTGGAGATTCAACCAACAGATCATTTGGTTTTCTGGTGTGGTGCCGTCTTACAAACTCCACATCATGCTGTTCGTCAATGTATGTTGAACTTACCAAGTCAAGTTTATGTTACAAATAGAATGCAAGGTTCACCTGCACGTCATTATGGTGTTAGTTCTACAAATTTCATTACACATGTTAATGGTATTTCTACACCAACTTTAGAAAAATTTGTTGAAGTTGTTAGACAAATTGGTGATGATACATATTGTAAATTGAGATTAGTTTCATTTGATAATGTTCCATTTGCAATTTCTATAAAGACTAATTATCACTATTTCCCAACTGGTGAATTGAAAAGAGATGAAAAATTGAATACTTGGTGTGATATTGAGTATGATGAAAAAAACAAGGAGAGTAAAGTTTCTCATATTTAAAGCACAATAAATGGACTTAGAATTGTAAAGTAATTTACATAGTAATTGGTTTTACTTGTAGCATCTACACTTGACTAATTTTGGAAAAAAAAATTATCCGTCCTCTATTTTACACCGACGTATGGAATATCCATTATATACAAGATTTCCTTTTTAAACATATGCTTCATGGATCACTAATGGTATGGTAAAAGTTTTTTCAATCTCTTTACGTGTGATTTGTGATTAGCAGTCTTACCACTTAGACCTTTTAAATAACTATTACTCCAGCCAGCATTACCATGACTTCTTCCAGCTTTCCCCTAATTCATACAGTTAGTATTCAGTTCCAAATCACGACTCGAAGATAACTAACTCTTTTGTATCCAGTTGAAGTTTTTCTCCATCTTTTAGCAGCACCTTTGTGAGTTTTCAATAGACCTCTTGTGATGATTGTAGATGGTTGTTGTACAGCTGCTGCTGGACCAGCTCTCATTGCTGAGAACACTGGACGCACAAGACCAAGAAGACCAAACATTTTTCCTTGCAAAGGTGTTGAACAAAGATCTCAAAGATTCTATACCCATGCTTTCAAAGACTCTAGTTTTAATTTTTCAGCGAAGGAGAATATCAACACTTTCGGTTCGGGCAGAAATGTATATGGTCACGTGAAGCTTATTCTGAGTCTGAATCTGAAGAATAACCATTCAAAAGAGCAGTTTTGGGTTGGATATTGGCTGAGGTTTCTTGATCTTTGTGTGCTTCTAGTGCTTTAATGTTATTCTCCAGTTTTTTTTGAGTCTTTGGTTTTGATTTTACAGGTTTTTTGGAAATCTTGAAGTCTGGAATTGATGATTTGGGTAATTTGACTTCTGTTGATGAAGTGGATGCTTTTTTACTGTATCAAGGTTAGTTATTGCTTTAAATATTGGTACATTGTCCACTCACGCTTCATACTCTTGAAGAGCCTTATCAATGGCCTGTTTCTTCTCGGCTTCTTTTTCTCTTTCTTTACGTTCCAACTCATTGTAAAACTCCAACTCTCTTTCATCAATCTTGTGAGATTGATTCTTGGCTTTGACTTTCTCTTCATACTCTCTTTCCTTGGCGATATAGTTGGCCTTCATCTGATCGTATAAGGATAATGATTCTTCTTCTTCTTTCTCTGTTGCATACTTATTAGCAGCTTCTAATTCTGATTTTTGTAGTGACTTCAAGTCACTCTTTCCCTCTGGTATGAATCTGGACATTATAAGTAAAGAATTGATTGAGCTTTTAATTGACTATATTCTGATAATCCAAGATCCAAACTCTTCTCAACTCATCACTAAAATCTATACTACATCTTGTAAAATTCGCGGAAAATCACACTACAATGGCTGCATAACCTTACCTTATATGGTTTCCATATATTTATTTACTCTTCACTCTTCATCTTCATCATCAGCTATTATAAACTCGTTCAATATTTCCTTTTTAGTTCTTTCTTCTTTATTAGTAGGCCATATCAACGAACTTTTCTTTGCACCACCTAAAGTGACCGAACAACCAAAACATAGATCCACAGGTATTTTTTCACTATTTTCCAATTCCATTAAATCTTCTTTATTTGCCTCTACCCATTCATTATAAGATTCTCTTTCAATATCTTCCTCTGGTCCTATTGATTCATTAAAAGTGATTGCTCTAAGCCAGTTCATTGGGTCATTATAAATTTTACCTTTACAAATGGCACAATTTTTCTCATCATAATTTTTAGGTTCTGCAAGTTTAGCACCAGTTTTAACCACTGTAGATACAATATTATCATATTCCGTGTCAACAGTTTTATAATAATCACCAACAATTTCATTCATTGTTTTCTGTTTAACCATTAATTTCTCCACTTTATCCTTTGGTATTAGAGAAAATTGTGATAAATTTTGTAAATTCATAAATATATTAATTTCATTTTGTGAAACATCACGAAGTGGATGTAAATTTTCAATATCATAATTTTGATAATTTTCAATTCCATCAGTTAAATTTAAATAAATTTCTGCACCACGACCTTTAACAGTTAATGCAATAACTTCTTCTGCTAATCTTGACATATTGTGACCCCATAATATTACTTTACAATCATGAACAATAGCAAAATTTTTAATTAATTCCTTCTTAATCACTTGCATTATATCATGTTTTGAAGCTCTATTTGGACATGCATCTAATATCTCTTTTAATGATTCTATACTGGTGAAATCCTTTTCAATCTTGAAACTATCAAATGTTTTCAATAATGTAATTTTATTTAAATCAGATTTGTTTTGGATAAATGAATTGATATCAATTCTTTTATATATTATTGGGAAATTTGATAATGTATAATATTGTTCAATAGCCTTGATTAACTCAGATACATCATTTTCATATTTATTCACAGATGAATCATCAATGAAAACGATCAAAAGTTCAAATCCAAATTTTGCTCTTGGATTTTTAGATTGTTCTTTAAATAATTGAATTAAAATATCTAATAATACTATTGATGAAGGACCAAATGAAAAAGGAAATAGAATTTTTTCAGGGATAATATTATCACCAAACTTAACTTTAAATTTCTCATCACTCATTAATTTTCTTTGTTTCCCACTAATGAATCTTATAAAACATGATCTATTCATTTGTTAAAATCTCATTAATTCCGGACTGTGTAGAATAGTCATTTATACTTACTTGCAAAAAACTTCTTTTCTCGAGGATGCAACAGCATCTTCCTGTTTACATCTAGAGCAAGTCCCTAGATTCATATTTTCTGTCTTTCCCGGCATTTCCACTTCCTATTCTCTCTATTACAAAGCTCATCGCATAATCAAAATCTTTTGAGTTTTGAGAGAGAAAAAAAATATCATCATGAACTTTTTACACTGTGAAAAATGGCAGAAATGGTTTTTTCGATAAAAAAGAAAGCAAGATGAGTTAATTGTAAGCAAACACTAATTACTTCATATCTAAACTAACCATGTCTGAAAAGATTAAGAAATTGGATAAGGAGTATAATCAAGTTGATCCAAACATTGCACAAACGAAAGATGAAGTAAATTTTACCAAGGGTAAAATAAATGAATTTAAATATTATCCAGATGATCCAACATCAGAATATAATAAACAAAAATTTTCTGCAAAAGAACCATCAAAATTTTATGATCCATGTGCACAAAGTTCACAAATGAGTATAAGATGTCTTGAATCAAATAATTTTAATAGAGATATGTGTATGGAATATTTTAAAGCATATAGAGAATGTAAAAAAGAATGGTTATCACAAAGAAGAAAAGATATATTTAATGGTAAAGGTTGGTAACTTTTAATGTATTTTATGTAAATAGTGGGACGTCAAAACTGTATATAAATCACAATGAAATGAGATGAATGTTATTGATCTACATGTAATATATATTCCCAGAAACTTTTATTAAAACCCTTTTTATAAACCCAATGAAAAAATTATTATTACAATATTAATACTTAACCTTATAAACTTCTTTAAAATCAAATCCCTTGTTCTTTTTAATCTCTTAATGTACATGTTATTCTTTATGCAAATTTTAAACTTGGTGCAACATATTTTTTACATTTCATTGTTAAAGTTGTTACATCATCATCACCACTATTTAAATGACCATCTGTAATAAATTCTTCAGTTATTGATTTTTGTTTACCTTCTGCAGAAATTAATTCTAAATCACCACTTTTTCTATCAATACAACATAACATTGTTGGATAATTTTTATCATCATTATTAATATTATTATTCAATAATGGATCATTAATGAAAATTTTCATTAAAAGATAATTTTCTTGTAATTTTATTAAACATTGATGACATGTTAAAATGTAATATAAATCAATTAAATTTAAATGATTAAATGGTTTTAATTTTTTCCATTTTTGTAATTGTTTTTTAGTAATACAATTACTATAAATTAATTTAAAATTTTTCGAAGATTGACCATTATTAAAATTATTTTGAATTTGTGAATTATTAAAATGTTGTAATATAAATGAATGATAACGTAAATCTTCTTTTTCAAAATCAATTAATTCACCAGTAAATCCAACACTATTAAAATTTCCTGAATTATTTAAAAATGCATTTTCTGATGCATTTTCAGCTAACCAATGTTTCATTAGATATAAATGTTCAAAATGGAAATTACCATGAACAATTTTATTTTGATAATTCACAGATATAAATGATAATATGAAAGGTATTTCATTTGGTTTGGGATTTTGTACATCATAAACTGAACCTGATCTTATAAATGAACAAGGTGAAACTCTTGTAACTGGGAATTGATAAGTTTGAAATGGGTTTGATGAATTTTCCATCTCTGTAGCACTTCTTTTTTTAGGATTCTCAAATTTGGAAGCATTATAATCATCAAACCATTTACCTAATCCACGTCTTTTTGTAATAAATTCATCTAATGTTAAATTCATATTGATTGCTGATTTAGGGGTATTTTGATTATTTATATTGAATGGAGCTGAATGATCACAATGATGTTGAAATAATGAATTTCTAATGGTACTATTGGTGCTTGAACTTGGTTCCAAATCATCATCTGTTGGTTGATCTGCACTCACAGCGTTCATATCATTGTATAAAGATTGTGAAGATAATCTGTTGATATCATTCAAGTAGTTAAATGTTGAACTGTTATTAGCCATACCAAACTGTTCTGAATCATGACGGATATGACTTTCATTACTATTGGCCACCGAGGGGGATACTTGTTGATGGTTAAAGTTATTACTTGATGGGTTTGGATTCATGACTCTTCGTAGCACTGAGCTTCTCATGTTGGTAGGGTTGTTTGTTAGAGTTGTATATGAAACGTTACCGGTGTCTCTATTAACGCTAAGAGTAGATTGACGCGAAGGTGGTATTTCAGAGTTGAAGGTGCCTCTTCTGTTTATATGGGGAGCTGATTGCAAGTCACTCTGTCTGGCTCTGTATATGTCGGCATGACTGGCGTTGTTGTGTGTAAAGGGATATCCATGGTGGTCATCTTGATCTTGATCTTCATCTTCATCTGAATCTGAATCAGCCAGGATCTGGTCTAGCGAGTCCACCGGTGGCAGTCTTGTTCTCGTGTTGATGGTGGCTCTTCTTCCCTGGTCATGGTGGTTCACAGGCATAGCAATAATACGGCTCTGTGGACTCAGCGGTTGATGTAGACGGGTCTGTCTGTGTTATTTATACTTGTATCTTGCTGGTTGTAGCTCTTCATTGAAGCAGTCTGGTGCTGATATTGTTGTAATATAGTGGCAAGTGGCTATTTCGCACTATAAATATTTATATTCTTTCCTTGTTTTTTCCAGAAGAAAGAATGTACCTGGTGAGAATTAGTGAAAACACGCGAACTGAGAACGGCTAAAAATGCCATGTGGCGGGAACCAAGAAAGCTGAGTCAGCGCTGAGTAAGCAACAACTAGTGAACTAGTAACTAGTAAACTAATATATCTATGTACTACTATTGCTTTGTAATTGCTAGTAATTGCTAGATGTACTGTATGTGATATGTATACTGTGGGTGTAGCAATAACCCAATCTGATCTTGTCGACTCGACTTGAAAAGTTGGAAAACCGCATACAATACACAATACACAACAAATTCCCACACAACCTAAAAGACCCACCAAGCACCATACAACCCAGGTCATCCACAACTATCCACACTCAAACAAACACACCAAACCACATCATAACCCATCATCTCTCAAATCTGGTGATATTTCACCAGATTTCTATATATCCTCGTACTTGTTATCTGCTGGCCCCCGTCATTTTTTTAGTTTCATGCACGATAAAATAGCAATGTTGCTATTTAAGCACTTATGTAACCAGCCTTTGGTAATAAATTAGGTGATTCTAGAGAATTCTATTGTCATACATTACACAATCTGAGGCTGTATGGAATCGTGTCATTTTAACTATAAATATGGGTTAATTGTCCTTGTTTTCCATAACTTTACTTCCACCTCATCAAATTCAATTGATAAAACATACACATACAATATTTACAATGTCTGACTTAGGTAGAAAAGATTTATCTGATAAAGTTCAAGAAAAAGTTACTCCAAATGCTCAAAAATCTTCATTAGAACAAGCAAAGGAACAAGTCACTTCAGGTGCTGATAAAGTTGCTCAATCTTTACAACCTGAAGAAGCTAAATCTGATACTCAAAAATTTGGTGATGCTATCCAAAAGGGTCATGATGATGCTAAAGATGCCAACTCTAAAACTTTAGCTGATACCGCTGGTGAATACATTGAAACCGCTAAAGAAGGTATCAACAATGCTGCTGAATATGTTGCAACAACTTTAACTGGTGCTAAAGAAGGTGCCACTAATGCTACAAAATCTTCTGGTACTGGTACTTCAGGTTCAGTTTAAGAACACTTATTAGCTATTGATTTTTTGCTATTGATTTTATTTATAAAGTGTGACGTATAGTATGAGATTAGGAATTAACGATATATTGATAATTGAAATGTAGTGGATTAATTGAGGATCTTGATTGTAACATTGTATTGCTGGTTTACTTGTGTCATGTAGGTTGTGAATCTATAGACCAAAATTATGATTCGAAACTCGGTAGTTAACAAGACTTTGAAGAATACGAAGCTAAACAAATAAAGATTCGTCTAGAGTTCGAGAGCTTATCCGTTCAATCAACTGTAAGCTTTAACACTTCATCATATAAATTATATTGTCAATCGAACTACACATACAGCAGCTTACATAAATGAATTGGCTGTTGATCGGCTTTCGGATTTTATCAAAAGAATACTTTTCTGGTCTCACGCTTCAAATATTGAAGTTAATTTAATGGAAATAATCCTTATAGTGGGTTTTTTGATCTATAAAATAACGTGTATACAATAGCTAAGCGTATATACGAGTTTGAAAATTTGATGATTTTTCAAACTTTCAATTTTAAACTGTTATTTAAAAATTTGTTTGGTACCTTTTTTGAATTTTGAAATGATTTTGAAATTTAAAACTCCACTCTCGTACAGAAAACTTATATTTATTTAATCAATAGTAGCCCAGTATTCATATCATCATTTAATTGAGCTTTAAACATCAACTTTTTATAGATTTCTGGTTGATCTTGTGTAGGCCGTTTTTATCAGCACATGCCGATCCTCGCGAATTTTGCATATATATGTACTTTGACACAAAATGTATTTAAATTAAATCTACGCTTATAATAATAGACAACACGTTTAATTAATCATAGCAACAAATAAGCTTAAAATTAATTAGACAGATTCTTGACCGGTTGGTAAACGTTCAACGTTTGAAACTTGAGCCTTTTCATGACTTAATTCATCTTCTTCACTAGCCATGATTGAACCACCATGTTCATGACCCAATTCTCTTGTAAATTTATGTGAAGTTGGAACAAATCTCTTGGATTGCCATGCACGTGGAATTGTTTCATATAATTCATCAACACTTTCCAATGATAATCCTTTAGTTTCATAAACAAAGAAATATGCAAAGAAAAAACAAAGAAAATTACATCCACCCCAAATGAAAAACACTTTTGAACCTAATCTTGCAGAACCTGGTGCATCATCAACTAAATAAGGTGTTGCATATGCAATTGCAAAATTCCATAACCAATTTGATGCAACAGACATTGAAACAGATTTAGCTCTTGTTCTCAAGGGGAATATTTCACCACAAACAACCCAAGCTAAACAACCCCATGTTGAAGCGAAAAATGATATAAAAATACATGTAAATGCAATCATTGCCTTATTTGCAGATGTAGCATCTGTTGAAACACCAATAATTGCAATTAATAATTCTGAAACACACATCCCAGCTGCACCAATTAATAACAATGTACGACGACCTAAAACTTCAATCAATAAGATACCAGGAATAGTCATCCCCACATTAACAATATTTGTAGCCAATTGAATTAAAAATTCATTTTTAATACCTGAATTTTTGAAAAAAGTTGTACCAAAATAAAAAATAAAATTAATACCAGTTAATTGTTGGAAAGCTTGAATGAAAACACCTGTAAATAAACGTTTTAATTGATGATTTCTAGTACTAAAACAATCCAACCATCCACTTTTACCATGTAAACTTTCAAATTCAAAATTTGCAATGATTTCACCTAATTCATCAGTTAATGCAGGATGATCAGGTGGTAATCTTCTAATTTTGGATAAAGCAGCCATAGCTTTATCATTTTGATTTTTGGAAACGAAAAATCTTGGAGTCTCTGGTAAAAATAACATACCAATTGTTATAATTAATGACCAAATAAATTGAATTGCAATTGGAATTCTATAAGACGCGGTAGAATCAATCTTATGAGTACCTTGATTTATAACAGCAGCTAATAATAATCCAATGGTAATGGCAAATTGATAAACTGCAGTAATAGCACCACGGATCCATTTTGGTACAGTCTCAGCTTGGTAAAGTGGGATAACAGCTGAAACAAGACCAACACCTAATCCTGCAAATACACGACCAGCAACTAATAAATTAATCCCAGTTGCAGCTGTTTGTAAAATAATACCTAAATTGAAAACCAATGCAGTTCCAATAATTAAAGTCCAACGACGACCTAAAGTATCAGAGATTAAAGGAGCACCTAAAGCACCAAAAAATGTACCAGCAGATAAAATAGAAACAATTAAAGAATGTTCAGAAGAGGTAAAAACACCTTCATCACCATTCAACCCAGGTTCATCTTCTGGGAAATTTTTCAAAACATATGGCATGGCTAAAATACCAGAAATTGTACCTGTATCATAACCGAAAAGTACACCACCAAAAGCTGCAAATAATCCAATAAGGATAGCTAAAGTAGTCGAACCTTCAGTTTTTTCATCAAAATTGATGTATTTTCGAACAATTTTATTATCTTCAAGACCCATGATTATGGAAATATATGGAGAGATATAATGAAATTTGTAAAATAATGACACTTGGAAATGCAGAATTACCGTTATTTATACATCATTTAATCCATTGGGAACAACAATTTATTGTTCCCCAATTTAATATTCTTGTCATTTTTCCTGGAAATGATATATAAAGTTTTGTTTGGGTAAAGTTGAAAGGCTTTTTTATAAAAATGTGGAGTCGTATATTTTTAAACTTTAAAAACTACTGAACCGTGACTGCAGATCTTTGCACTATCTAGAAGATAATATAGAATCAATTTTTGATATAATAGTGAGTTTGGAATTAGATTGCTGTTATTTGAAATCAGTACAAACTCTAGTCTTCAATCTACTTTACTTCAAGGAACTCTGTTGACTGTCAGGCAGCCTTGTAAAAGTGTTGATAAACTTTGAGCTATACGGCACCTATGCAAAGAAACCTAAACAACTATTGAACCCAAATTTTACACTGCAACCAATCACAATTGACGTCTCTTGACACCCTTCAATAGCCTTGAATAGCCTTGGTAGTAGTTCCGGCATTTATTGTTCAAGGGTCTTTAAAGCTTAAGTTGGTATGTCATAGATTTTGAGTTATACGTAATCGCTAATGGCACTCATAGTCATTCCATATTTGATTAATCACTCACACCATCTTGCCCATAAGTTAACTATTGGAAGCTAGGCTGGATTTCACAGGATTCATTCACGGCCTTTGAAACCAAAGTCTATCCTATACATTGGGGTACATTAAACTTTGAATAAGGCCAAATATAGAAAGGGTCACCAATTGAATCTTGAGTGTTTCGGGGTCTCAATATTGCCCTACCAATGTAACTCCAGATAGAGAAGGATTGGCAAATATCTACTAGTTATAGTCACACCTCCATTAGGTGTTTCTTATGGATTATTCTAGCTTGATTTTTGACTTTTATGTGTTCACCAATACGACTGATTGCATAAATGTACATTAGCCATAGACAGTTACAATCAATTACAACTTGTATAGTGAAGTGAATAGTAAATGAGAGAACATAATATATAAGATATCCATACATTAGACAGATTGAGATTATTGGAACAAATTAAATATCACATATCACATATCACACGATGACTTACCAGAATTGGATATATTGTTGAATTTTCAAATCAAGTGTTTTAAATAGTAGTATGTACATCATAAGTTGAGATTCAAATCCTCTGATCAAGACAAAACAGGATAAAATATTCTAAAGAACTTTACTAATTAGGCACCCCATAACTTTACAGAACTCGTTTATCTATAACGATTACATAATCTTTAATGCCACAATTACATAAGCAGCAGCCGTTGAGAAAAAAAAAATTGAGTCAAATCTTTATGACAAACTTCAATCCAAATAGATCAAATTGATTAGAGATTAAACGTTTTATGATTAGGCTTTGCAGATCTATTAGTCGCAAAATGTCCACCACAAGTCGATCCAGTCAATTTCAAACCGAGATTCTACCAGTCTCCAAGTCCTCAATACATTTTGATGATAATGATCAACTAACAATAGATGATGCCACAACCAAAAAAAATTTAAACAGAGCTGCTGAATTACTATCGAAAACTGATCAAGTTGTTGCATTCCCAACAGAAACAGTTTATGGTCTAGGTGGATCCTCGTTCAATGATGAATCTATTAAAAACATCTATAGAGCAAAGAATAGACCTGCTGATAATCCATTAATTACCCATATATCATCAACTTCACAAATCAAATCATTCTTCAATATAGACATACCAGAGATCTACAAACCACTTGTTGATAAATTCTGGCCGGGACCACTGACAATCTTGTTACCAATCAACAATGATCCTAAACTAACGAATAAATTATCCTCATTAACAACTGCAAATCAACCAACTTTTGCCGTGCGTTTACCATCACATCCAATAGCTAGAGCATTAATACATCTAAGTCAAGTACCCGTTGCAGCACCATCGGCAAACGCTTCAACAAGACCTTCTCCTACATTAGCTCAACACGTTTATCATGATCTTCAGGGAAAAATCCCATTAATATTAGATGGTGATGCTTCAAATGTCGGTGTTGAAAGTACAGTTATAGATGGATTATCATCACCACCAATGTTACTAAGACCTGGAGGTGTTAGTCTCGAAGAAATTAAACAAGTTGGTGGTGAACAATGGGCAAATGTTCAAGTTGCTAAAAAAATTGCCGATCCAAATGAACCTGTAAAGACACCAGGTATGAAATATAAACATTATTCTCCAACTGCAAAAGTTATATTGGTGACTGATGAAGCTAAGATTGGGAATTTCATCAAGGAAAATGAATTACAAGATAAAAAAATTGCATTACTAACCGCACAATTCTTTAAAGGTGATCAATTTAATGGTATAGTGGATCATTTAGGTAAAACAAAGGAGGAAATTTCTGCAAATTTGTTTCATTATTTGAGAAAAATCGATGAATTAGATGTTGATCTAATCTTTGTGGAAAGCGTTGATGAAAAAGATGAAGGATTGGCAATTATGAATAGATTGAACAAAGCTGCTTCAGAGACTATATAGAGTGAATGAAAATAATTAATGAATACTACCAAGTAGATTTTTATGACAGTTCTTTTTTTATTGTTGTTCTATAAATATTTATATGCACTTTTTAATTTTGTTTCATTTTGATTGCTTAAACAACAGAATAAACATCACGACGTTGTCTAATGAAATATTTTTTACCTTCATCAAATAAAAACACTGAACTTGAAATAAATGTTAAAAACACCAAATCACTGAAATAAAGTGCTTCTGTTTGGAAAATAGATTGGAAAAATGGAATATAAATTGCACATAATTGACCTAATAATGATCCAATAACTGCAAAATTAAACATTTGATTTGTGAAACCCAATTCGAAGATTGATCTTGTTGAATGACGACAACTTAAGGCATTAAACATATCAAATAAAACAAAACATGTAAATGTCATTGTAGTATCTCTTGCTGTGACTTCATTATCTTGATTCATCTCTTTAATGTAAACATATATCGTACCAACAATAACAAAAATAGCATTGGATAATAATCTTTTGAATAATTCTTCAGTTAAAATACGTGCTTCCCTTTTTCTTGGTGGTTTATTCATAACTTCATGATCAACAGGTTCAACACCTAATGATTGAGCCGGTGGTCCATCCATCAAAATATTAATCCATAAAATTTGCATAGCATTCAATGGGTTTGGTAATTTGAAAAAAGTTGAAATGGCAATCAATGCTAAAGCGGCAACACTTGTTGATAATTGGAATGTTAAGAAATTTTGAATATTGTTGAAAATTCCCTTACCTTCTTCGATAGCATTCAAAATAACACTAAAATCATCATTTGTTAAAACCATATCAGAGGCTTCTTTAGCAACATCTGTACCCATTTTACCCATACTAATACCAATATCTGCTAATTTTAATGCTGGTGCATCATTAACACCATCACCAGTCATTGCAACAACATCACCACGTCTTTGTAAAGCACGAACAATTTGTACTTTTTGTTCTGGTGTTGTTCTTGCGAAAACTGAAACTGATGAAATAACTTGTGATAAAGTTTCTTCATCCATACTTTCTAATTTTTCACCATTTATAACTGATTTTTCAGGATCTGCTACATTCATACCAATTTCCTTTGCAATTTGTACAGCTGTGGTTTCAGAATCACCAGTGATCATAATAACGTGGACACCACCATGAATCAACTTGGCAATAGCACCTTTAACACTTGATCTTGGTGGATCTTTCATAGCTATAAGCCCATCAAAAATTAAATCTTGAGGTTCGTCATCGAATTTCTTATTATTATGACCAAATGCTAACACTCTCAACCCCTTTAGGGCTAATCTATGTGCAGCTTCATGAATTTTGGTGTGTAATTCCTCTGTTAATTTTTCCACTTTGTTATCCTTGGTAATATAATGTGTTGATCTGTTCAAAATACGTTCAGTTGCACCTTTAGCATAGGTTTCATGTTTAGATAAATCACCACTATTAACAGTCATAGCCATAAATTTTCTTGATGATGAGAATGGTAATTCACGTGTACGTGATCTTGTATTTCTAATATCTTCCAATTCAAAGCTTGATAACACTTCCAATAGGGCAATATCAGTTGGATTACCAACAAATTTAGCAGCTTCTTGTGAGTATTTAGCATTATTACAGATATTTGCGGTTTCAAGGGCTTGTTTCACATCTGGTGTTAAATATTGTCTCAATGATGAACCTTTGTTAACTTGCTTATCCACGGTTAAACTCTCAGTATTCATATCAATGGTCCAGATTTTCTTCACGGTCATATGATTTTGGGTTAAAGTACCTGTTTTATCACTACAGATAACGTTAACAGAACCCAAAGTCTCAACACTTGGCAATCTTCTCACAATAGCCTTATGACGAGCCATTCTTAGCACACCAAGAGCTAATGTAACAGTTACAATGATTGGCAAACCTTCAGGGATAGCTGCGACGGCTAATGAAACAGAAACTTGAAACATTTCTAACCATGAACGACCTTGTAATATACCGATCAGGCAAATAATACCAATGACAATAAAACTCACAAGCGAAAGATCTTTTCCTAATTTATCCATAGTGTTTTGCAATGGAGTTTTAGGTTTTTCAATATCATTCATCATTTCAAAGACTGCACCAAACGCAGTTTTATGACCAGTACCAACAACAATACCAGCACCATGACCATCACGAACCAAAGTACCCATATATGCGATACAATGACGTTCTGTTAATGCAATTCCAGTGGCTTTTGGCGGTACGACATCTGTAGTTTTATGAACTGGTTCTGTTTCACCAGTTAGATTACTTTCATCAATAGCTAGATCCACAGCATCAGTCAATCTAATATCAGCAGGGATTCTATCACCAATATCAAAATGCACTAAATCACCAGGAACCAATTGAGATGCAAGAACATCTTGGGTTGAGCCATTTCTTATTAAATGAGCCTCTGCTGGGACCAATTTATTTAAAGCTTGTAATGATTGTTCTGATCTATACTCTTGAACAAATCCCACTGTGACGACAATGACAATAGCTAATGTGATGGAAACAGAATCATCAATATTACCCATGAAAAAACTAATCACTGCGGATCCGATCAATAGTAAAATCAAAGGATCCTGGTAAAATGTTTTTAAAAACTTTATGACTAAAGGTTCTTCTTCCTCAGCAGTCAGCTCATTCAGACCATGAAGGCCTCTTCTTTGTGTAACTTCATGAACCGACGTTAGACCACTTTTGGCGTCTGTGCGTAATTGAGAAACGGTTTGCTCTATAGATAAAGAGGTGTATTCTAATGAAGGTGATGTATCTTGTGATGGTGAAAGTGGTCTAGAAGCTGAACCAGCATTTTGCTCATCAAGCTCCACCTCATATGGGTTATCAGATGCCTTTGTATACGACATTTTTGTCTATGATGTATGTAATGTTTTGATCAAATATGATCTTGTTGATGATGTTGGTGTACTTGGGGACACAGACGTGATGCTTGTCCTGTTGAACGAGTCTTAAATACAGCTCTATGACAATTCTGCTTGAATTAACCCACTTTGATCTCAGATCTGGCGAATCAAATATAGTACTCCGATATATCAACACGGTTGTATCTTTAAATCAACAACAATAGGGATTCTTCCTTTCTCAGTCAATTTCCTCCGAATAAACGCTATGATTGAAATTTGATGTGATAATTACGGCACTTTCAGCTACTTCTAACACTCTCAGCACCCAAAGAACCCAATTCTATGCTTTCCCAGCTTTATCAGCGCTTTTAAAAGAACACGATCTAGCTTCTTTTTCGAAATCTTTTCAGACAAAAAAAGTCGCGAATCTGATTTGAAAAAATTCGCGATTGGCTCGGCTATATCAAAGCACATCGGGTAAATGAATAATACACAGCTGCTACAGCAAATTCGATTCTAAAACCATATGCTAATTATCTAAAATACACGGGCTGATAAGTACCCTTTTTACACTATCTATATACTTGTTTTGTATGACTTATTTTGGCTCAACGTTGTAACGCATACGGATACCCATAGCTGCTAATTCAGAGTCCAAATATTTCAAAACGAATGGGATAGCCACAGTAGTTGTGTTGTTACCACCAACAAACTTGTTACCTTGACCATCTTCCCAGATGCTTGATTCATCAGCTTGTGTAGAGCTGTGTTCGAACTTATCAGAACAGTTACGACAACGTATCGTGGCAGCTGCACCGATTCTTGGAACTGATGATTGTGTAGCTAATAATGAACCACAACCACGACAGATGGAGGTTTGTGTGTAATCTGAAGAGTTCAGTAGACGATCCTGTAGTAAGAACGCTGTACCATGACCAATCAATGCATCACGTTCCATTTCACCCACACGGATACCACCAGATCTCTTACGACCTTTAACAGGTTGCATAGTCAAAGAGTTAACAGGACCTGTAGAACGAACTTGAAATTTATCGTTAACCATATGACGCAATCTTTGATAATAAACAACACCGATATAGATATCACATCTTAACTCTTCACCAGTGGCACCTGAATACATTGGTTCATTACCATGATAATTATAACCAGATTTTCTCAATTGTTCACCGAAATAATCAGCTGGGGTATCACTTTCACTGAAAGTCCATGGTGTTGAATCTTGTGCGATACCATGTAATGCACCAGCTTTACCTGCAAGAGATTCAACAAACATACCAATGGTCATACGAGATGGGAAAGCATGAGGATTAATGATAACATCTGGTTGCATACCAGTTTCTGTAAATGGTAAATCCACAGTTGGCCATTTTCTTGAACAAACACCCTTTTGACCATGTCTTGATGAAAATTTATCACCAATTAATGGGGAACGTGTTATTCTATATTTGATTGTTAATTGTTGGAATTCTTGATCACCATTTTCATCACCTAATAATTTAACTTCTTCAATGAAGGCACCTTCTGATGAATGATAAGTTTTAACTTTAGTTTTACCCACGGTTTCATCATAATATGCAACAATTGGATCACCTTCTTCAACACGAGCACCAATCATTGGTAACCCATCAGTATCTAAGAAATTTCTCCATTCTTTTGGCCATTCATCTGTACCAAATCCATAATGTTGAGTTATTGGATCACCACGACGTCTTGATTGTGATAAATCAACTTTTTCCACTTTATAAACAGTACCATACCCGAAACCTCTTTCATCTGCACTTTTATTTATAATCATCGCATCATCCATATCATAACCAGTATATGAAATAACAGCAACAACGGCATTTGTACCATTAGGGAAATTATCCATACCATAATCATCATATAAATTAGCTTTAACAATTGGTGTTTGACCTGTTTGTAATCTGTATAATTTATTATCTGATCTATGACATAAGGCAGTACCTGGAGTACCCATTGTTTGTTTACCCATTTGACATTGATACATATTTCTTGGTGATTGATTAAAATCTGAGAAAGGAGTTAAATTAGCTAAAATTGATAAAATATTAGTTGGAGTAAATTCAACATGACTATGAACATCATTTTCAATTTCTTCAGGTGTAACGGCAACATCCATATAAACTTGTTCAAATGGACCCACAATATCTTGTTTATCTAATGGTAAATAACGAACAGGTCTCATCATTCTTGAATGACCACCAAAGATATATAACCCAGGATATTGACCTTTTGATGAAGGTGGAACATAACCAATTTCTAAATCTAATGGTAAATCATGAGTTCCTTCAACTTTCCAAAATCTTAATGTATCAGCAACAATCTTGGCTTGTTCATGAGTTGTCCAACCAACAATTTTACCATCTAATTGAACACATGAAACATTTGGACCTGCAGCGAAAACATGAGCTGGTGAAACACCAAGGGCACTTAAAGCTTCAGGAACTTTAGAAACATCACTAGCTTGAGTAGAAATTGAACATTTATGAGCAAAATGATTTAATAACCCACAAGGAGAACCATCAGGTGTATGAACAGGACATAAGAACCCCCAAGATTCTGGTAGTAATTTTCTCACAGTGGTAGTTTTCAATTGAGCAAAGAAAGAACCTCTATGAACCATTCTAAAATGTGAAATAAAACGATAAAAATTAATTTTTTCTGCAACAACGGTATAACCTGAAACTTGTTGTAAATCTAAACCTGATTGTGAAACCAAATTACCAGTTGAAAGGAAATATTGTAATTTTTGTCCAATATTTTCATTAATTCTCATAAATACCCTGGACATGTATTTTCTATCATTAAAATTTATTGCAATACCACGATTTATATCTGATTGAATTTGTAATCTAATATTACCTAAATATTCTTCAATTTTCTCCTTAATGATCATACCATAAAGGAACCCACCTAATAAAACTTCTTGATGTTGTGTTGCATCTGGATTATCTGGTGAACAATCACCAGCAACCAATGTGTATAATTTTCTAATCATAAATAACAACATTCTAAATTTATCTCTATTTGATTCCAAATGTACGAGGACAATTCTTTTCAAAACTTCTTTACCAACTTCAACATCTGAAACATCAGGTGTTGCATTGAAAACAATTCTAAATTTATCACCTAAATAAGCTAAAGTTTCTTGATTTGAATGTAATTTATAATTTTTAAAAGATCTTAATAATAATTCTAAACGATCAGTTAAAAATGAATTATTTAAATCTGAACCCACGATTCCATCAAAAATTTCACGATCATTTGTTTCAACAAGTGCTTTTAAAACCATCATTACTGGAACTAAGTATTCATTTTTTTTCCAAGAAAATCTAAAAGTAACATTACCATCATTTAAATAATGTAAAACATTAGTTTGTGAAGTTTGATCAGGTCTAACAGATCTAATTTGAATACCAAATTGAGAATATGAAGCACCTCTATTTGTAAAAGAAGGTCTAATAATAGCCATTGGATGATTACGACGTTGAACAATCAACATACGAATCAACTTTTCAATACCATTAACGATGAAATAACCACCTAATTCATCAGATTCTTCCTTTTGAGAAACTAATTCATTTGGTGATAATTTTTCTAAATGACATCTATTTGAACTTAACATTATTGGAACTTGACCAACTTCTCTAATTTCACTAGCTTCTTCTTCATCATTAACGGACCATGCAACTTTTAATAATAATTTCCCTCTATATGAAATCATTCTTTCACGTGCCTCTGAAGGCCATGTTCTTCTATCAATTGATAATTTATCATTATTTGGTACTGATGGTTTAGCAAGTTGAACAGAATGAACTCTAATTTTTAACTTGTTACCTAATCTATCAACATCATTACTATCGAAAATAGTCTTTGTACCAATATCTTTAACACCAAGATTTAATAACCCACCATCTGGACCTTCAGTTAATGCATTAAATGATCCAATATGAGGTTTAACAGCTTCTGCTAATAATGGATAAGCTGATTCATCCTTTGGAGGGTTTTGGAAACGTTTTTCACGTTCCAAAGTCTTGAATTGGGCAGTTCTAAAAGGAGCACCCATAATTCTTTATACTAGTTGAACAAACCTTTAATTTCTTTGTAATGTATAGTGTTTTTCTATTTAAAATTTTTTTTTATCAGGTAAAGAAAAAAAAAAAAATTAAACTTGATTATGTCATCTATACCGTAGTGATTATGTAATCAAATCCGATGAGCTTTACCTGGTATCTGGTTTATATATTGGTTATAAGTGGGTAAGATAATATGATTAACAGTTGATATAATAGTATAAACTAATCTACCTAGCCATAATATAGCAATGTTTATTACTATATAAAAATATTACTGACCCTTAAATTTGACAGACATTGGTTTTTATTTCATCGCGAATTTTCAATGTATACCAAATTATCAAATTATTCTAGTATTTGAAGACCAAAATGGCTAAATCTCGATATGAATATGTTAAAGATTATGAACAAGATCATAGATTATTACCCGACACATACATCGTAATACGTATTGATGGTAAAAGTTTCCATAAATTTACAAAAGATTATGAATTCATTAAACCAAATGATTTAAGAGCTTTAAAATTAGCAAATGCAGCTGCAATAAATGTTAAAAGACAAATTAAAGATGTTATATTAGCATTTGGAGAAAGTGATGAATATTCATTTGTTTTGAAGCGTGATACACAATTGTTTAATAGACGTGAATCAAAATTAGTATCAACATTTGTTAGTATATTTACTGGGAATTACATTGCACTTTGGAATAAATTTTTCCCTGATTTAGAATTAAAATTAAATAATTTACCAAGTTTTGATTGCCGTGCAGTGGTTTATCCTAATAGAGATGTGTTAAAAGATTATATACTTTGGAGATTTGTTGATACACATATAAATAATTTATACAATACAACATTTTGGACATTAGTTAATAAAGGTGGGTTATCAACAAAAGATGCAGAACAAAAATTAATGGGTACATTATCAAGTGATAAAAATGAAATATTATTTAAAGAATTTGGAATAAATTATAATGAAGAACCAGAAATTTTTAAAAAGGGAAGTTTAATTTATAAAGATGAAATATTACATATTGATATTTTCCACAAGATTGATGAAATTTTAAAGGATTTTTAACGTTTAATCTTTTCAAAAAAATTTTTAACATCATCTTCTTCCACAATTTTCCCCTCTTGAGCAAAAGGTGCAAGAAAATCTTTTAATTTATTTCTTATATCTTGATATGCCTGGACACCTTCTATTGCTTGTTCTCTTGGTAATGAATCAATAGCTTTTGCGCCCAAGTCATAAATTGAAGAATTATCATCATCACTTGCATTATCATCATCATTATCTTCTGGAGGTTCATAAATTGGATCATCATTCATAAAAAATTTAAATGATTCCAAGAATTTTTTTATATTTTGATCTTGTGTTTTATTGTATATATTTTGGAAATTTTTTTCATAATTTGGTTTAAGGAAAATTGAATAATCATGATTAATTTTTCTTTTCTTAGTAGGTTGTTCATCTGATTGTAATAATTTATTATTTCTATCGATTAAATCTGTTGATTCAATTCTTTGCACCGTAGTGAATACTAAACTTTGTTCATTCTTCAATTTATCAAAAATTTCACGATGTGCATTAATACATTTCCAACAAATATAACAATCAAAATCATCCAAGTTCGGGAACCCATCAATGATTATATCCTCCTCATTCACCGCGTTTTGCGTCTCAGCATCCACTTCAGGTTCACCCAATGATTCTAATTTATTTACACCTTGATCTTGTGGAGGCGTATAATGATCCATCCCCATTATACAATAATCATGATACCAATCCTCATAGCAAACATCCCCCATTATACATTGTAACATGTTACTTTGCTCCTCGTGTGGATTATACAGTTGGGCACAATGACAGAACCTCCCCTTGAAGTTTTGATTATAATTATTATCAGAAGATGGGATATCATCTTTAACATTTGATCTTAGAGAGCATGGATGATCTAGCCTTGTAGTACCACAATCACAGGTGAAGTTACGCTTTGTGAACAGCTCGACCAGCTCGTGATCTGCGTGGCATTGGATAGAACACGAATAGCATATTCCAGACATTTGACTTTGTGATTTAAAACACGTTAAACAGGCATACACCTGTTGACGAATAGAGCCCATTGAATATGTACAGCTTTTCGGGTCATAGGGCATCAGTTCCCTGGCCTCTTTCTCCATTTGTGCTTGTTTGGAGATGTACTCCTGTGCTGTGATTGCATTTTCTGCTTCTAATTTGACCATTTTTTGTGTTTGTTTGGACTCTTTGATATTCTTTGTTTACTATGTAAATGTGTTTTTGTTATGAAAATGCATAGGTCACGTGACACCACATAATACCATTTACACACACGGCAAGTCTTTATTAACTATAGTGTGGATTGATATAAATATCTTTTATTATCCTGTTATTTAGTTATGTAGTTGTCTATTGTATATTTAGTTACTAGTTTATTATACATTTTGTTATATGTTGATGTTAATCCTCATACTATAATGCTATTTGTCATCAGCTTCAAAGCCCGTTTCACCACGAGCAAGCAAAAAATGTATATAACTTTAACTCTGATTAGAATTTGATTAATTGATTACTGATTAACCTGATAATTAACTGATAAACTGATATCTGATCAATTTTAAAGATCATAATATCATTTCCATAATTATCATCATCACTGCAAAAATTTTCACCTGACCGTTGACTCTTTCCATCGGGAAAAAAAACACAAGTTAAAACTTGTTCAACAACTTGCCATATCAGGAATAAACACGATTAACCCATTGCAAACAGTGTTAAAGATCATTAGAACGTATATAAAGTGTTTTTGATCACTTGAATATTACATTGGAGAGTTTTCAAGGAAAGAAAAGGCAGATTATAGATATATTTACTGGTGACCCATAATGTCATTTGATAATTTAGACGATATATCCAAATTAAACATGGAAAGCATAGATTCTATTCAATTTAATAATGAACCAAATGATTTATCATCATTTACAGATTCAAGTTTCTTTGATTTTGATCAATTCCCCATTTTCCAAGATTTGAAAACAAGTCATCAACAACAGTTTCAACAACAAGTTGAACCTTTTAAAGAACCAAAATTACCAAGTAGTATACCAATTACACCTAGTAATATTCATAGTGAATTTGATAAAAAAAAGAGAAATACCGCTGCAAGTGCTCGTTTTAGAATTAAAAAGAAGGCCAAGGAGCAAGAAATGGAGAAGAATTTAAAAGAATTAAATGAAAGAATTTCCATGTATAATGAAAAGATTTACAAATTAGAAATGGAGAATAAGTGTTTAAAAACATTGATTGTGGAGAAGAATGAACGTAAATCAAATGAAATGTTGAAAGAGATTAAACAAAGATCAGTTAGGGATTAATAGGATACCAGGGGAAAGTTTTCAGTTCTAGATATGTATAGTTTTAATTAATATTTATTGGAGATTATAAACCTAGAGATTATAAACCTAAAGCTTCTCTTTGAGACTTTGAATTTGGATCAAATTTTGTTGGAACTGATAAACTTGTGACTCTATGACCATGTCTAATTGGACCCTCGAAAGAATCGTTATAATCTGGGATGGCAACGTGTTGAGAAATTCTATTATCCCAGATAACAGAGGTTCCTAATCCTGAACCTGTTGATGATTGCCATGAGACTCTAGCTTGGATATCCAAGTTTTTAGCATATACGTCGTTTAAATAGCTGAGAATCACTTTCGACTCCTCTGGTTCCAATCCAACAATACTAACAACATGGGCTGGGTTCACAAATAGAGATTTCCAACCTGTAACAGGATGCGTAACGACTAAATCATGTTCTCTAGTGATATGTTGCGGACCAGCCAACAAGTCATCACGTTTATAGTAACGATGGGCAGACTTGTGAATAGCCTTTTTACCCTCAAGAAACTTCTGGAACGCTGGACTGAGCTTGTCAAAAGCAGCGTATCCTGATATAAACCCAGTATCACCACCAACTTCTGGGATAGAATCCAAGTGTAAATGAGTGATACCAGCTGGCGAGAACTCGTGATCCAAGTCTGTGTGCCACGCTGAGCCACTCAACCCTTTGGCAAACTTGATCAACGCTCCACCTCTGTTGAAGTTGTTCCACACCACGGTGGACCCTGGAAGGACCTGGCCAGTCAAAGGATGTTGCTCAACTTCACCATAGTATTCACCTATTTGTAGATGCTTCTGCGGTGACAAGTCCTGGTCTCTGAACAGCACAACAACTCTTTCAGCTACAAGCAACGCTAATTCATCCAGCTGCTTCTCACTCAGCTCCTCCAACTGCACACCAACAATCTCAGTACCGACATACTTGGTCAAGTTCACCACCTTTTTAGCAGCTCCAAAAAGGGCCTTCTTCTCAGGATCAGCATTCAACCCACGCTCAACATAATCTGGATTCACCCTGTTTCTGATCTTTTCAGCATCATCAAGAAACAATGGAATACTCTCTGGTCTGCGAGGGTACCCTTTACTCAGATCGATCCCATACTTCTCCAGTCTCTTGCGAGTAGGTGCAGGAAGTTGATCTGCGTAGTCTTGATAGCCCTCCGTGACACCGTTAGGGTTCTTTAGCTCGATTTGTATAGTGTTCTTGGACATATTGTAGCTACATCAGTTAATCAGACTATGTTACAATTCAAGGATATATTCATCCCTTATATACTATCCCATAAGCCACAATATAAACTTAAAAGTGTGGATATACATTCTATTAATAATGGAAAATGGAATGAAAATAAAACTGTGGATGCTCGCAGCTCCGATGACACGATGATAATATAATCAGTTGATATAATCAGTTGGCTGATGGTTCAGCTGGTTTAGTTGATTCAACTGGCTCAGTTGTTTCAGCACCTTCGGTACTCTCACCTTCGGTACTGTCACCAATTGCCCTCACAGCACCCCTTGGACCCTGTTTATACTCCTGTTGAGCACTAGTCTCCACATTAAACACTCTATACAACACTTCAAACGTCTCTTTCTTCGAAAGCATTAAATTAACACATTTTGTACCAATCCAAATTGGGAAGATTAACTCTTCATGTTCTTCATTAACATCTCTCTTGATTTGGATAAATGCACAACCTTGGGTCATTCCCATAACTTTATCAGTAAATTCATCATCGATTTTGGATTCTTTCAACTCTTCAAATTTTGGGAATGCCTCTTTTAACAATTTAGCAAATAATTCCATTGAACATTTCAAAACTCTTTTATCACTTAAATGTCTCTTGACAATTGGTAATGCTTCACTCTGGATTCTCCATTTACATTCTAAATCTGTTCTTTGTGAAACGAAAATCTTAACACCTGAATGAATAATTTTCAATTTTTCTTCATTCAAGAGTAAATACTCCTTGGTAATTGGATGTGATAAATATATGATTCTTGATGGATCTCCTGTAGCATTTCTAACAAAGCAATTTGATGTAATCAATTCATTCTCTGGGTCAATACCATAAAATTTCCAACATTTAACTAATTCTTCTTGGTCCTTGGATAAGAAATTAAAAGGTTCAACATTATCACCACCACCATTAGAAGCTAATTTTTCCTTCTTTACAAGATTATCAAATTTAGCCTTCTTCTTTACTGGTTCTTCAGATTCATTATTAACTTTTTCCAAAACTGTAATGAAAAATCCACCAGTGTTTTGTTGATGAGGATAAACTCTAATACAATCTTGTAAATTGAAAATTTCACCTTCGGCAGGTGGGAACAATTCATCACCATAATTTTCATCTTCACCTCTTTGCTTTTCTTGATAATCTTTACCAATAACTTTCCAATTAGTTAAACCTTGAGAATGCACTAAACCTGGTACCTCGGTATGAATAATTCTAACATCTTTATTCTTTCTTAAAGCTTGCAAAATAACAGCTTCATTTTCCATTGGATTTAATGAACATGTAGAATAAACTAAACGTCCATTTGATGCCAAAAGATCTAACCCTCTTTGTAAAATCTTATATTGTAATGTATTTAATCCTAATCCATCACCAATTGACCATTTATTCCAAATTTGTGCATTTTTACGTATAGTACCATCCCCGGAACATGGAACATCACATAAAATTCTATCAAATTTCATAAATTCATCACCCAACTTTGTCTTGGGGAAAAATTGTGCATCATGATTAACAACTAATAAATTAGGTGAATTTAATCTTTTAACTTGATGAATTAACATATGAGCTCTTTTATGATCTGAATCATTAGCAACAACAAATCCTGTTGGATCATCAACACTATGTAATGCTTCGATTAATTGTGCTGTTTTGGAACCTGGTGCTGCACACATATCAAGCACTTTATGATGTGGTTCAACTTTTAATAAGATTGGTGGAATCATTGAAACAGCTTCTTGTCTACTAATATTCCCCACTTCAGTTTCAATAACCAAAAACCTTTGAGTCTTGGAAAAATTTTCATTCTTACGAATAACCTGCTTGGGGACATCAATTTGCCATGCTAATTCATTTGGATACCATGATAATGGTTTTGGTGGAGTTAATTCTTGTCCATCAAATTCTAATCCGGAAAGATATTTTAAATGTCTTTCTTTAAAAATTTTTAAAATTTCCTGAGCATGAGCACGAGATCCAGTGATTCTGAAAGTTAATGGTAATTGATCTTGACAAAATTTCTTGAAAATTGTGAAATCTTCTTCATTCATTAAATTTAATTGATTTTTATAATAATTTTCCCATTTAGAATTCTCTTTGGTAATTTCATCCCATCCATTCTTTTGTTCAGATGGTTCCCTGGAGTTTTTACCCTTGTAATTTCTACCTCTAAAGTTTTTTTTACCCATGGTGTAATAACTCTTTGATTGGATCTTATATTTATATAGTTGTAATAAATTTATCACTATAGTTCGAAAATTTTCATCTTGGGCATCGCATGTTACGGACACGTGAATATGACAGATGGTCTATGGCCTATGATAATAAACAAAAAGATCAGTTTTTAATAGTATTGTTGGATATAATGGGTTAAGATTTGATATTATATTTCATTTTGTTATTGAATTTAGATATCATGGTTTTCAAAAACGTAGGACAATGTTATATTCCAAATATTCCGATCAATTATATAATAATTAGCTAGTTAAAGTGGAGTGATAAGGGGCAGCATGTGCCAATTTATATATCAAATATATTAACATGGGTATTAATCAATTGCTATCACTTAATTCTACTTGTTATTTGAGACTACAATATTACTTTAAAACTATATATTGTTGACACAATAACTACAACATGTCAGAAACAACTTATTTCATCACAGGTACAAATCGTGGTATTGGATTAGAACTAGTTAAGCAATTACTTCAAGATCCTTCCAATAGAGTCATTGCAACTTTACGTCATATTGATGAATATCCAGAATTATTAGTTACTAAAAATCCTAAATTAACTATACTTAGATTAGATTATAATAGCCAGGATCCTTTGTCAAATTATAAATCATTAGAATCAGAATTGAAATCTTTAGATTTGGGTATTGATGTATTCATTGCCAATGCAGCTAAAAACGATGCCACTACAAGTGCATTGGAATCTTCATTAGATACATATTTAGAATTCTTGAGGATAAATACATTAGGACCAATTGAAACATTGAAAATCCTACATCCATTCATGTTGAAAAGGAAAACGAGAAAAATTGTATTAACATCAAGTATCCTAGGTTCAATAAATTCATTCCCACAATTTCTTTCCAAACAATATCCATGTGCACCTTACTCTTTATCAAAAGCTGGTTCAAATATGTTGGGTAAAATCCTAAGTCATGAATTATCTCATGAGGGTTTCATTGTGGTGAATTATCATCCTGGATTAATAAACACCAAGAAGGCAGATGATGAATCAGATGATGATTATGGTGCTTTAAAACAAACTTTTGAACCTGATCAAACATTATTGGATTATGTTGTTAAAAACACTCTAAGTGTTCAAGAGGGAGTTTCACGTGAAATTAATATAATCAAAAATTTAACAGCAAGTGATAATGGGAAATTTTTAACTCATGATGGTAGTGAAGTTTCTTATTAATGAATGATATGGTTTCTGTTTTATTCTGTAGTTTTCCTTTTTTTCAAATGTCCATCCTCTTGGACATATTCAACGTATAAATCCTGACCAGTTTCACCAATAATTTCATCAATCCAATGTTCCATAAGCATCCCTAGGGTTAAAAGGGCACTTTCATCGAAAACCATTTGCTTTTCAGGAAAATGCTTACCCACATAATAGTGTAACACATTCAATAATTCAGAATCTGGTAATGAAAATTTATCATCTCTTAGTTTAATTGCAACACTTTCACCTTTCCGTTTAGCTAAAAATTCATCAGGATTCAATAATGAACAACCACGTATATCATTACACCTTTGGAATAACGAGAACTGTGTCATATCCAACACTACTAGCAAAAATAAAAAAATATGGTTTCACTAACTAATCTAAACAATCCATTTTTTAACCAGAGAAGTGCCATCCTGATCGCCTTTCCACGGGTAATTGTGCTGTGCTGGATTTCTCCCCTTCAGCTGTTCAACAACCATTACTTGAACTTGTCAAAATCTAGATTACTCATAGCTGACAAATCCGAAATTCCGCCGAAATCGAACCAGGACACTATCATCTGAAATAAAACAGACATTTTTTAAATCAAAAGTGCGCTAACGATCCCACTAAATTGCCATTACAGCAACAAATCTGAGTAAAATTAACCGCCGTGTTCAGTGAGAGTATGTCACGTGACATATCCTCGGTATTTATCCTTTTTGGTATTTTACCCTCGGAACATACATACCAACAACATATATTCATCAATTCTACAAGCTACTATTCAGATAATATCAACATCTTCATACTCTACATCTCTCAAATGACTAAGCCCATCACTATCGTTATTCTATTATACAGATGATCCTTCCATGCTTCATTTCCCAGTAATTGGTTTACCAGAATTAGCCAATGCTTCTATTCCTATTGTTAGTATTAATCAAATTAAAGTCTGATGGATTACATACCTCTTCTTGCAGCATCCTGTAGTAAGTTTGTTTCAACATCATTTTTACTTATATGAACATATCTAACAGTAGAACCTCTTAAGAATATACTTTTAACTGATGAAAGATGTGGGAATTTTAATTCATTATTTGTTGTAACATTATCTAATCTGAGATTGAAATATTGATCTGCTGTTTTCAAAGTACCTTTTAATTCAATACCATTTTTAAGCTATGATTATTAGTATTGTGAGTTTAATGAATTTGAGATGTTTGTAAACTTACCTCCACAACAACCTATAATTGTTAGTATTTTCCCCTTTGAAATGTAATAACACATAGTAACTCACCTCACGGTCAACTAAAGTCTTGAAGAAAGATAGAAATAGCATCTTGTTGATTATAATTTATCTTGTTCTTTCGTTAAAAGTGTTGATATTACAATGTTGATTTTTGTTAACTTTTAGTTTTTCTCAAGCATAAATTCGCGAACATGGTTTCAAAACATCTCAATTTTACAATATATTAATCGTCAAATGCGTCACCTATTTACATGGTTTTATATACATCTATAAATAATAAGATTATTTCGCAAGCTTAGAAGCTTCGCTCACAATCTTTGATCCAGATTCTTTTGCTCTTTTAGCCTGTTGAACATAAAGACTTGAAGTTAATACTCTTATTTGAGTTCTTGGTTTTCTTAAATTTGCAGCAAATATTAATGCAGAAGTTAATAGTGCTAGAGCACCTGCTTGATGTGCTGATGCTAATGGGATTGGCACCAAGTAGATCAATGTAGAGATACCTAATGCAGCTTGTAATGTAACAACACCCATAACACCATGAATTGATTTATTTGCAGCTTTTGGTAAAATAAATTTATTTTTACTTGCATATAAATGTGTAGCCAATACTGAGAAAAAAGTTGTCATTGCCAAGATTCTATGATTTAATTGTACTGTAGTTGGATTTTCCAACATATTTCTCCAAAATTTATCAGATTTATCATCTTTTCTTGCAAATAAATCATCAAATAATTCTCTTTGACTAGGTATTATATCATCACCCATATGTGGGAATGTATTATAAATTAATCCAGCATCAAGTCCCGCGACTAACCCACCTGACATTGCAGTTAAAAATGTTAATCCAATTAATAAAACTGAAATTCTTCTTAATGGTGCTAATGCAGGATTATCTAATTTTTGGAAAATTTCCAATGCAGCCTTAGGGTTTGAAGTCCATTTATGTTCTCTAATAATTTCCAATCCAGTCCAAACCATACCCATATATAATAAAAATGCAGCACCAAGATGTGTAGTTAATCTATATTGTGAAACTGTTGGTTTAGATCTTCTTTCTTTTAAACCTTCTTCATCTAAACCAGATTTAACCATCCACCAACCTATAGCACCTTGAAGTCCCAATAATGCAATTAAACCAACCATTTTTTTATTAACTCTTGGTGATGTTTTCCTAGAATATGCAAAATATGCAGCAGGTAATAACATTACAATACCAATAGCTCTACCCCATAATCTATGAGCCCATTCCATAAAGAAAATAAATTTAAATTCTTCCAATGTAATATGAGAATTTAATTGTTTAAATTCAGGAGAATCCTTGTATTTATTAAATTCTAATTCCCATTCATGTTGATTTAAAGGTGGAATTGAACCTGTTACAGGTTTCCATTCTGTAATGGATAATCCAGATTCTGTAAGACGTGTTAATCCACCAAGAACAACAATACCGAAAACAAGCCCTGATGTACCCACAAGCCAATATCCAACGTATCTATGAGTATTTATTAAATTTCTCTTTGCCTTGAATGTACTTTGTTTAGTCTGATTAAAGATTGTGGATGATTCACTAAGATTTATTGAAGAATTTGTAGCGGAAATAGTATGGTTTTTCGAAGAAGTGGTGGTTATTTGACGTGTAAATTTTTGGAACTTGTTGGTGATTGGTAAACTTTTCTTGATGGATACTAATGGTTTTTTTGTTGATGTTAAACCTGATGAAGGTATTATAAAATTTGATATACATGATGCTCTAGCTGTTTTCAACACAGCTGAGTTTCTCATGAAGAAGAACTGCGATCTTGATAACGCAGACATTACCAATAACCACCTATTGATCTAATATTGGAATAACTATAGATCTGAGAATTTGTTGTTTGTATAACTTTTAATTTTTTTGTAAGGTGATTTTCACAAGATTTAATTGGGGCTTTCAGAAAAAGAAATTCGCGACATATAAACTGAAATGAATCTACTACAAACTAAATCAATTTCATTATTCATCAATTTCACCAAATTTTTTTGGAGGACATTCTATATCGTTTCACCGAGTTGAGCTTTCCCTGTGTCTTTTGCTCTCTGCGTAGTCTCAGCTCGTTTAAGCTCGGACTCATGGGCTCATCTTTATCATAGAGTAGCTTTCTAGATTCATCATCGACTGTACCGATCCCACCAGATATAAAACCTGGAACGTAGTCTTCCTCAGTGTTGATCTGTGCTTGATTCCATGCTTTCATTCTCTTGTTTGACCATTTAATCAATATCAGTTCTAACAACAGCTTGAAAAGGAGTAGTGTAATGTATGAGATCACCAATATAAACACATTTGTGAAAATTAATCGTTGAGGCCATGATTTATCAGAGTTTGTTGAATCTAATAAGAACCAACTTAATGTTGTCTTGGACATCACTATGAACAATACAAACAATGCCGGTAACGGTAAACCAATCCTATGTTGAATTTTATCATCGTTATTATTTGAAACACGAATTTTAAAATTATCAACCATATCCATGGCAAAGACATTCAGGTAATTTTCATAGATCCTTGGTCTAATCTTGTTAAATTTGGTAACGTATGAATGTTTAACCCAATCCACTATTAATTCACTACCAATGACAATTGTTGTGGGACCAAATATTATCCCCAAAGCCTTATTCCAACTTACAAATGAAGAATTTGGTATTAATCCAATTTTTTCATTGTCATTACCAATTTGAACAATATTTCTTAAACTTATTATAGTAAGCATTGTTAATAATTGAAATCTTTCCACCACATCTGCACAACTCATTTGAAATAAACCCTCACGATCATTTTTTTTGAAAACTGAACCTTTAATCTCTGCAAATTGGTTTGATAAGAGCAAAGTTAACAATGAATTTGAATAAGAATTTGCTGCAACGTTTAATGATATGGTTTGATATATCAAAATCACTGTATGTACGATTAAATATAATAGACTTAGGATATAGAATAAGAAAAAAAGGGAAATTGATGTGATATCAGTCAATGCCACATTGTTATAACTGAATAGTACATTGAGCAAATCCTGCCCCACTGTGGACATTAACTTATCACTGATCTCTAGCACACCAAACATGACGTATAGCTTTATAGAGGATTGAGCTCTTATCGTGTGATATATCCTCGATGTATCCACATTACTTGAAATCATGGCAAGGGAAAGTAGTGATGCTAGCAACAAATTCTTGGAATTGATGATACTAAACTGGTACTGTGATTGTTGTAGTTGCTCAGGTCTTTTGAGTATGAATTGGTTTCTAAACTTGATCACCAACACTGAGATATCAATGACAATTTTCAATGGTAATATCACTAGCATCTTTAAAAACGAGTTTAAGCACGATAACAGCCCAAAACACACGAATTTCTCCAGGAAAAAGGGCAGCTTGATCATGTTGAGGATCTGCTCCAATGACTCTGCTGAGCTTATAAGCACCGTGCCGTCCAAGTGGCGTTCTGGATCATCATCTTCCCTGGTCTTCAACTGCTGGTTCCGTATATCGATACCCAGCTCTTTCAGTAGCAGCTTGTACAGGTTGTAAGAAGTACTGCTGGAACCGCCAGAGACGATGCTCAGCGTGCGACTGCGCGGTCTCTTGCCCTTCAGCGGTGTTTTGGTCATGATCTCACCAAAGGCTGTTTTTGATGGTTTTTGTTGATGTTTTGATATATAATTATCTCAAAAAAACCAATCCTGTAAACTACATATATCACCAAAAACCCACCAAAAAACCATGCAAATCACCACAATCGACTCATTCAAGCCTATATTGTTACAGTACAGCCACCCGGATACGCTGACACCGTCAGAGGCCAACAAGCTCACGCTGGCGTTGACAGAGACGCTTTCTGAGGACCTCTGTGACAAGTTCTTTCTCAAGTTCGTCAGCAGGTTTCTCACACAGAGCTCGTACGAGGAGATCTTGCAAGAGAGAAACATCAACAAGGTGTGTGGGTACCCTCTGTGCTGCGACTCACCAGGGAGAATCAAGGACCACTACTCCAAGAGCTTCCAGAAGTCCAAAATGTTGCCATATGCCTATTTAAACGAGTTCTGTACAAAGACACACTACCAATGCTCAGAGTTCTACAAGACACAGTTATCAGACGAAGCTGTGTTCGCTAGAAAGAACATCACGGTGCAACCCTATGGCTCGATGAAGTACGAGTTGGGGATAACGTTGCTGGACGAAGTTTATGAGAAGTATAATACCAGATCAAACCAATCAGATTCCATCATGAGCATAATCCAGAACTTGGATAGCATGTCCCTGAACGACACCAAGCAGAGCAAAGACGAGATGATGGAGAATATGAACCAGATGCTACAGGATATCAAGATTGTGGAGAGAGATCCAGAGCATATACATACAGATATTAAACTTGGTGTGGATTACGAAGTGGCCGATAAACAAGAGGATGAAGACGAAGATGAGATGGATAAGAAGTATGAATACCTACAAGACCAGGCAAAGGCTATCGATGGATATGTTTTGCAAGTATGAAAAAAATCATCTTTTCTCAAATCTATACCTATGTACAATACTCATCAATGATTCATGACCAATCATATCACTATAAGCTGTACTTTCAGTAATCTGCGGAATCATTTCCAAATACCTCTTCTTCATACGTTCATGTAATCCATTGGCTTGTTTTTGTAAAACTGGTGCTAATAAAGGTAGGATTAAATCACCAAATTGTCTATAATATCGTCTTTTAGATTTGATCTCCAGCTCTTGATCTTTCAATAATCTATTTAATGATGTCTTCCACAATTGACCCTCTTTAGAATCACCCAAAAATTCTTCCCATTGAGCTTCTATATCATAAAGCCATTGTTCTTCATTAATACATTTTTTAGTATCCTGATATGCCTGTTCTGTTTTCAAATATGTAGCCACCAACCTATTAAAACTTTCACTTTGTGAGAAGGGACTTCTTAAAAAGGGGATTCTATATGCCTGTGATCTATGTACCCTGTATGGACCTTTAGCTAATTTCCTCTCTGTTATAGTTAAATCCAATATGGATCTATTAAATAATGCTAAAGGCTTGATAATTTCTTCTTTCATCAATGGGTCAATAATCTTGGGTAAGCTCCGTAGTCTTTTGCCGTTCTTTAAATATATCTGGACATATGATTTCATCTGTAGTTCCCTTAGTTCTGTTGGTTGAGGTTTATTCGATGAAATTTTTGGCATTTGACTCTTCAAAGACCGAAGTTGTGCCTGTTTAAGTATATTTGAAGAGTAAAGAGGTTCCAATAACTGCAAATTGGGCGTCTCCATATACTTCACCAGGCTCTTTTCAAACTTATGAGCTTCTAAAAGAGCCTCCTTGGCCTTTCCAGCACTTAAATAACATTTCCCCAATTTAAATTTATACCGTATTTTCTCTCTTAAATCATTAGTCTCCGCTGGTTTCAACCCCAAGTTTCGCAATTTGGTATGTATTCTCTTGTAAATCCCAGTCACTGCCAATCTATGTGCCTCTAATTGGGCAAAATGCACCACCATTGTACTAATAACGTGGTTTTAGCTTTTCTTCATAGTTAAGAATCTCATCGCATTAAATTTTCACGTTTCCTCGAAAAACATCAACACAATAATACAACTACAGGACATTTAAAACAGGATAATAACTGAAAGGAACAAAATGGTATGTTGAAGATAAGATTACTACTTGATGATACTAACTACTCCGCAGTCCAAGGCCACTTCAGACGTTTCAATCCACTTGAAAAGACAGAAGCAAACATTCGTCTTGGTTGTCAAACCAACTTCAAATGCCACCACGATCCAAAAAGAACTACACTCTGTGATACAGGCTATTGGTGGACTAGGTGGTGATGAAAAAGATGAAGAGGATATCGATATACCCGTTCCAAGCTTTGATGTGGATTCAGAAGATGAACAAGAGGCTAAATTGGAAGTACAAAACTCAAGTGGTAAAAAAATCCCTAATTTAACAGATTTAATCATTGGTGAACCAAGAGATCAAAATGATCCATATGGATCTGGATTTAAAGAGATTAAAGATCAAAAGACAAGTCTACAATTGAGAGATTATAGTATCCTTGCTTTCAAACTTAATGATGAAGATGAATTCGGTGTAACAGAACCAATAGATTTAGATGAATAAATACAATTTCTCTACAACTTCTTCTTAAACAAGCCAATAAATCATTAACCCATTAATATTTTTTTTATAAATACAAATCCTATAATAGCATTGTAAAAACCTAGTTAACTAAAGCAGAAGCAGTAGCAGATTCGTATTTCCAGTTTGGTGGTAAGACAGCAACAGTTCTGTAGTATCTAGCTAATCTGTGAATTCTTGATTCAATCAAAATTAATCTGAATTTAGAATCTTTATCTTTTCTGTTTCTTTCTAAATGTTTTCTAACTGAAACAGCTTTTTTAATTAAAAAGTATAAATCTTCTGGAATTTCTGGAGCTAAACCATTTGATTTCAAAATTCTTAAAATTTTGTTACCAGTGACAACACGAGTTTGAGAAACACCATGAGAATCTCTTAACAAAACACCAATTTGAGATGGAGTTAAACCTTTTCTAGCATACTTGATGATTTGTTCAACAACGGTACCAGATGATAATTTGAACCAAGCTGGAGCGTTTCTTGAGTATGGAATGGCTGATGAGGAAATACCTTTACCCTGGGAATAATAGTTAGTATAAACTCTTAGAATTCATAAGAGGCACTCAATCATATGGATATTTCACCAATATGAGAGCTAAAGAAAATCACATGGATACAAATAATAGACTCAAACCACAACAAAAGTTGATTCTTCATCCACAATGTGTATCCATGAGTTTAAAACTGGAATCATGCAGCAAATGAATAAAACAATCTTTGAATTTGATATTCCCCAAGCGTTAAAAGACTTGTACGGTAGATAAGACCAGCAATGTCGAAAAGACATACTTTCCAAATAACCAGTCACGGTAAAAATGAGAAAGTGATTTAGAAAAATCCACCAGTTCTTTAATCTCCATTCACATTCATCACAAATGTGTTTAAAAAATATCAGATTGTAATAAACAAAAACCACAAATGATCCAAAGTTATTACCAATTTTGTTTAAAAAACTAGTTCTTGATTCTTTTTTCAACTGTTGGTGGTATATATTATCCCCAATAGATTGAGCGCATCCTAAATGTGTTTGCAATCACATACTTTACTGTGTAATCTACCCATTTTATCTGATGTTTCTTGATGTACTGATTTCTTTAAACAAGTGTTCAAGTTGAGTTTAATTGAATTTTCAATTCTTTTTCATAGGCAAAAAATTTTCAGTCGCGAAAAAAAATTGGAAACGTTGGTGTTTGGATGTTGTCCTTTCTGACTTTCTGTTTTCGCGAATAAAAAAAGCAGTCACAGATCGGTTTACATAGATAAGAATAGCTATAGATTTGACACAAAATGTAGTGTATTGTATATTGTATTGTATAGATGATAATTCTAGTTGGATTGTATGACTTGTCTTATTAAGTTTTTGATGATTATACAACCTTCTCTTTTATATCCTCAAAATCCTCCTCATCACCAATCTCAATAAGTCTATGGATATTGTTAGTAATTGAAACATTAATCAATGAATTCATAACTCACTTTGAAACACCAGCTTTCTCTCTAATCAATTCCACAGCTGCTGCGTATAACATTCTTGAGGATTGTGTTGAAGTTGGTGGTAACCAATATACTAATACCAATGGAGATTTCTTACGTCCATCATCTAATGTTAAAGGATGTGATAAGACAACATATCTTGGACTATTGTCCGGTAATTCCTCTATTAGCTCTTCGATTGATGTTATTGGACTCTCTGCACTTTCGTCAATTTTAATTTCATATGTATTCTTATCGATTTCGTCTGGAGAATTGTTAGTTTGTGAATCCTTGAATGGAAAGGTTCTGATAAACCAATACCGATATGATATGCGAATCATATCAATACATCATCTCCCAGATCATTAGTGTTCACTCACAGATCAATGCTTGAATATCATCACTTCTAGCACTACCAAATCTAAATTTACGTAATTTTTGAAGTGTTTCCTCCGAGAATGAATATAATCCTGTAGACTGTTCCATGCGTTAGATCCTTGTATCAATCCATTCCATTGTGTGAAGCACTCACCATATTCCTTTAACTGTGTGAGCTTTTGTATAATTATATGATACCCACAGTTGTCCATTTGTTTATTTTGCTTTCGAGAAATATGTCAAAATCCATTCGCGACTGGGTCAATAATAAGAGTAGAAGGTCATAGATATATAAATAACCAACAGTCAGACAATGTGCTTTACGGAATAATTTAAATGTACCTGGCTCTAAACGATATCCTAATAACTATATAGTTTAAAGACTAGTGTCATAGATCTTTAATTTGAAATTTTAACGTCTCTTCAATTTTTCTCTTGACGTACACGGATTTAAGCGGATCTTTCGGGACGTTACGTAATAAATATCGAGTACTGAATATTAAAATTGTTATTTAACAGCAATATAACAGAGAAATTAGAGTAGGAAATATATATTTCATGATTTCAAAAACTGAGTATCACAACTGTGCTGTCAAAAGTGTCAAATTATGGGTTTCGAAAATTTGCCAATTTTGGAATTTTGCAGTTTTGAAATTGTATAAAAATTTACTAGGTCTTCTTTTTGAAATTTATAAAATTTTAAATTTTTCAAACACACAAATAGACATTTTTAACAAGAGAATACTTTTCCTCTATCTAAATTATATCATAAATGCAAATTTTGAAGTTATTTTTGCCTTCAAAAACACTAAAATATTTATAAAGTACTCTCGGCCGAGAGCACTCGATCCCCAATATGCTTATTTTAGCCTTAATCCTTAATTATAACTGCAGTTCATATGATTTGAATTCATCTACACAGTACTATGGAAACGATCCAGTGCTTAATGGAAAGTGTATAGATATATTGAGGACTCTGATTACAACGCGTTTTATACAATTAATTATACAAAAAGATTCATTTTTTATATAACTACGTGTTTAAACATGTTAAAAATCCACTTCTGAACCAATACTTTCATCAATAGCTCTTTGTAAAATTTCTGAACCAATACAATTATCCATTATACTTAATCCTACAATTTTGGATAATATAACTGATGATTTATACTCTTTGGAATCGATTTGATTTAATTCACCAATCTCTATAACATTAGAAATTTGTATTCCATTTTGTATTAATTCACCAGATTCTAATAATGTATGTTCATAAGAATCCACAATAATTTTTTGACCTAATGATATAGCTTTTTGAACTATAGGACCATCAACTTCAGACATGTGAGGTTTATAACTACCTATTAATGATATAAATGTTTGATTTATGGTGTTTAATTTGGATAATTTGATTTGTGGTTCTGTTGATGGGATACAACCAAATATCACTGAGGAATTAAATAATTCGACATCTTCTTGACCAAATAGCTTAAGTTGAACCTTTGGGAACTCTTTGGATAGAGTATCTTGTAAAATCTTGGATTTTTCATTGATTGAACGAACAGCTATTTGAACATGACTAAACAATCCAGGATATAACTTCAACGCTAGTTTTACATGCCAATAGGCTTGTAATCCGTTCCCATACACCGTGATGGTTTGATCCTGTTTTTCCCTTTGAATAAACTTGTTCAATGGGATCATTGATGTCAATGCCGTTCTAAAAGCGGTCAAACTGGTAGCGTTCAACACACCTAGAAGATCACCATTTTGTTTGTCAATTATCGAGACAGCGCCACTAAACCCTCTTTGAGACCCACAAAGTGTCTTTATAGCGACTTTTTCATCGAAAGAGGGCATAAACAAGTGAGTTGCCTCGAGATCATCTCTTTTGATAACTATTCTTTCTGGTATAATTGATGGATCTTTGTTGTATCTGATCAATGCTGATTCCAAAGTGGTTTGAAGTTGCTCAATACCTTCTTTTGATAGCGATTCTAGGATTTCCCTAATTTGAGTTTCTGAAACGACTCTCATTGTGGAATTTTGGCAGTTGGTGATTTTGATGTTAGTCATTTAAATGTTACTCAGGTGTCTTTCCTCGGGATTATATAAAAAAGCACATATCTCAATATTCCTCCGAACAACAAAATAACCACAATCAACAATGTCCACAGTGATCAAGCTAGAAAGGGCCATTTTTAAAGGGCTCTCCTCTGTGAAGGGAGCACCCACGGTATTTAAGAACCCTGTGTCATTGGAGATCAAATCTGACCAAAGATGGGCCATTGTTGGCACTTATAAGACTCAGTTGATGCAAGCTTTAGCTTCACAATATTTACCAGATCCACCATTATCACGAACATATCCTATCTTACAGAAAACTGTGTGGCCTCAGTCTGTGATTGAGTTCTTGGAATTTAAAGGTGCCTTACCTACGGCTCATTTAGCTGCAAGATATGAATTCTTCAAAGATGAATTTGATGAAACAACAAGAAAATTTGTCATTGGTAATGTAAACAACGATAGAGTAATTGACGAGGAATTGGTTAAGGAAGTTTTCCAAAGATTGAAATTGGAAGGGTTAGAGAATAGATGGGTTATGGGACTCAGTAATGGACAGACAAGAAGGGCTAGATTGGCTAGATCATTGGTGAGAGAACCTAAGATCTTACTTGTTGATGACCCTTTTCTAGGGTTGGACCCAACAGCTACATCTGTTGTTAGTGAAGTGCTTGGTAGTTTACCTCCAAATCCTCATGTTGTTCTAGGGTTACGTTATCAAGATAATATACCTGACTGGATCACACACATTGCCGTTGTGGACCAAGATGGGATAATTACACAAGGTTCCGTTGCAGATATCGGTGAACATTTGGAAGAGTTGAAAACCCAGGATAAGACAATGAAACAGGAGCAATTAGCATTTGATTCTGATAAATTGGAGAATTTGAAGCAACAGTTTCACTACAAGAGCGAAATCGATCAATCTACACCTCTCTTGGAATTTAAAGACATCTCAGTATCATATCGTGGACAACCAGTTATTGAAAACTTGAGTTGGAAAGTTCATCATGGTGAAAGATGGCATGTTAGAGGGAATAACGGTACGGGGAAATCCACATTATTGGCATTAATAACAGCTGAACATCCTCAATCATGGAACTCTAAGATTGTAATGTATGGATCACCACGTCAAACAGGGAAACACAATTTCTTTGATATCAATGGACCTATTGGGTTTGCCTCACCAGAACTACACGTTATCTTCCCACAGGGACTAACAGCATACGAAGCAATTGCTACAGGGTATCTAGTTGCAAGTTTTGTCCCACCAACAAACCTTTCAGAGGAGCAAATTTCCCGGATAAACGTCTATTTCAAAGAGTTCAATTTAGAGGACAAACGAAACACACCGTTCAGAGACATGGGGATAAGTGATCAGAAGCTCGTCTTGTTCATCAGAGCACTTATAAAGAACCCAGATCTCGTGATTTTAGACGAGGCACTCTCTGTGATGGACGATGCCCGTATCGAGCAGTGCAAAGAGCTCCTTAGACATTTCCCTGGTACAGTGCTCACCATTGGCCATCTGGACTCCGAGGTGCCAGACACAGACAAGTATATAACTCTCTTGGGCCCTGGGAAGTACGAAATTGGGCTGAAATGATGATGTTTAGAGGTTTATATCACATGTAGGAATTCGCGAACAACTTTATTGATTTTTGGTGTGTTATGAGTTGAGAGTTATGAGTTGAGAGCTTTTCTGAAGGTATAAAATGGATGAATGAACACTTACATTTCTGTGAATTCAAATACCTTCACATTTGATGTCATTAGTATCTAAAATTAGAAGATGAAGTTAGTGACCCGACTCATCGTTATGGTGAGCTTAATCATATTACATGTCTTATTTTATAACATGATACAGCTTATAGATGGCTTGGGGATAAATGAGGAAGCTGAGTCAAATAGCTCTCTCGAACCATTTACTGGCGTTGACGTTGAATCTGTGAAGTTGACTGTCAAAAATCAGACTGATTTTAATTTGACAGCCATATCTGAGGTTCTCGATAATATGAATTCTGATAAAAGTGAGAGTGATTTGATCACACAAGGCCAATTGATACGAGCAATAACACCTCAATCTACAATGAACAATAGAGAAGGTTCTCGGTCTACAAGAAATAATAATGAAGGTACTGCATGGCGTTCTGGGGTTTTCAAGTATGTCGTCTCGATACTCTGTTCTTATACGAATAGAGATGATGGGTCATTTTGGTCCAATGCAGTTGATTTTTCTGCTATATGGGCACTTTCAGCAACTATTGCAAGCAGTATTGGTGATGCCCTTAGACAAGGTTCGACACCAAAGGCTTGCGAAGGGGGATCAGCATGGTTTACCTTTGACTCGCCAGACAAGGGCTTGAAGCGCAATTACTTGGTTGGCTGGGAGCCTTACAAGTGTAATGGGAACAAGTGTGTCACTATTACCAATTCTATGTTGGAAAAAGCCATTTCTGCTGAAATTAGGAATGCACTTGAAAGTGATTATATTGGCTTCTGTGTCAAGCTGACAGATGGTGCAACTTGGCGCGCGAATGTCAGATTCTTAAAGGAAGAACTTGCAAGTTATCATCAGAGTCTTTGGGACATACCCTGTGGTGAATGGTCTTGTTAGTTGAATTATATTGAGTATTTTGAATCCTAGTATTTACAAAACTTGGTGTTAGAATTGATGTTTCATAAATTTTCATGTAGTAATTCGCGGGTTGAAAAGTGTGGGTTTTTCCATTAAACATCAACAATCATCAACAATCAATCGAATTATCACAAAACCTCACCAAACCCAAGATGAAATTGCTAAACATCGTTGCACTCTCTTTAATTGGCTACGCCACTGCTGCTGCCTCTGGCGAATTTGTTCCAAAGGACCAACATCCAGAACTCAAGTACAAAATCGACTACAACGTTGTAGGTAAACAAGGTGAAGTGGTCAATTTGTTCAATGGTGAAGAAATATCAGTAAACTATGAATTCACCAACAACGAAGATGTCGAAACCACTGTTGTGGCAATTGGTGGGAAGTTTCTCAATGCTAGCAATAGCGAAATTGTGGCCAATATTTCTGACTCCAAGATTGGACCAATTAAAATCCCAGCTGGTGGTGCTAAACAATTCAAGCAAAAAATTGGTATCAATTTACCAGAAGGTAATTATTTGATTGCCCCAGGGTTTTACATTGTGAAAGAATCTTTTTTGGCTTCAATTGGGGCAAAACATCAATTGGCTATTGTCTCTGATGCATCAATTTCAATTTTCAATCCACAATTGATCTTTTTGGAATTAATCTTAGCTGCTACATTTGGTGGTATTGGTTATATTATCTATATCTTATATGGTGCTAATTATTTCGCCAGCTCTAAACAATCCACAACAACTGTTAAAAAAGTTGAAGAAAGACCAAAAATTGTCACTACTGATAGTGGTAGAAAAGTTGTTGATGAATCTTGGTTACCAGAGACTCATACCAAGAAAGTCAACAAGAGAAAAAATAAATAGTGTGGTGTATTATGCTCCCAATTCTAAAGATTCTAATAAATCTTCAATTTGATCCAAATCATTTTGATAATTAGTATATCCTGGTAATGTCTCAACAAATTCATTCCGTTCACCTTCAAATAATCCATCAAAATCAATTTTCCATCTATAAACTGTTAGTGGTATTCCAATAAATAACTTTCCTACTACTCACTTCTTGGCTAAATAAAACCTTATATCATCAATCAATTCAATAGTATCTGTTTCTTGACGTTCCTGAATCCTCTGTGAACTCTATTTCATTCGTTAGTACAATCTCATAATTCAAGAGTTTTTCATACTCACCTCAATGACAATACTGGCAAAATCTTCATCTTTTAAATATTTATCCATATCATTTGCAATCACTCGAGCAACATAATGTTCTAATCTATCCATTCTAGTCTCCCACCCGGCTCTCAAGATATCATACAAATCATAACCTTCAGGGATCTTGTCAGATGTAGTTATTGTAACTGCAGCCATAGTTTTCAATCGATCATTTAATAATAAATCACCAGCGAAAAGTACATCCACTGCATGATCAATTGGAATATCTGCATGATCAAAATATAAAAATTTAATAATAATCTCTGCAACTGAAGCAGATGTAACTTCAAGATGTATCGTAGGGATCTTTGAAGCCCTATCAATGATTTCTTCTCTTTCATTGATTTGATAAACTTGTGATTCTGCAAATGATGAATTAAACATCACTTTAAAATAATCATCTCTAACCAATATTGAACGATGAACTGGATAAAAGACAAAATCATCATTATCCTCCACTGATAATATAATATCAGGATAACCTGAGGATTTTTGTAATTGATCAATTTGATCTTCATTTAATTTTTCTCTATATTGAACAATCTTATTACCTATAATGTCATTCTCCACTAAATTTTGGAAATCAGATCTTGCACTTTCAAACATCTTTATTTGGAATTCGTTCATCAATTTAGCCTTGAGTTTAGCATTATCACCCACCTCAATCAATTGTTCAATGATTTGTACAAATTGTGTTAGTTTAATCTTTTGTCCATATGCTAATAACAAATTTTTATCAATCTTGTCGAATTTTTTAGCATCATGGTGTAAATAGATATAATCCACCACTGTAGTGAATGCATCAAAATCAGAACTATCACTCAATGGAACAATATCTTTCTGTCTCCATGCATTGCCCAATTTGTTTTTGAAATAATCGCTTCTAGCACTCAACAAGAACCTATGAAGTCTCAATTTGGCATCATCAACTTGGAAAACAATATCCTCAGTTAAAGGTGATAGTGTTCCACCTAGTAATGAACGTAAATGTGAGGCAAATGGTAGATTAGTATCCACAGCTTTGGAAATATCATATGAGATCAACAGATTCCTTATCCTGTCCGTCAAAGCACCATAGATACAGCGAGCACCTTCGTATTTATCCGTATCACAGATAGCACCTCTTTGCAGCAGTAATTTAACAATAGCCTCATGACCACATAGACTCGAGAGAAACAGTGGAGTGTAATCAAACTTGTCCACTTGGTTCACGTTGACACCGGTTGATAACAGCTTGTCCACACTCTCGATATCACCAATTCTGCAGGCAAAGCACAGCTCGTTGAAGCTCTTATCCTCGCTCATGGCACAGTCCAGCCTTTGTAGTGGAAATGATAGTTATAAATATAGTTAATGGCACAAAATATATCCGCGATTGCTTAGTCAGCGAAATATTGGCTATACAGAAACATCAACATCAACATCAACACAACATAAAAGATACCAAGTCGCCGAGATCACAAGCTGACTATACACAGGACCACCAGCAGAGCATGAGGATCTTCTTCAATGCCAGGCCGAGATCGTTCATCCTGGTCTCCAATGACTATGCGTTGACGTTGCAATACATCTCAACAACTAAGCAATGCTTGATCCAGTATACGCCCGTGGCACAGACAGATTTCACCAATTACCAGGAGAGCACTAGTGTGAACCTGCACTACTACGGGCTCGCGGGCGTCTTGGAGATCAAGGGATATGTGTTTTTCTGTGTCATCACGGACCAGACACAAATAGGCAGTCCAAGACCCAGTGAAAAGATATACAAAGTCAAAGATGTGGAGTTTTACTGCTTGAACTCGTTGGAGTTTGATAGCTTGACGTTGAACAGGTACACATCGGATCATAACAGAGAGAAATACGACACGGAGCATCCATGTTCCAAGATTAAGAAGTTGTTAACGCTGGGGTTTTATTATTCTAGAGATTTCGATATGACAAACAATTTACAAGAGAGAAGCATAGCAAACGATGCACAGATGATGTTTGGGAACTATGATAAGCGGTTTCTTTGGAATTACTTCATGATTCAAGAATTGTTGAATTTCAGAGGTAGGATCCTAAGTTCAGAAAGGGAATCCCTAGACCGGAGTGAATTTTTAACATTCTTAGTACGAGGCTTTGCAAAGACTTTCAACACCGAGGTTGGAGGTGAAGATTCATTAATCACAGTGATCTCGAGAATATCAAGTGCAAAGACAAGTGGTCCCTTTGGACTGAGCGGCGTTGATGAAGATGGATGTGTTTCAAATTTCATAGAATCTGAGATCTTGTTATATAACAGACATTATTTTTTCGCATATACTCAGGTTAGAGGTAATGTTCCATTGTTCTTTGAAGTGGAAAATGCCTTATTATCAAACAAAGTTGTCTTCACCAAAAGTGATGAAATGAATGAAGTGGCTTTTGATAAGCACATGGAAGGAATGGCATTAAGACATGGTAACACCTATGTGATCAATGGGTTGAAAACAGGGACTTATGAAGAGACTTTAAGTAATAAATATAGACAAGTGGCTTACAAGAAGGGAATACCAATGTTTAATATAGAATTATCCAAAAATACATTGAAAAATTCACCTCATAAATTATCATATCAATTAAAAGATGCAATTTTAGAAATTGGTGCCCTATGTTATGATAATAAGAAAAAAGTGTATGTGGGGAAACAATTGGGTATATTCCGTATAAACACTTTAAATTCTATTGAAAAACCTGGTATGATTGAAAAAATTATAAGTTCAGATGTATTAAATCTTTCATTAAAAGAAATGGGGACATCAGCAACAAATGATTTAATTACAAAGCATAATTTGGTATGGGATGAAAACAATGCAGCATTGATGACAATTTATGAAAAATCATCAAGACGACATGGTAAAAAAGCGTTTGAAGGAATATCAAATAATGAAGTTAAATTACATGATCCAATACATGATTATATATCTACAGAATTAATTAAAAGGAAAAAAGAATATTCATCAGATACACAAATTTCAATTTTCTCAGGGAGTTTTAATGTTAATGCTGAGATGTCTGAACAAGATATAACATCATGGATTTTCCCCACTGATGAAACTTGTGACTTGGTTGTTATTGGTATCGAGGAGATTGTGGAATTAACAACAAGTAAAATGCTGGTTACAGATATTACCAAAAGAACTTTTTGGGAAAATAAAATTAAAAAAACTTTAAATACAAGAGAACGATATTCATTAGTATTTTCATCACAATTAGGTGGAATTGTCTTGATCCTTTTTGTTAAAGAGGATAAATTGAAAAATATTAAAGAATTAGATGTTAGTTTTAAAAAAACAGGATTTGGTGGTATGTCTGCAAATAAAGGTGGTCTTGCAGTTAGTTTCCTTTATTCTTCAACAAGATTTTGTTTCTTAGTGGCACATTTAGCTGCAGGTTTAGAAAATGTTGAACAAAGACATGGTGATTATAAAACTATAGCTAAAAACATTAGATTTATAAGAAATCGATCAATTAAGGATCATGATGCTATAATTTGGGTTGGTGATTTTAATTATAGAATCATGTTATCAAATGAACAAGTTAAACAAGCTATTTTAGATAAAAATTTTAATTATTTATTTGAACATGATCAATTAAGTAATCAAATGATTGCAGGTGAATCATTTCCATATTTTAATGAAATGGAAATTAAATTTGCACCAACATATAAATTTGATAAGGGAACGGATATTTATGATACTTCGGAAAAATTACGTATCCCAGCATGGACTGATAGAGTATTAAGTCGAGGTTCAATTTTACAACAATTAACATATGGTTCAGCCCCATCGATAACATTTTCTGATCATCGACCAGTTTATGCAACATTTAGGGCAAAAGTTACAATTATTGATGAAGATTCCAAGAATACATTAACAAAAGAACTTTATGAAAAAAGAAAATTAGAAATTGGTAAAAAAGGTGGTTTAAACAATTTATTAAACAGTGCAGCAAGTCAAGCACAATTATATCCACCAAAAAATTCATCAATTAGTGTTCATTCACATAATCAAAATAATCCTATCCAACAAAATAATGATAATGGATATGGATTACCACCACCAAGTTCTGATAAAAGTAAATGGTGGATTGAAGGTGGTCAATCCGTTAAAGTTGATCTTAATTTACAACCAGATGATTTAATAAATCCTAAAAGACCTATTAATCCATTTGAACCAACTTCTGAACCTGATATAATCTGTTCACATGATAAATAAAAGGTATCTATTCCTCCTTGGTAGACACATCTTGGAACTGTTTCTCCACATCATTAATCTGTTTTTGTAAATTGGCCAATTCTTGAGGATTCTCATTTATATCCTGTGCTTCTTTAATTAAGGCCTCCATCTTGTTTTCTAAATCATCCAACATGGACTCGATCTTGGATGCTGTTTTTTCACCTTCGTTTAATTTTTTGTAAGTATCAGCAAACTCAGCATCACTAAGTCCTTGGCCTTGTTCTTGGGTCATCTTGATTACTGAGATGTTAATAATTAGTTGATAATTTGTTAGTAAAACAACGTTGTTCATATAAATTTCGCGATGTTTTCAAAATTCCGCGAATTCACCAGTTTTCAAAACGAATACGTGTTTTTGACATTTTACTTGTAATGTATGAATTAAATCACCAATTGACAAGCTTTTACTATGCTATTTAAAGGATTGTTGTTGCTGGTGTTGAGTGCCATTGCACTGGCTGTCTCCGTGCAGGAGCCACACACATTGGTGATATACGACTCCAAGATCACTCCAATTGAGACATTATCAAATTTCATTAAATCATTAAAAGTTCGTAAATATGAAGTTACCACTCAGGAAGTTGGTGAAACTATTAAATTGTTTAAAAATCAAGAAAGATTATACTCTAATGTGATCATTTTCCCAACTAAAGTTAGAACCATTGGTGATCAGGTCAATGCAGCTAATCTTTTAGAATTTTTCAATCAAGGTGGTAATGTTGTCACTGTTACAAATCCAACTGGATTGAGTGAATCTGTTAGAAATTTTGTAAACCAATTAGGGATCTATCCAAGTCCAAGAAATCATCAATTACTAGACCATTTTAAATATGATGAATCTTTAGCAAAAGATACTCATGATGTTATTAAATTAAATGGTGAAAATTTGGTTGATTCTGGTGATATAATCCCAGAATTTAAACAAGAATCATTTAATTATAAAGGTTCCAGTGCCATTTTGGGTAACGGTAGATTAATTTTCCCATTGATTCAAGCTCCATCAACTTCATACACCAAAGATTTAAAAAATGATGATTCAACATTAGAAAATAATTGGTCAGTTGGGAAAGAAGGTTATTTAAGTGTTGCGTTCCAAGGTTTAAACAATGCAAGAGCTGTTTGGATCGGATCAGATGAATTTTTCACTGATGCTAATAAAGATGAATTCTCAATTAAATTAATTGTTTCATTGACTAAATGGGCATTCCATGAAACTAAAGTTATTAAGACTACAAAAGTTGAACATTCTCATGCTGATGGTACAAGTTATGAAGCTAGACCTTATAAGATTAAAGATGATATTAGTTATAATATCTCTATAACTGAATGGGATGGTGATTTACAAAAATGGGTTCCATTTATCGCAGATGATGTTCAATTAGAAATCAAATTATTAGATCCATATCATAGATTAACATTAAAGAAATTGGATACCGATGGAGACTCTACGGTGTATGGTACCGTTTTCACATTACCAGATCATCATGGTGTCTTTACATTTACCACAAATTATAGACGTCAAGGATTAAGTTATATTGATGAATCACATACAATGGCTATTCGTCATTTAGCCAATGATGAATATCCAAGATCGTGGGATATTACCAATTCATGGGTTTATATCACATCTGCAGTGGTTGTTTTCATTGGATGGTTTATCTTTATAAATTTGTTTATCTATTCTGGTGAACAAGTTGTTGAAGAGAAGAAGGAAAAATAGACTACAATATATACATTCCTGAAAAAATTTATTTGTAGACTATTGCTTTATAATTTTAATATTTTCATCTTTTTTCCATTTTTCAAATTCTTGTATCAGTTTACTCAATTCTTGAGTTAATGTAGCTATAGTCTTTGTTATATTTGACAATTTAACATCCAAGACAGGTCTTGTTTCACCCACTGTTTTCTCCACTAATGCACCACCAACCATTCTGAAACATCTTCTTTCTTCATCAGTGTTTTTCAATGTCTCCATAACAATCTTGTGTTCCTCTTGATCAGATCTTAGTTGATTCACTTTGGCATTGATTTCATTAATTGTGGTTTGATATTGATTATATTTGATTTGGAGGTCTGTAAAAGTTAGTTGTTGCTCTACTTAGTCATCCATTATACTCACTCTCTGTCTTTTTTTGTGACATCTTGACTTGATTGGGATTTTGGGCTCTCAATATACTCTTCAATGTAAATTTAGTCTTCTATTTACTTGACGTTTCTCAAAAAAATAAAGTCGGAACTTGTTGAACCCTCGGTGAATAAACTACAAACATCAACACAATTAATTCATTAATATAAATAGTAAACAATTATTTAAAATAAAGACAAAGCTTTTGATATCAAATCATGCCTGGATTGATTTCAAATATTGTTGTCTAAATTCATTATCATCCACTGGTCTAGCCAATGGAATCCATTTTGGTTCATCTTTAAACAATCTCATAGCTTTAATATAATTCTTGGTAGATAATGTAAAACGATGATAAATCCCCGGTGGTAAGATGATTAAATCGTGGGCAAACACTTTAATACGTATCCATTGATCATCTTTTGAACGAATATCGAAAAATCCTTCACCATCAATAACATAACGAATTTCTTCATCTTCATGAATATGTTCTTTGTAAAAAGAATCCAATTTTTGCTTTAGCACATCTGGTGGGAAAGATGTTGGTGATATAGAAATTTCATCTCTATTTTTATAATCACGTTCTTTAGAAATCTTGTTGACTTGTTCAATTGTATCGATATTATAATATAATAATCCTAATTTTAATAGTTCTTCTTCGGTAACTTCTCTACCGGAATCATGATCTTCTCTATAATCCAATTCGGTATCGTTATCGTGATAAAAGGCTCTCATTGTGTAGTTTATACTCCTTGGTTGTAATCATTTGAAAGTTATTGCAACTATGGCTTCTTTTATAATTTCAACTCCATTTTCTTAAACGTGCTAGAAAAATGACGTTATCGGCTTACATAATACAGGACTTCTTACTAATCACTATAAATATAATATGCTTTCAAGTTATGCTATTCGAATATATAATGAAATTTTATCTCAATGTTTTGTTTAAGTATTTAGAGATGTATTCAAAAGAGACAAGTGTCACTGCACTTGCCGGTACTGTTCTTGTTAAATTTGTTGTAAAACCTTGATAAAATCCAATCCAACCTTCTTTTTTATAAATGTTTAAAATTGTACTTAATAAAGTATGATTTTTAGGTTTAAAAGATGATAGGGCAGGTGATGTTTGAGTGTATGATTTAATTTGCATTCTTGTTCTAAGAATTTCATGAGGATAAGTTAAAGTTGATGCACACATCTTGGATAATGAAGAAGCTAAGATTAATCTAATTAATGAAGAATTATTTGATTCATTTGATTGGAAATGATCAACTTGTAAGAATTTTTTCAATTTTTCATAAACTGGGAAATGTATAGCAACATGGAATAAACCAAATAATGATGGTATAAAACCTGAATAGAAAACTTTTATACCTTCATTCTTATACATTTTCCTAAATGCATCTAATGTATTATTATAATAATTTGCCTTATTCCCCTGTGGACTTGATATTATTGAATTGTTGAAATTTGTCTTCCCATCACCTGTTTGTAACATTAATCTTGTCTTTACCACCCAAATTGGATTTGTAACAGATGTTGAAACTGCACCTGCTGTAAATGCAGATAATGAATGAATTAAAAATTCTGAATAATTTGAATGTTCATAAGGGAAAACTTTAGGGTAATATTGTTTAGCCTTTTCATATATTGTAAAATAAATCATCCATGTTGGGAAATATCCCAATACTATAGGTGTAATACCTCTATAAAGTCCCTTAACACCTTCTTCTTTCATTATAGTACCCAATGTCCCCGAAAGACCATGATATTTCCTGGTATTGGACAGTCCCTGTGCCTGCAGTCTTGTCTTTGCAACGTCAAGAGGACATACCGATACACCTGCAACAAATCCTGAAAGTGCACCACTTAGTGCAACGATTTGAGTTTGGGAGAACCTTTTCGGTGATTGTTGATGATTCAATTGCTTTATGGATTCTCGTTGCTTGTTCTTGAAGGTGTCTGTGGTGAGGATCTCCTCGTCGTTGATCTTCATGTGAGAGGTCCCTGTGTTGTTTATGGATCCAGACATTGTTGTTTGGAATTGGTTGTTGATGTTTAGTGTGGTGTTGATTGTTGATTTCTCGATAACTTTTTTTTTCTTCAGGTTCTCCAGATTTGCAAAGTTGAAAAGTTGAAAAGTTGCTGGAAGGGCTGAAAAGGACAAAAAGGGTGTGAGTTGTGAAGATTTAATGAGATATTCAATAATATATATTTGGTGAAGTTTGGTATTTGTTGATGATATTTCTAGTGCAAAGTTTTAGACTGGGATTTACAAGTTCTCGACTGACCTTTGGGGTTCTATTAAACTCCGGTTAGATATGTAGAAGATATAATAGAAGGTATTATAACAACTATAGACGAGTATGTTGAAGAGATTAGTGTATTATATCATATTAACTAGACCATGGTATAATGATGGTTTATATTATATTCTCTCTCCAGCAAGGCTGAACTATAATCTATAATCCTATTCCATCAACACTCATTGGCCAGTCATGGGCTATTAACCAGTGAAGGTGTAAGCGAGTAACTATAACTTTATACTTAAAAGCTAATCTAGTCTATCGGAATCCTGAGTTTAATTTTAATCTTAAACAGTTGCAGATATCAACAAAGAAATATATCAACAAAGATATGTTAATAAAGTCATTCTAGTATATATTGTCTCTGGGGTATGCTTAAGACCGATCCATTCATCCTACAATCATCAACATCAAGAATTAAATAGAACTAAATACAAAATTAAGATCGAAAACGTAATAAAACAAAGAGATGGATCCTTGGATCCAATAAGAGAACTGAATGGCTAATAGCAGCAAGGTATAAATAGAGGATTGTGTAGGCGATATATGGCTTTAGTTTTATACCAATATCTCGCTAACGCTCGATATTGAAGCTTAACGCTCATTATTAAATTGATACCCAACATACCCATTCTCATCATAACCAAACCATTTATTTTGTCCATTACCTGGAGCTTGAACATTTGGTAAAGGAGGTGGTGCACCATTATTAAACCCAGGAAATGATGGATTTGGTTGAGGTGGTTGGAATCCGGATTGTTGTGGATTATCTCTTGGTAAAGTAAATTGAGAATTTGGATTATTAAAACTTGTTGGTATAGTATTATAATTAACTTCAGATTTTATAACTGGTGATACATCTTTTTGATTTACTTGAGGGAAAATTGATTGATTTGTTGGTGATGAAGTTGGAGAATTTGAAATATTTGTTGATGTAGTATGACGACGATTTATCGTTGGTGGTGGAGGTGGTATTCCTCCTGTACCACTTACACCTGTTTGAGATTGTTGTGGTGGGAAATGTTGAATTGAAGGTGAATAACGTGGATATTGATAAAACATTGGTATATTTTGTAAATCATTAACAGTGGATTGTGGAGGTGGTAATGAAAATGAACCTGTACCGTTATTTGAAGGTGGTGGGATTGTACCAGGTGGTGCAGTAGTTGTACTTGTTGAACCCGATTGTTTATTTTGATATTGTGGTTGTAAATGAATAGCTGGATTAAATCCAAGTGCAATAGCATTTGGATTTGATTGATCCATATAATAAAAAGCTTCATCTTCAATTGGAATTTTCCCACCAAGTGAACTTTCTTTAACTGAATTCCATAATTCATTTGATAATTGAATCTTGTTTAAATTTGATGAATCCACTGGACGTACTAATTTCCCACTCAGGACATCTTCTGCACTGTAATATGAAACTAAATGGATAGTCTCTTGAACAGTCATGTGTGAATTTAAATCCAATCTATGGATTGATAAACTCAATGTTTTCTTAATCAATCCATATTCTTTGAAAGCATACGACGTGACCAATGACCCTACCAATGAACGGTTTGGTATAGCAGTATTCTCCTGAGCAGGTGATTGATCCAATTCCAAGCTACCATTCTTCTTGGATACCAATTTTTTCTTTTGATCCAATTTGGATTTCTCCTTGCTGTTCAAAGCCTGACGGTCCAGTTCTCTATAGACCAAAAACCTCCCCAAGATACGAGATGGCGACCATGCGACACCGTCTGTCCATCTCTTGATTCCTGATCTCTCTTCAATAAACACAAAGACGTTCCCACTCGCAATCAACGACGAACGTTCTCTGTCGTGGGGTCTCCGTGGCACCGTGAGCAGCTGGTTGTTGAGACAGGCCTGGATGATCAGCAGCGCGTCCTTGGTGGAGCCGATGTAGCCCACATAAGTAGGGTTTATTTTGGTGGACATGTTGAGCTGGAAGAAGTGGTAATATCAGTTATTAATGCAACAGATGATCCTTTATTGTTGCTACCCCGAAGTGCTGCCTAAGCGAAATGTGCTGGTCTGGCTGTTTCAAGGTTGTCTTTTATTCGTTTGTAATGGGCCCGTGTATAACCAACAGCGCACTTTAGCAGATCAATATAGCACAATCACACTATTTGCAAGACTTTGCAAGTTAAAGTCAAAGTTTGATGAATGTCTATTGTTAAATTTAAATTTACGAAAAAGGGTGCGTCTGTAGGGTGAGTGGTGCTGACTAAGCACTGCGGAGAGATTATGTAAGCATTATGTAAGCACAAGATCAGAAAGTTGAAAACAAAACAGCTGTTATCTAATAAACAAACATAAACTTGTTTAAAATGGGCAAAGATGCTTTGGTTCGTGCCGCTGTTGTTCGTGCTGGTGCTTGGTGAGGAGGCTCAAACTTCGCTGCCGCAGTCGCTCACGTCGAAGAACTTCAGGGAGAAGCTCGCAGGGACAAAGCTCTCTTTGATTGAGTTTTATAGTCCATATTGCCATCATTGTAAGGCATTTGCACCCATTTGGGAGGAGACTTATTTGGATTTCCAACAATTGGGTAAAGATCTTTCAATTCAGATGCATCAGGTGAACTGTGTGGAGAATGGTGATTTGTGTAATGATGAGAAAATAGTGGCATACCCTGCTATCAAGTTATATGGACAAAATGGATTTATCAAGGATTTTCCTACAAAAGCTCATAGAGCCAAGTATGAATTGATTGAGTTTATGAAAGATGCACATTTGGAACTTATAGAGTCCGGTGATAATGTTGTTATCGAATCCAAGAGTAAATTGATCCAAACAGAGGAAATGATCAATGTATTGGCTTCCAAGACTGAAACACCATACATAATTTCATTTTGGCCCAGTTCAGATTTACAAAATTTAGATGATTTAAAATATGATGTTTTCAAACATTCAAGATATTTTGAAGATTCTTTACAATTTCAAAGAATTTTTTCCATTGTTTCAAATCAATTTAATCAATCAGATTATAGATTTGGTCATTTTAATTGTAATAATAACCCAAAAATTTGTAAAGAAATGGGAATTGCATCAGATTTTAAACCAATTGTTAAGTATTTCATACCAAATATTGATACAGATAAGACAATCACTTATAAAGGTGCACCAGAGACTAAACCTATAATAAATTGGATCAAAAGAACAAAGCAAATTACGTCATGGGAACGCATAGATTCAATATCTTTATTAGACAAGTCAAGAATCTCTACAAAATTAAAAGCTGTGGAATCAATACCATCATATCCCTTGGAAAATCTTTTCATATATATCTATGACCCTGCATTGGTCACCAAGGAGGATTTACAAGTGATTCCATATTTATACCAAGATTTAATTGAATCATCTCCAAGTACAAAATTTTTCCTATCAAATGATTCTTCAAATATAATCAAGATTATGGAATACCAGGAGAAAAATTTAATTAAATTATTATATGATGATAAATTAGATAAATCAGATGTGGAATTTAATGAAGATAAATATCATTTAAACACTATAACTTCATTACCAACATTAATAAATCTAAAAGAACATTCTTTAAATTCTAAAATTTTCCAAAGTTTTGGACCAATGAATTCAAGAGATCAATGGAAATTGAAGAAATTTATCGGGGATAATAAGGATCCAATATTAACAGAATTAACTTCCAAAACTTTGAAAACGGTTCAAGATTCTAAACAATTAGTAATTTTACCTATAATGGCACCAGGTCAATTAGAACAATATTTAATTGAAATTCATAAATATGAAGAATTAAAATCAAGTTATGAATATAAGACATTGGTTAATAAAAGAAATTCTAAATATACTAAAGCCAGGGATTTTAAAAACAAAGAAGATTATAAAAATATGGTTAAAGAATTACGTAAAGAAATTGGTAAAGATCTTGTTAAACCAACAACTTTTGCATTTGTTGATTTAAATAAGAAATCAAATATTTTGGAAAATTTAGGATTAAATTATTCTGCAGATGAAGTTATAATTGTGGATAATAAATATCATTATAATTCACAATTGAAAGATCTTGTTACTTCATTATCAGCATTAAATTTACACAAGGGTACTAAACCAAATTGGAAATTAACTAAGACTCCATATGGTGGTGTTTTGAAATGGATGGATTATATTCATCAATTTGGGATATGGGGTTATTTAAGTGGACTGTTGGTTATTGTGTTGATTATTTGGAGACGTAAGAAGAGAGTTGAAGTTGGATTACCTCTGTTTGAGAAGAAGGATTAGGCAAGCTAGACGAGTATTGTATAATCTACAATCTATAAAATATATACTAATGTTCAACTGACCAATTCTAGATTCATTATTGTCTATCAAATGTCTGAAAATCGCGATGATCTTTAAAAATTTGATGTTTTTTTGAAATTCCATAAAAAAAATCAAAAATCGCGATATAAATTTAAACTACACTTGTTAAAGAAACAATAGCTAGAACATTGATAAGATCTTATAATGTCATTACAAGAAAAACTATCAGCGATAACACAAGTGGCTTTAAAAGACTGGCTTATGATCATTGGGCTGATCTTTGGAGGATGTTGTTCTAATGTTTTCACCATGGAGAAGATTATTACAAATAATCCAGATTCTGGTAATATTGTTACATTTGCACAATTTTTCTTTATTGCATTAGAAGGATATATTAATTTTTTCGATAAAGAAAGACCACCTTTTTATATTAAACCTAATCAAGTTCCTTTGAAAAGATGGTCAATTACAATCATTTTGTTTTTTTTAATTAGTATTTTAAATAATTCAGTTTTCATTTTTAATATCTCAATACCTATTCATATCATTTTCAGATCATCAGGTACTGCAGTGGTTATGATTATTGGTTGGTTGATTGCTAAGAAGAAGTATAATAAAATCCAAATTTCCAGTGCTGTGTTGTTAACTGTGGGTGCTATAATAACTACATTGTATAAAGATAGTGAATTTTTAGCTAAAAGAGATGAAGTTGAAGAAAGTGTTGATGGAGGATTTTTAGCCACTATTTCTAATGATGTGTTGTTTTTCATTGGGATTGGGTTCTTGTTATTTGCATCGATTTTGATGGCATTATTAGGGTTATACAATGAAGAAACTTATAGACGTTATGGTAAACATTGGCAAGAAAATGTTTTCTATTCACATCTTTTCGGATTACCAATTTTCCTATTCATTTTCCCAAAGATTATCTCAGAATTTAAGGCACTTTATGAATATCCTGAATACTTCAACATCTTTGGTTGGGAATTCCCCAAGCAAGTTGTTTACTTAGGATTAAATGTCGCTACACAGTTTTTCTGTGTTCGTGGGGCCAATATGCTTGCAGGTAACACCACTGCATTGACAGTCTCTGTTGTGCTATTGCTCAGAAAGTTCACCAGTTTGTTACTGAGTATGTGGCTGTTCAACAACAGATTGAGTAAAACAGGTTCATTTGGTGCATTTTTGGTGTTTTTCGGTGCTGGTTTGTATAGTTATGCCTCGAGTCAAGCCAAACCAGCAACAGCTAGTACACCTCCAAGTTCATCTCGTGAAGAAATCGAGTTCCAGGACTTGAAAGCATTGGACAAGAACGACATTGAGAAGGCCAAAGTTGTGGATTGATACAATATAATATAATATAATATATTAGAATATCAATTTCAGCTTCATGTAGTCAAACGCGTGAAAAAAGAAAACATCGCGCTTTTTTTCACCGGTATTATAAACACATAATTAACTACTATACATCAATTGACAAAACCATAGACAGAAAGACCAATTAATGCTACAATGGACAACATCAAGGTCCCGCAGATCATCAACCAGTTCTACTTGCCAGAATGGCTCACCGTGGAGCTCATAGCATCCAACATAATATCATTCACACCTTTATTCTCGTATGGAACAACCATTTTATCAATCCAGAGGAAGAAAACCTCAATGGGGTTCTCCATTGATATCTGTGCCACGATGCTTATAGCTGCCACGCTGAGAATATGCTACTATTTCATAATCCCCTACGAGATTGCATTGCTAAGACAAAGTATAGTGATGATCTTTATACAGAGTTTACTATTGAAAATTTCATTGAAATTTAGACCAAGAGATTATGATTTTGACATGTTGGATGATAACGAAGGTGATTTAACCAGTGATTTTACCAATGAAGTGAAAATATGGAAAGAGTCGAGGAGTGTCACATGGGGGGTTAGTGAATTTGCCCTTTTATTACAAAATCTAACAATTGCTATATTGGCTAGATTTATTAAATTTTTCGATTCCAAGTATAAAAGAATTGGTGGATTTTGGCAATGGAATGATTCAATAATGTATTGGAAATTTCTTTTCAGATTCATATTAACAATGGGTATCTTAACTTTTATTTTCAATGATTATTTAAAATTTGGTGAATTTTTAGGTACAATTGGATTATTTGTTGAATCATTATTACCATTACCACAAATTCTTTTATTAAGAAAATTACAATCAATCAACGGTTTCAAACTTTTATTATTATTAAGTTGGTTAGGTGGTGATTTTACCAAAATTGGTTATTTAATATTTGGTGCTAAAAATATTAGTGGGATCTTCCTATTCTTTGCATTATTCCAGATGTCATTGGATTTTTACATTGCATTCCAATACATTTATTATAAATATTATCATGTTAAAGAACCTCAACATGTGGAATTATACGAATTAAGAGTATAGAGCATACAAGCATATATCATATACATATTCTATTCGTAACGTCTATATACAAGTCTATCTAATCTTTATTCCATACAATCTCTTTCATTTCAGAATCACTTTTCAAACGATCTCTTGTACCCTTTTCACCAAAAGCTCTTAAAATTTTAACATATGAACGAATTTCATCTTCATTACTATTTTGAACATCATCTTTTAACATTTCAATTAATTTATCTAAAGATTTTAACATTGATTCACGAGCTTTAATACGATTTATTTTACTCATTTTAACATCACATTCCCAAATATCATCTAATGAAGTAGGTTTTGGATGTCTTAAATAACTTTCTTCTTGATTGAATTTATGTTTTATATGTAAATTGAACCCAATAACTTCAGTTGTTGTTTCTAAATTTAAATTATCAATTTTTTCAAAATGTTTATTTAATTTTTCAACGTCTAAAACTTGATTTGATTTTAATGAAGTATTTTGTAAATCCTCAATTTGTGAATCTGTAACAGGTGAAGCATATACTTCTAATGAAGATTCATATGGTCCCAAAGGACGTGTATTGAAAACCAATCTAAATGATTGTAATGGGAAATGTTCCGTTGTTATAATTTCCAATAAATCATTTAATATCTTCATTGAAATTGTAAATTCATCATTAGCAAATTTTGAAATTATCTTATCTTCATCTTCAACATTTGAAATAATTTCATCTGGTGTTGTAGCCAGTTTCTTTTTAATACCAAATCCATGTAAAATTTTATCCATTTTACTTAATGGTAAATATTCAAATCCAAACATTCTTGAAATATTATGATATGCTAAAAAAACACCATCCATATTACCAATACGTGCTTGTAATGAATATTTTAACATTGTGGATTTAGATAATTCAAAAAGTTCTTTTTCAAATGATTCAAATTCTCCAACTAAATTATTAATTTCATAACCTGTTAATTCATCTCTTTCATTTTTAATCATATCATGTCTAACAGCACAAACCGCTCTAGTTTTCAAATCAAAAGTACCTGTACCTGGTAATCTTGAATCTTTACAATCTAATTGTGATCTTAAGACAAAGTCTTCAATTTGTGCATAATGATATGTATTATCCGTTTTATCAGGTGGTTTAATACTTGTTGTTTGAGAATTTTCCAATTTATGTTGATCAAAAATTTCAGGTTTTGAAGTTAATAATTTTTCCAATACATTACCTAATTTTGATAATACAAATTCTCTATCTGAAGATTTATCTGCATCAATTGAATATTTCCCATTTTGATATTTAACAATCACCGAAGCTGGTAGCTTTGCACTTCTTGTAAATTGACCAAATGGTAACCTTGTATTTTTACTAAAATCACCTAAAAATGAAGGTCTAAAATTTGAAATGAAAAAATGTAATTGTGATAATAATCCAGTCATTGATGATGTAGAACTATAATATTTTTTCCCCAACTCCTCGGTTATTTTAAGCATTGTATCATGTTTAGATGAAGTAATATATTTAGGTATAAGATCAAAATTAAATTCTTCAACTGGTAAGATTTTTTGTAAATATGGATTAAAATTGAAAACTTTTGTTCTTGGATCTTGCAATAATTGAGGTCCCGGTGTAAATAAAACACGACTTAGACTATGTTCTATAGGTGGAACTTCATTTTGTTGATCAACATGGATAGGTTTATATGAACTATCTGTATTGTATGTTTTGGATAAAAATGATGATGTGTCGAAATCTACCTTATGAATATAATCTGGTGGAGTTTTCAAAGGATATATGTCATTGAGATATCTCACATATTCATTACGAGCAAGCCATGGATATTTGTTGGGACTCTTAGAAGAAGTCAAAGCATCTTGAGGTTCAGATTCTTGTTCAGGTTCCACTGTTATTTCTCTTTTGGAATGTTCGTTGATTTTGGAAATGGCATTACTATCAACTTCACGGTACCTGTTTTGCTTGTTAAGCCTATCTCTTCTATCGTTCTTCTTGATCCTTTCAAGAACATAAGCAGCTCTCAAGTTGAGTTCAGTAAGATCATTATTCGATTTTTCCTGTGATGCATCTTTTTGATATTGATATCTCGATGAAGTTAGAAATCTCTGGCATACAATGTTCCGCAGTCTTGATGGCTGCAATCTTCGACTGTATAGCTGGAGCATAATATATGAAGACCACCTTACTCTTTCTATCAAAATATTAGTTGTTGGACATAAATGTGATGAGTAGTATATTATAAAATTTATCGAAATACGAGGGTGAAAAAGATATACACGTGACCTGGCACTTCAATTCCGGGATATTACATAATCAGCCAAAAAAAATCAATTTTAAATTTTACAATTTACAACCACTCACAATTACGGAGTATCAAATTCGATCGGATGGTGGGAATTCGTATATTGTAAAGCCATTAGAGGTGGTACGGACTAGCTGAAAAATGAGTATCATATATACAGCACCCAGTAATATATTCACCAAATATTATACAATTCCCGCTATTCTTTGACCTTTCTTTCCAGGTTTAGAAAATACCATTGACAGGGTGACCCCTGCGTTTTCGCGGAAGGCGCTGATCGAATTGATAATTTTGCTGATTTGTATACATGAGATTTGTATATCGAATGAGCCCTGTGCTTTCCTTTTTACAACTGGAACCTATTTAAACAACGTTAAAGCCCAGAGCAGCTATCTAGTGGCAATCAAGGTTATCGATACCCTCAGAGCTGTGCCCGCTATCGCCAACAGTCTACAGAAGATTCACAATTCACAGCTTGTTGATACGAGAAATAACACCCTTTTTTCTATTAGCCAGAAAAATATTCATAAACTTCAGCTGGAACCTCAGTGACACAACAGTCGAACCAACAGAGCAGCATAGCGAGCAAGAGAGAAGCGGTGAAAGGTGGAAAGGCCAGCTTAAACACAGATCACAACCCACAAGATGAGTAGTGCTGCTAATTCTCCAGCTTCTAGCATTGCACCTTCTCCATCAATGAGCATGAGTGCTTCCACTCCTGCAATCACTCCCAGACCTTCAGGACAGCCTATTGCTAAGATCGTCACGTCGAGAGAATGGGTGTTGCCTCCAAGACCAAAGCCTGGCAGAAAACCAAGTGCTGATACCCCAGCTACAAAGAGGAAAGCTCAGAATAGAGCTGCCCAGCGGGCTTTTAGAGAGAGAAGAGCTACAAGAGTCGCAGAACTAGAGGAGAAACTAAGTGAAGTGGAAAAGGAAAGAGATGTGCGTGAGCTCAACATGAGAAATATCATTGATAAGTTGCAAATGGAGAACAAATACTTGACAAAGAACTTGAACGAGATCAAGAATGAATTTTCTAGTTTCAAAAACTCCATGGGACAACAACAATCTATAAATAATGGTTCATCAAACCACTCGTCACCTGCTGTATATGTGAATGGCACCGTGAATGCACCATCTCCTCTGAACTATTTCAAACCTTCAAATTCCACCACTCCAATTTCAAACTCTGATTATAGACCACAACAACAACAGCAGCATCATCAGCATCCTCATCCACATCCTCATCCACATCCACATCAATCCCAGCAACAACAAATACAATACCAAAGACCACAAAACGTTTCGCCTGCATTCAGTTCCAAATCACCAAATACCCCGGCTTCAAGTCATACACCATCGACTTCTAAAACATCTGTTTCATCAAACAACAACCAACTGGACAATTATGATTGTGGTGTTTGTATTAAGGATGATTGTATTTGTGAATCTGTTGGTATTAGACCTCCAAGAAATCAACAACCACAACAACAACAAACCACATCGATTGATAATTTCAAACCAATGGCTCCAGTTTCATTGAAGAGAAAACAAGAAGAACCAATAGAGATTGATTATACTGCCAAATTCTCCAAAACTGCGACAACATCAACCACTGGTAAGAAACCAATGCCAAAATTTAAAAAAATTAAGAAGGAAACCAAAATTTCAGATGAAGCTAAATCATTCACCAATGTATTTGATGGTATAACAAATGATGATTTTGAATCTCCAATGGAAGAATGTGGATTCTGTTCAGATGATTCACCATGTGTTTGTCGTGAAGCTGCTAGAGAAGCTGCATCTGCTATTGCTGAATTACAAAATAATCATCAACATCAAAGAAAAGATTCAACATTACCACCAATTCGTAATGGTTCAATATCAACTACTAATATTCATGACACAACTAAACAAACTTTACAACCCCAAACAACAAATAAACTACCCGTTTTACATCCGGGACCAACTGTGGAAATTAGTGAAATTCATAGATCAAGTATATCTACACCAAAAGCATCAGATTCTTTAGAAGATTCAAAAAAACAGTTGGGTGATGTTACTTCTTCTGCCAAAGGTCAAGAACAAAGGGACAAAACATCCGGTGGAGGATGTACTGGTAATCCAGGTACCTGTAATCAATGTCAATTAGATCCAATGTCTACATTGTTTTGTACCACTATTGCTAGTAAAGCTGAAGAAGAAGAAGAAGGAGAACCTAAGGCAGAAAGTGAAGAAGGAACTAATGAACCAATTCCAAATAATATTCAAAAGGCCAAGACTGATTTACAAAAAAAATCACCAGTTAGTCCACCTTTATCAAATAAATCTTCAAAAGTTTCATCACCTTTAACTGTTACCACCCAAGATGAAGAATTAAATTCACTTGCCAAACCTATGACTATTCAAACTATATCCAATAATCAAAATGGATCAAGTTTTGGTTCTATGAATGGTCATCAAAGTCATCAATCATCAACAGTTGCTACACCTGGTGGTTCATTAATAACAGATACTCAAAAGGGTATATTTATACCTTGTGCTGATGCTTACAAGACATTAAGTCGTCATAAGGAATTTAATTCAGTGGATTTTAGTACATTAGTAGGGAAATTAACAACAAGAGGTATGCAAGTTGAAGTACAAAGTGTTGCTAATGTATTAAGAGAATTAGATAGAAGATTGTACAATTAAGGTTCAATTATATGGGTAAAAAAACGGTTATATATTACATATGGAAATAAATGGGTTATGAAAGGTATGAATGTAGTAACGAAGTAAAAAAGTTCAACAATTAAAGTTTAAGCCAAAATGGCAATAATTGAAGCCAAGATAAATGTTGAAAAGAAAACAGCACCAAAGTTTTCTAAAACCATGAATAAAACGTTAAAAATTGATGGAATAGCTAAATTAGCACCTGAACCTCTTGAAGAACTTGAACCAGATGAATTAGAACCTGTAGAATCAGATGAACCAGAACCTGATGATCCAGAACCAGAGGAACCAGAACTTTGAGAACCACCAGTAGTGGCAGATCTTGTTGTTGAATCAGAACTAAATTCAAAATCATCATCATCATCACATGATTGTTGAGTATTACCTGCATCAGTACCTAATGGAACACCTGCACCACTTGAAAAAAACACAGATGCAGAACTTGGCATATCTGGTAATGTATTATTTGCCTCCCAAATACCCTTTTCAAAAGATGGACATTCTGAATAATTTGAAGATTTTGAATTGAATCCACCATTACCTTCTGGATTTTCTGTATCGTTATATTGCTTGGATAAATTTTCAAAATCATCCAATTTAGAAACAGAATCACCATTTATTTCAACTAACCCATAATTATTTGCCTCTTGAGAATATTCATAAACTAACCCACCAGAGAAAACACCAGACATTTGAGTGGAATAAATAGATTTAATTTCAGTAAATGGTCTTGAACCTGAAACTTCATTACAACCAAATTCTGATAGGAAAATTGGAACAGAATAACCAGAATATAATGTAACTTTTTCTTTATAACCAGATTGTTGATATGAGGAGTCACCACACCATGAATAATCATTAACACCAAACATATCAATTCTTGAATCTTCATCATCCCCACAATTGAAATATTCAGCACAAAGTAAACGATTTGATTCAACATCAGCAGCAGAATACCCCACAGGGATTGATCTAAATTTTCTTGCTTTTAAATATTTTTTCATATCTCTAACAACAGCTTTAACATAAGTAGCAGATTCAGTATTATCTTTAGCATTAATAACTTCATTACCAGCGAAAAATCCTAAAACGTTATCATATTGAGCAAATTCATCAATTGTAGCGAAAACATTTTGTAAATATTTAACATTATATGAACATTTTGAATTTGTTCTTGTAATGGAAGCTTCTGGTGTATTAACATCTAAAATTAAATAAATTCCAGCATCTTCAAGTGCTTCCATACATGCATCATGACTTAGAGAATTATCAATAGAATAAACTCTAATTGTATTAATACCTAATTCTTGAAAATATGGAATATCTCTTTTACAAATAGATTCATCACCTAAAGGATCAGTTAAATTTGATGAACCACCAGGTTGATAATCAACACCTCTTATATAAAATCGATCACCAGTTTCTGTATTCCAAAATGCATTACCTGTAACGTTGATTGGGGCAATAGCGGAAGCAAGTGTAGTTAATGATGATAAAGCAGCGATTGTGGAGAACTTCATGGTGATAAGCACTTGATCACTTTTAAACGAATGTATAGGTTGAATTCAACTTTAGATTGACTTAATTTATCCTTTGATAAACAATTGTCTATTTATAAAAATGAGAAATCTGAGAGTAATAAATATCAAGCGAATGGAAAACTCTCAACAAGTCAAGGCTATAAATCTATAGTGAAAACTCTTAGCTCTGAACCTGATTTCTTGGAGGAAAAGTTCTCTTGGAAGATATTGGCTTTTGTTTATATCCTTGATCCCAAAATTGTTTCATATCTAAACTTTTCGGTGATCTCTTTCCTTTTGTTTTGCTCATGATTCGGAAATTTCAGTACTGTCATAACAAACGGGCACGCCTTTAAAACATAAACAAACAACTCGAGTCAGGTGATTTCTACGGGGTTTTAAAGGGAAAGTATATAAAGTGGTTAGTATATAATAGTATAACAATACCGTCCATTATATGAATCACAAACCACAGCTTTCTTCAAGTTCAAAATGGTTCCAGAGTAACCAATCTGCAAGCCAAAGCAGCAAGGACCAATTCTAGACCAATAAAAACTCGCTAATCAATTTAGAAACTATACATGAATTCGTTATAATTTTAGGCTCATGGGGCCGTCTAAAATTTCAGAATTCAGCCTAGCTTGTGCTGTCTAGGCTGGAATTTGAGCTGCCTAGCTTCAAGGCTATGCTTACTAGTTCATCTTGGCTGACAAGACGAGATGTGTCGATCGAGGGTTCAAGGGTCTACCATTTGATGATCGTATATACGAAATTAATACATATCAGAAATCAGCTGAAGATGATGGTTGAAGTCTTAGATACTTGGTGAACTTTGTTGAATCTTGATGTCATTAACGGCTGATTGTTGGTTTGATCTCAAACTTTTGTTTTCATCTACATCATCTCACCGCGGATCTTTATGTAAGTGGAACTGACACGCTAAAATCTTCAAATGTAAATAAACAAATCAATATCTACATAGACACATTTAAATACTATTGTATATTATACAAGATTATTCATGAGCATCAACAAATTCAAATTCTTCATTTGATTTTGATCTTGGTTCATCATCTGTTATTTCAACAACATCATCATCTAATTCTTCTTCATCATCATCCACAGTTCCTGCTAAAGTTCCAATATCTTCAGATTTAATAGAATGAACAGATGCATTTGCCTGGAATTCAGGTTTAGATTTCAATGATTTAATTGAACCATCATCTATTGGTTCCGCTTCAGTTTCAAATTCATTTATATCTGATTCATAACCTTTATCCTCTTTATTTGCATCTGTGGAAACTGCTGAATATGTTGATGCATCCATTGCTTCACTGTTTATTGTCTCTGAAAGAGATTTTCTTGGAGAAGATTCTTCATTCTCAATTGGAGGAACAACTTTATCCGCAGTTAACGCATCTTTCTCAACTGATGGTTCTTCAGGTTCCTTTACAGATAGTTCCTTGAATGATTCTTCAGGTTCCTTTTCAGATAATTCCTTGGATGATTCTTCCACCTCCTCTTCCTTAACCTCAGTAGCTTTTTCACTATTATCATAAAAAAACCCTTGTGATTTCAATCCACTAGACCAAATATCAACAACTTTAATGACTCTATGATCAGGTATTTCAACTTTCTCCACTTTAGTAGTTCTTTTACCTCTTGGTCCTCTAGCCCTTGATCTTCTTGCATCTGACTTGACTTCTTTCACCTGTTCTTCCTGTTCTTCCTGTTCTCGATCTTGTTCTTCCTCATGTTTTAATTGTTCCGGTACGGAGGCTCCTGGTCTGGCCATACCTGGTAATGCAAATAATCCATTTAAATTTTGTTTGAATTTATTTCTATCAGAACTTGAAGATTCTTGTGAATCTGATCTCTCAAGATTAACATGATGCTTTGGAGGTGATCTTTGTCTTGGTTGTTGAGATTGTTGAGCTTTTTCTAATTCTTGATTTTTTCTTAACATCTCTTGGAAAGCTGCAATTTTACTTGATGGTTTCTTTGGTACTGGTGGAGGTGCCTTACCTGATGTGGATGACTTGTTTAATGGTTTTTCTGGAGAAGATCCAGCGTACAGGTCAACAATGTCATCGTTATACGGTTTATCAGTTGATTTCTTCTCAGTACTCTCTTCAGTTTTATCATCAGGTTCACTTGATTTAGTTGGACGTACTGGTATACTTGGTACATCGTTAGCCTTTTCACCAATAACTTTACCTTCATCAATTGAATCGTTTCTTGAATCTTCAACTTCACTAATTTCACTTCTTAGCTTGGTTGATCTTGTAGGACGTTTTGGAATAATGGGTCTTGGTGATGATGCACCACTTGATGAATTACTTGGAGAAATTAGTTTGCTTAGATCACTAGTAGACTCTTCAATCTTATCAATTGCAACGGCTTCACTCAATATATCTTTAGATGCTGAAGAGACACTTGATCTTGGTCCTTCTGAAAAATTCAATGATTCATTTTCAGTGGCTATTGATGTGTCTAATGGGATAGAATCAATAGGTTTAGCTTCAAATGCATCTTGTTCTGTTTCAACAGTTGATTTAACATTCTCTGTTTCTAAATCATCAGGTTTTGGTGGACATATAGCGACATTTGAAGGGATCTCTTTTATATTCACATCTTGAATCTCAGCATCAGTGTTGACTGGGATATCATCAGGATCCTTCTCAGAAACTATATCTGCTTCAGGTTCTTCAAATTCTTTGGATTCGGTTTCATCAAGTGATTTCACTGGAAGTTTAGGAATAACTGGAACTTCTGATTCACTTGTTTCCACTCCTGAATCTTCAGTGTCTTGAACTATACTCTTGTGTGATTTTTTGGAAGGACGTGATGGGATTTGTGGAGTGGATACTGTGTCAGTTTCTAATTTCTCTGCAGAGCCATGAGACTTAACGGGACGTTCCGGGATTTTTGGAGACTCAGTAACTTGATCTTCTTGTTTCTTCTGTGGTCTTTTTGGAATAATAGGTTCTTTGTCTTTAACTTCTTCTTCTTCTTCCGTTTGTTCCTTCGTATCATCACTAACCAAGTTACCAACCACTGGGATTTTCTCAACAGTGGATTTGATTGTTTCACCTACTGATTCACCAGTAGATGCAGTTGCCTTTTGATCTTCCTCTACTGGTTCAACGCTTGTAGATTTTGTTGGACGTGGTGGTATAACTGGACTTTCTGATCTCGCAACGTCCTCCTTTGTTGTTTCTTGAGCTTTGTGGTTAGGACGTTTTGGTATGACTGGGACAGAGTCAGTTGAGGCAGTTGAGCTCTTAGCAGGTCTCTTTGGAATGGTTGGAATTGAATTGGTGGAAGATGTTGTTGATGCTAAGTTATGACTTGGTCTTTGAGGGATGGTTGGTGCTGTTTCATCTTCAAAAGCTGAGTCTTCTCCAAAAGAGTCGTTTTCTGACTCAGACTCCTCCTGTTTGTTTGCTATGATGTCTCCTAGACTGCTCATCTTGTGAATTGAGATGTTTAGCTTCGACTTTGTTGATGTTTTGTGTATGGAGTTAAAATAAGTTTCACTCTGATCTGTCAAGTTTACATATTTTCAAAGTGACGGATTTTTAAAGAATTTCGCAACTCGGAAACAGAAGAATAAAGAACAAAAATATCTACAGCTTATTCTAGTTGACAATTTGCATTAATGGGCTTTAATGTACTCCAAAGAAAGGGGATGTCCACTCAAGCACCGTAGTTTAATCTGAAGATATCGTTGTAGACAAAGTAAGAAGAACCTTCTGGGATCAAATGGAAGACTTGGGAGTAACGTTGAGGATTTTGTTCTTCATCAATCAACAAGTCACCAGTGACTAAGACCAAGACATCACCATTTGGAGAAGCAGGTTGAGCATCTAAAGTGGTGATTCTGTGACCAACTTTTTGGAATGGTAAAGCAGTTAATTTTTCAACAATAGCTTTGGCACCTTGAACTTGAGAAGTTTCGAAAGTCAACATGGATTGATCTCTCTATACTATGTTAGAATTTTCTCCTTAAATTAATCTATGCAATGTACATACGTATAAGTTACCTAATTGAGATCTGTCAGAATCAAATTGGTTGTAGTAAAATTCGGTGAATTGTTCTAAAACTGGTTAGTATTGGGGAGTCTTCACATATGAAACATAATTGACGTACGAGCTAAGGTGTTGAAATCGACTGTTATAGTAGTTAGTAATTAGTTCTTCATTAACCAGATACATGACAGTGGAAAATAGATGATCAGTTGACATATCCAATATTCTTCAATCCATAGGATTCAGTACCCTCTTGCGCAAAACAGTCCTGATAGTCAATCCATCGTCCCTGCATGATCATAAGACACTCTAACTTACCGGACATTGTGAGAAGAGTTGGTTATAATACTAGTTTCTATATGACTTGCACTCACCAAGTCAATTCTTTTATTTACCATTGGATTTCATAACAAAAAAACAAATATTGGATATTTCGCGGAAGCGTTAGTAATAATTTAATATTTTTCGCGAAATATGACCCTCTCTTTAGTCACGTGAGAGGCATTTTAGGAAATTTCTTCTTTGGGATATTTTCTGATTATTTCTATTTTCTGCATCAGGCACAAACTTTATTTTTAGCGAGATCTTTGAACACTCTTTTAAAGATAGCTGTTAAACTAGTAAACTAGTAGTAAAGAGTGACTAGTTTACCACTTGATCTTGATCTTGCCGACTCCTTGCCCCTATTTAATCTGCTAGACATAACATGGCATCAACTGGACAACAAGAAGTACAAGATCTGCCAGCCCTGTGCTAAACACAAAGATCTACATAATCTGCATATAACATATCTCACCTGGTGATTTTTCATTGGTTTAAACTTGCGGGTTTCCATTCAAATTTATAACCAGCGTTCAGACTTGAGATTTTCCGCAGAATCACCTTTAGCAGTCTTGGAGAGCATGTTACAGATAATACAGCGTTGCTTGTTGAAAAGATAAGTAAAACCTTTAAGATCAACTTCATGTTCAAAATTCAAATATAACCACATTTGCCCTTACATCACCTCAAAATTTTCACTCGCTAACGTAATTACTACCAGCTTCCCGAGATTTTAACGTAACTTGTGCCTGAAAATACACATAATCACCGTTACTCACATGCTTTAACTCCTATTCATGCTATTATATGCAAATCTATAACCACAATTCCAGTTGAAGTTTAAATTGACACGCCAATTACTTTGGTTTTTACTTCATTAGGCAAAAATCGAAACTATCATCAACAGTAAAGTTCACCGCATTCCAAAGAGATATGTTTAAAGTTTTGAATGATCTATGATCTAAAGTGAGATCAAGTGATAGTTAAAGATACTAGATAAAGGGACCATTTGCCATTTATTCGTTTAAGCGAATGCTAGTATTATTTAGGATTTAACACGAGAAGCATAAACAACCCAAGTTTTGACATCTGAGGTTTGAAGGACGTTGGAATTTACCCATAAAACATCACGCCTGAGCTGTTTTATAAACTCACAAACAATTCATCAAAGAAAATTCATAAAGATGATACAGATACTACAGGCATCGCCTATGAAAGAATCTATTTTTAAAAGATTTAAAAGACATTCACCTAAACAAGTTTTATTTCTAGGGTCAGAACAATCAGGAAAGAAAAGTAAGTTCATAGAGCATCGCTTCGATGATAATTACTAACTTTCCCAGCTATTTTAACACACATTGATTCATTGAAAGTTCCATTGGATATTATAGCACTTTCAAACTCCACACCATCCACCACGTATAAGAATTTCCTTTATGATACTAAATGTTTGATACTTGTGATTGATTCAACAAAGATAACTCAATTAGATTATCTTGAACATTGTAAAGATCTTATTCATTCATTATCACAACCTTTAGAAAAACTTTTAATTTTAATGAATAAACAAGATTTACAAAGTTTTGAAACAACAAGGGTCTTGGAAAAAAGATTACAATTGAATAAATTAGCATTGGAATGGTTAATTGTACCATGTTGTGCTATTGGTCAAGGTTATGGGATTTCAGAGGGAATGAATTGGTTATTGATATAGCATAATTTTGCTTGTGTTTCAAGTTGCTTTTTGGAAGATTCATGTAATGGGGTGGTTTGATCTGGTGTGACAAGTGTGAATGGTGGTATTGTCTGATTATCAGGGATAATTGTATTAGGTTTGATTATAACACAATCATAGATCTTTACGTTATTACCAATTTGACAATTGAGTCCAATTTCCACTCTGCTTCCTATATTTGATGAGTTGATAGTGGACCCTTGTCCAATGGTGGTGTATGATCCGATTTTGCTTTGTTTGTGTATTTTAAGTTCACTTTGGTTGGTAAAGGTTAATAAATGGCGTTTTATAGGTTTTATATCTCATTGTAGACTCACCCTTTCTCCTTCGCCACTGCTGGAGTGACTCTGACATCCTCGCCTATGAAGCAGAATTTCCCAATCTGAAGACTCGACTTTTCACCTTCTGCTAGCTTGACATCTCCTTGTAAAGTTGCATTGGGACTCACAGTGGTCTGACTTGGTTAGTTCTTGATAATATAACAGTCAACTCCCACTTACATTACCGGAGATCAAGATGTGGTCTGAGCCAAAGATGTGTGCCTCCTTGGAGATCCTGTTCCCAGAAGAAGTCTCTATCCAGTCCATGTTATGTTATAAGCTAAATAGTGTATAATAGTGTTGTCATATTCAATTGTCTGATAATATCATGTGGTGTCTGGATTTTCTCAATTCCAGATTTCGTGTCTTTTTTATTTTCTCATCTCGAGAAAATGTCAACACTTGAACTTGATTTTGCTCTTTGAGCTTTGAGCTGTCAAAGTTGTTATATTTGCTAGTTATTGCTGTTGATTATGAGTGAAAGAGTGTTCAGATTGGATTCAGGTGGGTATACTATTTGAAAAGTGGGTGGCGTTTCTGTGCTTTCCTCTTTGTTATTGTTTCAATGTTTACATAACAACGTGTTAGATCAGAGCCCATGATTATACAAGTTTCAAAACACTAACAAAGTTTTAGGTTACCAAAACTACGACTGGGGTAAAATCGGCTCTTCTTCAGCCGTTGCACAATTTGCCCATCATTCCAACCCGGAAAATGTTGTCATTGATGAATCTAAACCGTATGCTGAATTATGGATGGGTACTCATCCAAAAGTTCCTTCTAAATCACTTAAAGGTGAATCATTAAGAGACATCATCAGTGCTAATCCAACCGAACTGTTAGGTGAGAAGATCATTGCTAAATTCGGTGCCACTAATGAATTACCATTCCTTTTCAAAGTGTTGAGTATTGAAAAAGTTTTATCTATTCAAGCTCATCCTGATAAGGAATTAGGTGCTAAATTACACATCCAAGATCCAAAGAATTATCCAGATGATAATCATAAACCAGAAATGGCCATTGCTGTGACTTCATTTGAAGGGTTCTGTGGATTTAAACCATTGGATGAAATTTCTGAAGAATTACAAAAAATTCCTGAATTGATCAACATTGTTGGTAAAGAGAATGCTGAGAAATTCATCAATGGAGTTAAACCAGATGCTATCTCAGGTTCAACTGATGATATTGAAAATAAAAAATTATTACAATTAATTTTCGGTAAAGTTATGAATGCAACTGAACAAGAAATTGAAACTCAAGCTAAATCATTAGTGGAAAAATCTATTAATCAACCAGAAATTTTCAATAAATCAGATTTACCGGATTTGATTCAAAGATTAAATAAGCAATTCCCATTAGATATTGGTCTTTTCTGTGGTTGTTTATTATTAAACCATTGTAAATTACAAGCTGGTGAAGCTATGTTTTTACAAGCTAAGGATCCACATGCTTATATTTCTGGTGATATTATTGAATGTATGGCTGCATCTGATAATGTTGTTAGAGCAGGTTTTACACCAAAATTTAAAGATGTTGAAAATTTAGTTGAAATGTTAACATATAATTATGATGATGTTGAAAAACAAAAAATGTCACCACAAATTTTTGAAAGAAGTTTTGGTGATGGTGAATCAAAATTATATGATCCACCAATTCAAGAATTTTCTGTTTTACAAACAACTTTTAAAAATTCTCAAGGTGTTAGAAATTTTAAATCTTTTGAAGGTCCAAGTATATTAATTATTACAAATGGTGAAGGTGTTTTGAAAACAAATGAAACTGAATTTAAAGCTGAACCAGGTTATAATTTTTTCATTGCTCCAAATACTGAAGTGCAATTAATCACTCAAGATCCAAATTTCACTTCATATAGAGCTTTTGTTGAAGCATAAGTATATATATATCATTACTTTTCTTTTTTCTATACTACAATTATTTATTATCAATATAGATTCATTCCTATAATAATTCCCTTAATGTACATATATTTCATTTATTTCCCATGAGCTTTTTTCCATTTTAATATTCTTCTTCTTAAATCACCACTACTTTGTTGATATATATTTAATTTTTTATCCCACATCATTGCAGCATAATCATCACCATGTTTATTATATAATCTTTCTAAAAATTCAGATTCTCTATCACTCTGTACTCTAACATTTTTTGGAACTTTAGATTGTGCATATTCTTCTAATTGTTTAACAACTTCTGTTTTAGATTCATTTTCTTCTGCATTATCATTGACTTTTTTAGTACCATAAATAACTTTTATCACTTCACCTTTATCATCTCTAATAATTCTTGCTTCACCTTCAGGTATATCTTCTTCTTTTTCACCTATTGGTTCCACAGGTTGAGGTTTATTATGCTTTTTTCTTGGGTTTAATGAAACTTCTTGTCCACCAGCTGGTGTACCTAATTTGACCTTCAACCCTAATTTCTTATAATTTTGTGCTAATGTTAATGAATAATCCCAATTTGCTGCAATGATTGGATTTGATGCAATGTTTATGGTTCTTTGCTTGTCTTTGGAACGACGTGTGGTTTTTTTACCAGAACGAGCTGAGGCTCTTTTTCTAACAGACACCATTTTGATGGGTTATATAGTTATAAATGTTTAAATCAAATTGATAAGATCTTTATGTATGTAAATAAATTTTTAGAGACTTGATAATTTTTATGCGATGAGCTTGAAAGCCGGGTGACGTCTTATGTATGAAAGTCCTGGTAAGAACACTATATGGGGTATGATAAAGTGGTACTAGTAAGTGTTATTTGCTAGTAAATGAGTATTTAGTTTGTAAATTATAACTCTGTAGACCAATTGAGCTGATCCTGAGTATTTAAGCTATACATTTTACTTTAATTTTTGTCATTCCACCCAAACTGTGGAATTCAGGGGATTTGAAGTGTCGAGACCACCCATTTATTATCCGTGAAAACAATGCACATAATTCTGTTAAAACTGTTATATCGGAGACATAAGACCATTGTGAGGATCCAGGAGCCATACAGTTATCATAAGGAATAACTCTATAAGTAAAGATATATACAAGATCAAAGAAAAAGCTAAAGAAGTATATCCTTTAATCAATTAATACCCGATTGATCATTACCGTTACAGAAAAATTTAAATAGGTACTAAAAAGTCCAGGGGCATATTGAAATTGCACAATTGAATCACAATAAGCTGGAAATTAAACAACCAAAGATGAGTTATCCACAATCGGAAATTGTTCAAGAACAAAATGAAACAATTGAACAAGAATTAGCTCAAGAATATGCTGAATTTATTGGTGATGATGAAACACCACCAAAAACAACAACCACTACTCAACCAAGAAGTAATAGAACTCCTGAAGAAATTGAAGCACAAAAGGAAACAGATTCACGTTCTGTTTACGTTGGTAATGTTGATTATAAAGCTACACCTGAAGAAATTAATGAATATTTTAAAATTGTTGGTGATATAATTAGAGTTACAATTTTATATGATAGATTTACAGGATATCCAAAGGGATATGCATATGTTGAATTTGAATCAAAAGATTCAATTGAAAAAGCCATTGGTCTCACGGGTTCAGACTTTAAAGGACGTACTATTTCTGTTAGTGCTAAAAGAACAAACGTTCCTGGTTTTAGAAGAGGTCGTGGTAGAGGTGGATTTAGAGGTGGTCGTGGTTCTGGATCTCGTGGATCTTTTAGAGGTCGTGGTAGAGGTCGTGGTGGTTCAAGAGGTGGCCGTGGTGGATATAACAGAGGTGATTCTAATGTTGAATCTGATACTGTTCCACCAACTACCCACGACACCGGTGCTGAGTTATTAGCTTAATATATAGCTAGTACTAGTTACACTCACTTCAATTCTTGGAATGATTCATTCCCTTATTTATCCTGAATTTTGCCTTTTTTCTCCATTTTTACGCTTCCATTTTTTAACCATTTGCAATTGTTTGATAATCTCATACTCCAAGAGAAATGACTATCCACTCAAAATGAATGTTTTCCGTCTTTTGTATCATGTTTTAGTGTAAAATAGCCCTACGTTATTAAAATTCGCGGAAATTCCAACGTATAAAAAATTTAAACCCATTTAATTTTCATCCACTATAACAAACTTTTTAAAATTATTATCAACACAATCTCACAAACAACGGTTTGGCAAGACCCGATCTTTATCTCTATGGACTTCTAGTCCTATGAGTTGATCAACTATATGGTTAAACATCCCTTCTTTTTGGGGCTCGTTTTGAGTCACTACTTAGGGCAAGTCGATTTGTTTGGAAGAAAATTTATTTTCTTTAATTTTCAAGAGATTGTGAAGATTAAGAAAGTGCATCATAGTACATCGAATTCTTGATCGAGAATATAAGCTTTTTTGGTTTATATTCTTGCTACAATTCGGAGTCTCCAAGCTCACAAACATTCCATTTTATAGAGATAACTTGAGGCCAAATTGGTCATTTAATATAGATTAAAACTTCTTGTTCATTAATCGTAGAATCGTTGAATGTTGTTATTTATGCTAAGCGTGCAATCGTCTTTTATAAATAGCATTTAGTGTCAACTTATTATTTCCAGTTTCAGCGTACTTAGCAGCAGTCAGATTTCAAATCATGACAAAAGTGATTCAGCAGATTCATCCATAGCGTAAACCAGCAGAGGGGTTCTTATAATTGTGTCAAAATCCATAGCTCTATCACCATATAATCACACATCCTTAATATCAATCTTATCCTGGATATAAGATAGTAACTTTCTTCTATCTTTACTCAAATTCTTGTATAATTTTTCCTTCTTGATACAGAAAAGTGGAATCTGCAGGGCATGAAATTTATGATGACATTTTTTACTAAACTCTTCTAAATTCTTCATCATATAGCCATAAAACTCCAGTAGAGTCTGTTCAGTGGCGTTCTTATCCGTCAAAAAGCTCTTATGTGTATATTCCCAAACTTTTTCAAGTTCATGTTGTTGTAATATGTATTTTTCAATCTCACTCATCTTTGTTTGATCTTTTAGTATTACACCATCAACATACTCCACTGCTTTTTCGTATTCATCAATGGCTGTAGGATCCACCGTGTCACTGTCCTCTATGGTTTCATGTTCATTTTCAATTCTGGTGATGAACTGCTCTAGAGCTTTATCTGCCACTTTCTTCTTGTTTAATAGGAATTCATAGTGATGTTTGAGCTTGGAGTTGTTTTCCAAGATCTTTGAGACTTTCCCATTCACTTCATCGGTCATTCTAGGAAACCTCCTGCCTAATAACTTTACACTTAATCAACTCTTCAAGCCTCAGCAAACCTTCACTAGTCAAAACTAAATCTTCAAGTAAATAATACACAAATCCCAAAATTCGCGAAAGGCTTTCTAAAAATCGTCAACTTGACACGAATTTTAAGCATCAACAAATTAAACAACAACAATTGGGACCATAGATTAATAACAACTGACAACAATGGCTTCTGTGATCCATTTCTGCGACATCAAGGGCAAATCACTTCTCTCGAGGGACTACAAAGGGGACATTCCGACTTCAGCCGTCGAGAAGTTCCCATTCTTACTCGTGGAGGCTGAAGATGATCCAGCTTCAGTGTCACCAGTGGTCTCACACAACGGGGTCAATTACCTATACATCACACATAACAACTTGTACTTGCTGGCGTTGACCAAGTCCAGCAACAATGTTGCACAGATCTTCCTCTTTTTGCATAAAGTTGCCGGTGTGTTGACTGATTATTTCAAAGAGCTAGAAGAGGAATCTATAAGGGACAATTTCGTTATAATATACGAGTTACTAGATGAAATGATGGATTTCGGGTTCCCACAAATCACAGAGACCAAGATGCTTAAGGAATATATAACACAGAAATCATTTGCCTTGGAGAAAACCAAACCAAGTTTCGGTCCACCAAGTGCATTAACAAACGCTGTTTCGTGGAGATCTGAAGGAATTGTTTATAAAAAGAATGAAGCATATCTAGATGTTGTGGAAAGTATCAACATGTTGATAAATCCACAAGGGAAAGTTCTTAGATCTGAAATCTTGGGTAAAATAAGAATCAAATCTAATTTATCAGGTATGCCTGATTTAAGATTAGGTTTAAATGATAAATTAACAAATAATTCTAAAGGTGTGGAGATGGAAGACGTTAAATTTCATCAATGTGTTAGACTTAGTAAGTTTGAGAATGAAAAAATCATTACATTTATTCCACCAGATGGTGAATTTGAATTGATGAGTTATAGATTATCAACACCATTAAAACCATTAATTTGGGTTGATTGTAAAATTTCTAAACATTCAAATAGTCGTGTCGAGATACATGCAAAGATAAAAGCTCAAATTAAAAAAAAATCCACTGCAAATAATGTGGAAGTTCATATACCAATACCTGAAGATGCTGATAGTCCAAAATTTAGATATTCACATGGTTCATTAAAATGGGTTCCAGAAAAATCTATAATTGTATGGAAAATTAAACAATTCCAAGGTGGTAAAGAATATGCCATGTCAGCCGAGTTAGGTTTACCTTCAGTTTCAATAGATGATTCAAGTTTTAAAGTTAAAAGACCAATTCAAGTTAAATTTCAAATACCTTATTTTACAACAAGTGGTATTCAAGTACGTTATTTAAGAATTAATGAACCAAAGATGCAATATCAAAGTTATCCATGGGTTCGTTATATCACACAGAGTGGTGATGACTATACTATCAGATTAAATGAATAGTACTTCTGGACATATATAACAATAAAAATATAATAATGTAAAGTGTTGTAGATATTTCCGCGAATTTATATCAAGAATAAGGAGATAAACTTATTCATCTTATGATACGTTATCAATATCTCAACATCTCCCAAAATATTTGAAATGAGATGGCTGATGATGGTGAAGGCTTCTCAAATACTGTCGATAAACTGATAAATGGTTTGATAAAAGGAATTGACAAAGAAGGGAATCCAGAATTGGATCCTAATACATCCCTGACATTGACATTTATGTTACCTGTTGTTTACTTGAAAGCATTGGATATTCTAGATAAAAAACTGATAACAAGGTATTTATACAAAGAACCATCTGAGGAGGAAACCCAAGGGCAAGCTGGCGATGACTGCTCAATTGTGCTTGTTGAAGCTGATAAAGGACAATGTCTTGTTGATATAGAACAATGGTTTTGCTCGTGTGCGACCTTTCAAATTGAGATGAAAGTGGCCAAACCCTCCAAGGATATAACTAGAGGCAAAGGGTATGGTTATAGAGAGAATCTACCACAGTTCCATCAAGATAAGATCCCTATATGTGAACATTTGCTCTCATACTACATCCTCACGCGGAATATCGACCAATTGTCCAATCAAATCGCAACGAAAACGGTTGATCTTGAAACATGGCTCCATCTGCACTCAATATTACACTGCTCACCATGAATACACACATCTTGTCTATACAACTCCCTGTTCTCTTCAATTTTCGTTGTAGTCAAATATATCTCTCTACTGCCTTTTTTATACGGGTAATAAATTTGAAATTTTTTTCCATTGGAAAATCAGCGATAATAAAAATGGGCAAATTAACCATTGTGAGACCTTTAAAACACTATAAAACCAGCATAACATCATCAAAAGAGACTCAAAAGCCGCTGGCAATAACTCAGCATAGAAACAGCAAGCTAGACATTCATCGAGAGCAAAACAGGGCCACCATTGCATCAACCTCTGTCTGTTTTTCTTTACTCAATACAACAAATATCACTAGTCCTTTGAAGAACCAACAATTGGAATTACTCATCAAAAGTGCTCAATTATCTGCATTGTCTACAAAAAAACACATTGCAAAGTCCAAGAAAACAGGTCTGTTTGCACAATCACACCAGAATCAACAGTCCTCAACAGAATCAGCGGTATAACAAAGTTGCCACTGATTAGAAACTTCAGCTTATTCCCCTATAAACCACATCAACACATGCCACCATGGGTGAACCAATAAGCAACACACCGGGATACAACCCGCAGGAGAACCCGTATGCGCCACCACCACCTCCTCCTCCTCCTAATCCTCAACAGGTCCCACACCATCGTCACCAAATGCAACATTTACAATTCATGCAAGCTCCTCAGATGTATCACCAATATGCCGGTGGTCCAATCTTCACAGACCCTTCACAGATGCAGTACCAGCCAATAGCCACGCCGTTCATGTATCCACAACCACCACTATACCCAGGTCAACATTTCATACCGCAACAGCCTATAGCTTACCCACAATTCCCAATGCAAAATTATGATCAACCTCAACCTCCACAGCATATACCATCACCTCAACCTCCACAACCTCAAGTTCAAAGTCCAATCAAACCAAAGAAGAAGATGCAGTACAAATTTCAAGATTTCAAACCTCAAAAATCACATGAACAATATCTTCAAAGTAATGGAAGTGACAAAATTGCATCTCATCACAATAATACCAACAATCAAGAACAAGAACAGCATCAATTCCAAAGCATCAATGAGCAACCACAGACATCATCAGCATCAGCATCCAACAGCATAGAGAAAGATACTCTACAAGAGCAAAACATCAATACAACTTTCTCATCACCTTCATCTTCCACTACAACACCAACCACTTCTCATACACAAACTTCAGAACAAAATGAAAAAATCAATACCCAAGAATCAAATAGCATAGAGAATGGTTATTCATCCAAATCCACATCACCAATTCTAAAATTTCAAGTTAAACCGGTAAACTATGAAATTGGTAAACCAATGTTTTTCGGTACTACTGAAGCAAAATTGAATAGTCAAAAGCAAAAATTTAAAGACATTGATGAAGCAAAGAGATTAAAAGAAGAAGAGGAAGAGAAGGAAAATTTTGAAATAAATGATGTTGCTTTGAAAGAGGAAAAAGTGAAAGAACAAGAAGCTCCAAAACCTGCATTAGCTGCATGGTCTTCAATAGCATCTAAAGCTGCTAAAAAGCAATCACCAAAGACATCTGTACCAAACTCCACAGCTTCATCACCATCATTAAATAAAAAAGAGGAAAGATTTGTACCATCAGTTTCAAATGTTTTGGAACCTTTAGGTGTTGTATTATTAAGATCAATGTTTGATAAAAGTTTCCAAAAGACATTTATAAATTCAAGTAAATTACCAAAAATTGTTCCAAGAGGATTGGTTAATACTGGTAATATTTGCTTTATGAGTTCAATTGTTCAATTATTATTATATTGTCAACCATTTTATCAAACTTTAAATGTTATTTCTATAAAGACAATTCAATCATTAGGACAAACTACATCAACGACTCCATTAATTAATGCAATGATTGATTTATTTAAAAATTTTAATATTAAATTAGATAATGAAGAATTAAAATTTGGTGAATCATTAATTCCTGAACAATTTTATAATGCAATTTCCAAGAATGAAAGATTTCAACATTTACAATGGGGGCAACAAGAAGATGCTGAAGAATTTTTCGGTTATTTATTAGATGGTTTACATGAAGAATTTATTTCCAGTGTAAAATCATTAAAACCAAATGATGTTAAGACTTTATTAGATACTATAACTACAGAGGAAATAAGGCAATTGATAAGACAAGCATTGAAAAAATTTTCAGATGAAGATGATTTAAAATCAAGTAATGAATCAAATGGTAATAATTCAAATAATAATATAACAAGTGATGATGGATGGCATGAAGTTGTTGGATCAACTAAAAAGAAAATCAGTGCAAAGAGAACAGTTGAAGTTAAACCTTCACCAATTAGGCAATTATTTGGAGGACAATTTAGAAGTATATTAGATGTTCCCAAGCAACGTGAATCTCAAAGTATAACAATTGATCCATTTCAACAAATTCAATTGGATATATCTGATGATTCTATTCATTCATTAGAAGATGCATTCCAAAACATTTCACAAATTGAAGAAATTCCATATAAATCAAATGATGGTAGTGAAGTTATTGCTAAAAAGCAAACATTTATTGATAAATTACCACAAGTTTTAATTGTTCATTTAAAAAGATTTTCATTTGTTAATAATAATGATCAAAATGGTAGTTATCATAAATATGGACGTATTGAAAAAATTCGTAAAAAAATTTCATATCCATTAAATTTTCAAATTCCATTAGATGTTATATCAAATGCAACAAAAAAATTTAATTCAAATAATTTAAATTATAAATTAAATGGTGTTGTTTATCATCATGGTATAAGTTCAGAAGGTGGTCATTATACTGTTGATGTTTTAAGAAATAATGGAGATGAAACAAATTGGATTAGAATTGATGATACGAATATAACAGAATTAAGTGATGAAGATGTTTTGAATGGAGGTGATGATAATGATGTAAAGACTGCTTATATTTTAATGTATCAAAAAGTTTGATTGAATTGTATAGAATATTTAATGATAAATGAATGATTGGTTATACTACAATTAAAATCTATAGTTTTTATTGTTTTTTTAAACTATAATACATGCATGCAACGTTCCTTATAAAATGTTAAAAATAATAAAAGAAAATCAGAAAACATCAACACAAGCCCCTAATATATAAATCAATTTTTTTTTCTTCTTTTCCATAAACGCAATATAAATCAAATATTTGTAAAACCAAATTAAAACACTAAACCAAAAATCAACAAATGATAACCTCCCAGATTATACTTTTTTTCATAACTTTCTAAATTCATTAAGAACGGGATAAATAGCTTCAAAAGCTTGATAAATTTCTTCACGTTGTTTAGCACCAGTTAAAACAATTTTACCACTAACGAAAATTAACAAGACAATTTTTGGTTTAACCATTCTATAAATTAAACCTGGGAATAATTCAGGTTCATAACTTGAAAAAGGACCATGACTAAATGCTAAACCTTCTAATCTAATTGGGAATTTAACATCACAAGATCCAACAATATTTTGAATTTTAAAATCTGTAAATTTAGCATTAAAACCTAATTTTTGAATAATTCTTGCATATTTTCTTGAAGCTAATTTTGAATCATCTTCAGATTTAGCACCAGTAACAACCATTTTACCAGAAGCAAAGATTAATGCAGTTGTTTTTGGTTCTCTAATACGCATAATCACAGCAGCAAAACGTTTTGGATTATATTCAGCATTACGAGCATGTAATGCAATTGTTTTCAAGTCTAAACGACAATCCAAATTCACAGTGGCCACAATATTTTGTAAAGTTGGCACTATACCAGAAGTTGTTGAATCTTCATCTGCATCATTTGTTGGTTCATCAACTAAACTTGGATCTTGTTTGGGATCAGTTAATGATAAATCTTGTGAAGCAGTTGGGTAACCAAATGAATTTGAAGAAGTGAAAAGTTTGGCATCAGCAGCTGTTTGTGGAGTTTTAAAAGAATCCATTGTGTGTTTTTTGAACTTTGTGACTTGAATAGAAATATGATATTTATTGACTTCAAATTGAATGTACAGAAACCTATAGACCTAACCAACAACAGTAACGGTGAGTAAGAAGTTACAAACAAATGCCTCCTTTAGTTTTATGTTTAATAGTTCAATAGAATATTGAACAGATAGACAACAGATGTGGCGCGAACCAGGCGGATTTTGGGTTTTTGGCTGGTTTTTTGGAAATTCGAAAAAGTGGGAAATCCGGTTGCTTATATACTTTTTTCAGATTAGTGGCACTGTGAGAAGTGGCAGAATGTTTGTAATTTGTTGTGAATTAGTTGTGAATTATATGGCGATTTCTTTGCAATTTATAGTATTTGGAACCAGGGAGGTCCAGATCATTTATGGTCATGAAAATGACCTCCCGATACACCTTAATTGTCGGTTGTTATTCTTGATTTGTTGTAGATAAAGACAAGGTCATTATGGTCATTAATATGGTCATTGGTGACTGTCTAATCATATAAAAAACTACATCAGATCAATTATCAATAACTATTTTCCTAGCACACTGTTCCGGCATGTGAATCAATCACATATCCCCCAACTAAACAACAATTCAACAGATTCACATCAATATTAGAATAACTATATCAATCATCAACACTTTAAAATTCGCGCATACATTTCTAATAAATCTTCTATAAGCTTTAATTCAAACTAACGCGTCCAACAAACCAGAACATCACCACGCTTTGCCATGAACAGCGAAGGACACCCAAACCAGCAATGGCCAAACCAGCAGTATCCAAACCAGTTTCCTCAACAGCCAGCTCAATTGAACTACAACTACGAATATGATGGATATGATCATCAGCAGTATCAACAGTTTAATGCTATGCCTGCTCAGGACCATTATCAGTATAATCAAATACCATACCAGCAGTTCCAGCCTATACCTCAACAATATCAGCAATATCAGCAATATCAGCAACCCATCAACCAAGGTTATGTTCAGCCACTCCCTCAGCCAATACCTCAAGCTCAACAGCAGCACTTCACTCCAACACCTACAATACCGTATCAGCCACCGGTACAAGTCACTCAGCCTGTTCAGCCCATCCCATACACTGCACCTAATGATAATCAAGGCTTTCAAAGTACACCAAATCATTCAATTCCTATAAATCTCCAGCCATCTGCTATATCTTCACCAAAACCACTTCCAACCTCTCATAAAAAGAGAAGAGTTGAAGACCTCCAAACACCGGCAAAGCATGTCATAAACTCGAGTAGACAAGGTACACCAGATGCCACACTAAACTCTGAGACAAGCTTCACCTTTGATGATCAACAATTCAAAAAGACTAACTCACCAACAAAGATAAATCATAACACAGCACATGCTCTTGATCTACGCAAACCATTACAGAATCAAAACACACCTGTCCTGGTACTTTTCAAATTAGCAGACGTTTATTCAAAACATGCAACCAAACTGGCACACACAATCAACACTCCAAAACAACTGAAAGAGTACTACACTTTAAAACAATTATCAATCTCATGTTATAAGAAAATCCTTGAAACCAGACCAAAAGTTTCCAAAATTTATCGTCTACAATGTCATGCCAAATTAGGTGATTTGTATCAAGAAGTTTCCAATGATCAAATTCAATCAGATCCAACAGACTCTGCAGGTTATCATTTTGATCAAGTTTTACTTCTTTGTGGTGATAATGATAGATATACAAATCATTTAACACAAACAAAAATCGTTAACCTTTTGATAAAGAAACAACAGTATAAACAGGCATTGAAACTTATCAATCAACTATTTGCCAATACTCATGCAGATGAAACTTTATATTTAGTGTATTTGAAATTTCAAATTCTTGGTCAAATTGATACCACACAAAGTTTAACTTTTTTACAATTTTTCCTCAAGTCATACAAATCTGAATATACAGACCCGGAAAAGGCACAAATTATGAAAGATGGTTTGTTTTTACTTCAATATCATGAGTTATGTCTCTCTATTCAACTTGGTGTTGCTTCAATAACGGAATTATCAACATTAGAAGTAGGAAGTGAAGATAAAAAATTACAACTTATATTCTTACAACTTTTATCTAAAATCACAAACAAAGGGTTGAATGATACTAAAGAAAATGAAAATGAATTCAAGAAAGCTAGTTTGTTCTTATCAAATGAATCTTCCAAATTAACCAATGTCAAATACGATTTACCTTTCGCTGGAGATATAATAACAATCACATTCACCACACCAATTGAGAAATATAACATCTTGATATGTTTGATATATGGTATTTCACTACTCAATTCAACATATCAAAAAAGGAAATCATTAACTTTATTCAATAAAGCTCTTGCTTTAATCAATGGACAATTATCTAAAGTTAATCCCCAATTGAATCCTACTACATCAATTTCACAAAGATATAATGCACTAAGGTATCTCAAATCCACAGTATTGTTTTTCATAATTGTGGAAAATTTAATAATGGGTCCAATTGATCAAGCTTTATTGGATAAATTTAATAAATCTTTAATAGGTTTAAAACCTGTTATTATGGATGAATTCCAATATAAAGAATTATATTTAAGAGCTATTAAAAATCAATTGGAAGGAAATTTACCAAATGCTAAAAAAACGTATCAAACAATTGTGAATTCACAATATCCATCTAAAAAGGAATATTCAGAAATTTATATCCTTTCAGTGTTAAATTATCTTTTAATTATTGAATCTGATATACATTTTTTCACAAGAGCTTCCCAAAATGAATACATTCAAGATTTAGCATCACAAAGGAAACAAGTGTTGAGGATTTTAGATGAAATAATCAGCGCTAAAAACAGTACAGTTAATGATAAATATTTGATAGACATTACCATAAACTTTACCCAGCTGATATACAATTTTGATAACTTGAGTAAGATTGAAATTAATGGGAAAGTGGATGTGATCTTACAAAATTTCGATAAATTAAGAGAATTCCCCCTGTTATGTTCAATTTTATTATATATAAAATCTGATACTTTAAATAGTAATTCAGATCAAAAGCAAAAATCATCACAAACTTCATTTAATTTAGCCAAACTTGGTTATTCACCAATTATTAGATTTTTATCTGGTGGATTAAACGGTGCAAATGCAACAATTGCAAGAAATTTTCAACAAGCTGAAATTCAAAATCAAAAATTAATAAAAATTCGTAAAACAATTGAATCAACAATTAATGTTAATCATTTTTGAAATTCTATATAGCTTACATATGACTTAAAAACAAATATATTTATAATTTAACATTCTATATAAACTAACTGAAATCTCATTTTGAACCAAGTCTAAATGAAGAATTTGAACTTGTTGAATTTGTTTTTTTCAAACGATGAGCAGCAATTGCAGCTTCAGATCTTTGTGATTGTTCACTATTTTTGATATGACCTCTATCGTCTAATTCAACAGAACCTGCACTTTCAAATAATGAAACAGTACCAACTAATAAACCTAATGTTTCCAAGACTTGACCTGGATCACTAAGATGAGCTGTAGCTGCAGTTGGTTGTGATGCAGGGCCAACTCTAACTGGATAAAATCCAAAATTATCAAATTTTGCATGTTTATTAAAAGATTCTTTTGTTTCCCAATCTTTTTCAATTGTAATTAATTTATTAAACATATCTTCATCAGTAGAATCATCACCAAGACATAAGATAAAATCTGGTAATTCATCATGATTATGTTCATCATCTTGGAAAGTTGCCCCATTTTGTTGTGCATCACCATGTCTTGTTAATGTTAATCTTTTAACAATTTCACCTTTATTAACAAAACTTGGACGTACTTCAACATTGGCTTTACCAGTCATAACTTCAACTTCATAATCTTTAGCAATTGTTTCTTCAAGTTGTTTAACTAATGCCTTTGCTTGAAATTCACCTAATTCTGGATCAGCACCTCTATAATGCCATGTTAATGCAACTTTTTTCTTTTCAATATTTGAACCTGGAGTTTTAATAGTATATGCTTGGAAAACATCTTCAACTTTTTGTTGCCATGTCATATCTGCCTTTGCAGCTAAATTAACCCAAGTTGAGTCTATATCTTTCATAAAACAACCATGTTCAGCAGAAAGACCAATTTTAGAATTATGTCCCAGCCATTTTTCTAAAAATGCTTGATCACGACCACTAATAATCCAAATTAAATTTTTTGGATCTTCTGATAATTTTTGTAAAATATTTTTCAATCTTGCTGATGGAATAGCTGCAGCTGGATCTTTAACAATTGGAGTTAATGTACCATCATAATCGAAAAGGAAAAGACGTCTGTTAGCATGTTTGTAATGATCTAATAAAATTGGACGATTTAAAGCTGGTGTTAATTTTCTACCATTATCACCTTGAACACTCTCCAATAAGCTCTTGAGGTATTGATGAGTCCAAGATTGAATTGAAACAATATCTTTGGATAAACGAGTTTGTAAATGATTTTTTCTAACATCATCAAATTCTAAAGCTTCATGGATTGTTTTAGCCACTGCAACTGAATCCCATGGATTAACAATTAATGCATCTTTTAAAACACTTGCAGTACCACTAAATTCTGAAAGAATTAATGGTGAATGATTGAATTTTTGTGCAACAACATATTCTAAAGCTGTGGTGTTCATACCATCTCTAACTGATGTGATCAAACCTAAATCAGCCACTCTAAGCAATGCTAAATATTCAGATTTATCAATTCTCATTTGATAATGATGAACCGGAGTATGATTTAATGAACCATAAGTCCCATTGATTTGTGCAATCAATTCAGAAACTTGATTTTCCACTTTTGTTGAATGCAAGACATTTGGTGATGAAACTTGGATCAGTATAACTTGATCTCTATATTCTGGGTACATCTCCAAAAACACTTCAAAAGCTTGTAATTTTTGTACAACACCTCTAACGGAGTCTAAACGATCTCTACCAACGATTAACTTTTTATGACCATATAATTCTTTAATAGCTTTAACTTTATTATCAATTTCTTCATTGAATGCGTCATATTCAATTCTTGCCACATCAATACCAATTGGTAATGAATCAACAGAGACAGTATTACCATAAACACTAATGGAGTTTGGTGTTGTCTCTGAACCTAACAGACGTTTACAAGAACTGATGAAATGTCTTGCAAATGAATAATTTTGGAATGTAACTTTATTAGCACCTAATAATCCATCTAATAATTGTTTTCTCTTGGGTAATGCACGGAAATATTCACTTGATGGGAATGGACAGTGAATGAACACACCAATGATGGCATTTGGTAATCTCATTCTTAACAATTGAGGTAATAGTAATAGATAATAGTCATGGATCCAAATGATGTCACCTTCTTTATACGTTGCAATGATCTTAGCAGCATAGGCTTCGTTAAATTTAACATAGTCGTACCACCATTGAGATTCGTCTTTCCCGTCAGAAGCATTCCCCATGATATAATGGAAAGCTGGCCATAATACGTTTTCAGCGTATCTTCTCCATCTCTGTTGATCTCTTCTTAGCAGCCAAACAGGGTGGATGTTGTTTGTGTCGTGCTCCTTGTTGATCAAATGCTCAATGTTTTGTTTATCCTCATCATCGAGATAGTAAGGGTCGTCGGATTGACTGGCATCGTTTCTCTCGATTTTCAATTCACCAGTCCATGCGATAAGATGGTTTTCCCATTCTGTTTCCTGGTCAAGATACTGGAACGATGATAAAAGAGCAGAGTTTCCTGTCAATGGCTTGATCTTCCACTCGTCGTCAGCGTCGTGTCTGTAGATCTGGTTGGGAATCGTCGTGAAGGCGTTCAAGATCCTCCCGCTGAGCTTCTTGTCCTGGTAGTCCTCTGGCCTGATGAAGCTCTCGATCTTGGGATACACAAACTTGTCCTGCTGGTGGTCGTTTGTCATTTCTCTGCGGTTTCAATGGCTGTTGAAGTTGTTGATGTTGTTGATGTTTTGGTGGGAAGATGAGTTGGCAATTACGATTGTCACTTTCCTGTTTCTCCAGACTCAGCTGATGTGCAAAACAATAGAAATCTATATTTCCCTCGCAAAACAAAAGATGGTGATGTTTGGAATTTCACTCCAGGAACAATTGCAAGTTTAAATAAGAATTATTGCGCTTTATCTTATAGCAAAAGTTGTATCTCGTCGAGTTGTTTTCTGCTCCGCAATCGAGTCTGTTTGCTTTCCGCATCGGGCAGTCAACGATTGCTAAATTCACTACACGATAAATGTTGAATCTATAAATGTACTAAAATGCTAAAAATACGGTGCACTCGCTGGAATAAACTCGTCTGATCCCAATTGGCTGTCCTTTTCGTCCTGGTCATACTCATGGTTCAAGTTGGTGGTGTTTTGTAATGGAAGGCGCATTCTCTTTACACTTGCGCTGAGTTCATGAAGGTTGAGTCGTTTCCTAGATCTTGGATTTGGAGGTGATGGTATTTGTGATAGTTGTGTAGGATGTAGTGATTCTGGTTGTGTTGGGTATAGTTCCTCCAATTCATCTTCAATCTCTTCAATCTCCACAGAGATATCCTCGGTCATTGGCATTGGTTCGTTATGAATAGTGAATGAAGGTGGAGATGGTTCAGCTTCAACAAGTTCATCTATATTCACAGTTTTATCCTTTTCGTTTATTGAAACTTCTGTGGTTTCTCTTGTTGATTCCTCGGGTTCCTCCCTTATTGTAACCTCTTCAGATGTATATGTTTTGTCATTATTGTCATTATTGGATCCATTAACTCCTTCATTAGATTCTCTTTCATCCCTTATATGTAAAACATGACCATTCCCATCCATCAGATCATCAGGTAAAATATTCTTAGCTGTACTAATCTCTGTATGACGTGGTGATGATTCCAATAAAACAATAGGAACTTCATTCATACCAGTTGTCGGAAGTTCATCAACATCCAATTCACCTTCAGAATCAGAACTAAAATCACCTTCTTCCAGTGTAAAAGAATTCGATATACCAGGTGTCATAATTGATATATCTTCTTTACTACCAACCTCTATAATACCCATTGAAGAATCTTGGAAATTAACAATTTTTGGTATAATTTTTGAATGTTTTTGAAGTCTATTTTGTTTAAAATGAACAAAATTTGCAGTAGAATTAGTGGTAAAATTTGATGAAGTCCAATCTTTATAAAGCATCATTCTTGTTTTGAAAAATGAAGACCAAAATTGATGATCTCCCAATGGTGATACCAAGATTTGTTGATTTAATCTTTTGGGTCTTTGTGAAATTGGTGCTCCACCCATGAAACTTTGTGAACTCATTGAAGGATTTGATGACATTGGTAAATTTGTAACACTAGAAGTCTCAACAAATGACATACTCAGGATATTTGATGAATTTAACAATGTACATACGGCATTCTGTGTGGCACAATATGTTGATAACAATTTCAAGATATTCTGTATTGCTCGATTTTTCTTATATTCTATCAACGTGTTTTTTTTAACATTTTTAAATTGATCATTTTCATCAAAGCATCTTGTTATACATGATGCAAAATCATCAATAATTATAAGTTCAAATTTTGTTGCCTTCAGTCCCAATGATTGTATAAATATAAATAACGCACTCAATGAATCAAGCCGTATATGATGTAAATTCTTTAATTGGTTCTCATCCCCACAATAACCTCGTATTAAATCCATTGGCATGGATTTTAATGTACTTATCCATAAAACATTCGAAAGACCTTTCTGAAGCGTATTTGCAACAAGTTGTGCCGCGAGACTTTCTTTACCACATCCACTTATCCCACAAACCTCGTATATTTGCCCTTGATAAAACCCACCTTCCAACATCTCATCAAATGACTTGATATTTGTCTTTATTGGTTTTATTGATGATTGATCGCTTAATAGCTGCGATAACGGCTGAGAGGGGAGCCTATGAATTATTGATGCTTGTGATGCCATTATAATGCTCTTGTCATAACTATAGTACACGAATATGAATATGAAGACGTTGATGCTGAACTTTGAGGTTTATTAATCATTTTGTTATTGTTTATAGTTTATAGATTTAAAACGCGAGCGCGTATATTTTGAAAATTCGCGGGTACATAAAGATTTTTAAAAATCATTCAATTAAACTAATAAAACAAATAAAGAAAGTTGATCGTGAAAAAAAGTCATAAGAAATAGTCCGTAGCTGGCTTTTTGGAAGGTATGGCCGATGCATCTTGTAATACTGCTTCGAAAATCTTGTAATCTCTATTTAATTGATCATCAATTGTTAAAACAGCTGCAACATTACCACATCTATAACAATAATTAGGTGCAGACCATACCGTTACTAAACCACCATCAAATAATTCCTTATATCCCTCCATCACCAATTGATGAGCTCTTGCAATCAATGAAATGTTATTCTTATAAAGAAATTTATCCACTTCATTTTTACCAAAAAGATAACCAGCACCTCTTGGACTTACTGCCCATTTAGAAACTTCATCTGGGTCAGACCATAATAAATCACACATTGCACCTTCATGGGGTACTTCTTGTTTCCTATCAATCAATTTTATTTGATTAATTCCCTCGATATCTGGTGATAATCCACCATGAACACAGAAAACTCCACCTTCACCTCCAACTAATGCACCAAGTGCTAAATAATCAAATACTTCACAACAATATCTCCATACATTTGCAGATCCATATTTCCTTATACATTCATCATAAAATCCATAAACCGTGGTGATTTGTCTTGATTCATGGTTTCCTCTAATTAATGTAACTCTATCAGGATATCTAACTTTTAAACATAAAAGTAATAGAAAACTTTCTAATGAATAAAACCCTCTATCTACAAAATCTCCTAAAAACAAATAACGAGCTTGTGGACATTCTCCACCAGCTTTAAATAATGTTAATAAATCATGTAATTGACCATGAATATCACCACATATCGTTACTGGAGTATCAACAATTTGAACATTTGCCTCTTTAATTAAAATTTCTTGTGCCTTGGCACATAGTTCGTGTACATCGTGCTCCGATATGTGTTTGCATTCTTTTAATAGTTGAATACACTTGTCAAGATCTAACATTGGATCTTTATCATTTGAATGTTTTTTTGTGATAAGCGATGAGATGTGAAATGTGTTTATCAATTAAATTTGAAGGGGGAATTGATCAATTAGAAAAGGTGATTAATAATATTGGATAAGTAGCCACTAAATTATAATCAAGAGCACCTTATTATTCCTCAATAACTCCACAATTATGCCTTATTTGACACTTTCGTCTATATAAATTTATTAATACACGAAAAAATTCAAAAATGGCGGGATATCCGGGTGACTATTTCTTGATTACGTAATCACTCACTGAAAAATACAAACAACCACATTATCCAAATTCTACAGATATGCATCAGATTGAATATTTATTTTATTGTTGTTCGTTATAATCGTAATGTGTCTATATCATATAAACAGAGTTATTCTCTTTTAAATTGAGGTAATGGAATACCATTTGCAGCAAAATATGAATTATCATGATTTGCTAAACCAGCAAATGCATTATACCAAGCTAATAAAGCTGCAATAATTCCAAAAACACCAGCAGCTTGATTCACAGCAATTGATTGAGCAAATTTACTTATTGTTAATAATAAAAATGTTATTGTTAAAGAAACAAAAAGTGAAAGAAATGCAACTGTGGATTTAACAGTACAAAGTGTTATACCAGCAGTGAAAATTGTCCAACCTAAAAGATAAAATCCCACAGCATTTTCTAATTCAATTGGATCTTCATATGCATCCAAGATACCAAACCATGGAATATAAATAGCACCAAAACTTAACCAAAATCCACCATAAGAACTTAATGAAGTACCACCAAATACATTACCTAAGGCAATTTCCCACATCCCTGCAAATAATTGAACAACACCACCATAAAACATTGCTAAACAAACAATAATATTTGGATGACTAACAGATCTTGCATTACAATTAATTAATGATAAAACAAAAGTTGTTAGGGCAAAAGCACTTAAACCTAATGGAGCAGGATTTGCAAATTTATATGGAGATGGTTTTGACATACCAGGTTGTAAATTACCACCAAAAGCTGCAAGCATATCTTTTTTTAAGAATTTTTTATCATCAATATGAACAAATTCATCATTTGAACCTGATGTTGTTATAGTATAAACTAAATCAGAATGTTGATTTTTAGAATAATGAGCATTTGAACGTGAATTTACAGAAATTGGATTATTTTCATAATAATGATCTTCATAATTTTCTGAATCATCAGATAGATGAGATATTTGAGCTTCAAGATCTAAGCTTTGTTGTTCCTTTGTTGGCATTGTTGTGTTATGATGTGTTATGAATTGATATTTGTCGTGTGAATTAAATGAATAAGCGAGGGACTCAAGGTTTATAAGGTATTAAAGAATTCAAAAATTTTGCACCCTTGAATCACAATTTAAACTTCAAGTTTATGTGCATACTCATGTCAAATGCAACAATTGTGGAAAATTATGGATATAAGTGCTTTAAAACAAGGTAAATCTTAATCACGGTGATTGAAACATTTTTCCTAAGTCCTGAATTATGATTTGATAATCTTTCCCAAGAAATAAGAAATATAAATAATTGAGTGGTTTTTTTTTCCAAAGGAGTCCACCAGGAGTCCCATAGTTTGGGTTTTTGGTGAAAAATTTCTTTGCTAAAATTCGGGATTTCAATTCAACAAAAGGAATAACTAGACAACAACAACATTGTACAGGCAAGTTTAAACTAAAAGGCTATCCTTAGTCTTTTAATCATGATCTATTACCATGTCTATAGTTGTGTACCTGTGATTTCTATTCCGTCTTATCCAGATTTCTTAACTCATACGTTAGATGTATACTTCTCACATAATTTCGTATTCCCGAATATGTAAAGGGGTTCTAGCCTTACACTCAGCCTTACACCTAAATTCAGTGGGAACGTGGATGAATAGATTTCTCAGCTACGATTAATCAAGATTTGGGAATCTATTTAAATTTATATCTTATGTGTCAAATAACCTTCAGTTGATGATTTAAAGCTTGTGGGTTTCCACCTGCTTAAAAGGAGGTACGTTTAAAGACTATAGAGTGGGTTAAAGGTGGTGGTGTTCCCACTTTTATCCCCACTTGAGATTTTAATATCCATGAGGAATAATCATGTATGGCTGAAGAAATTTGTTGATCAAAAGAAATACAGCTTATGCATATTTCACGTTCGGCTGAAGTTAAGATTTGGTGAGCCGTTGAACGGCTGTGAAGAGGTGGTGTAACTGGTGTAGCTGGAGTCCTATGAGTTGGGTTGTTGTAATATAGTATGTATCAGTAAGAGAGAAATTATGAATAGTCATACATATAGCTGGTATTAAGTATTACAATCTCAAGTTATATGTTATATGCTATCTCAAAATACCCAGTTTCCAGTTTTTCACTTGGCTAAACACTGAAAACTGAAAAATTAACTTTTATAGGAAATCTCCGTGGGACTCGGAGGGACTACGGGACTACGAGAGTTTGGGGACTACAGGACTAGTCTGTCCAGCGTGGGACTAGCTATATAAGCAAAAATTGATATGTATTAATTATGCAACTGTATAGTTCTAAAGTCCTATCCGTTGGTCCCAAAGAGATTGACATATGGTTGAAAGCTGGCAAAAGTTATATCTTTGCGCTTGTTTTTCTATACTCCAAGATTTGATCAATAGAATCTTTTAAAGTTTTCTCCAATGGAGTGAAACCATCCCAACCAATCCATTTTAAAGTATTTGATACATCATAAGCATAAGTGTTTTCAGATAAATTTTGTTCTGCATCTTTTGGTTGACCTTTAGCGATTTTACCATTCAATTCAGGATATTGATTATTGATAAAATTTAATATAGTTTGAGCATTTATAGAACCATTAACTGGGAATAATCTTTTATCATTTAATGAATCTAATTCTAATGGTAAAACATGTAATTTCGCCACATCTCTAACATCACAAGCTAACCCAGTTGGAGTGGCAAAGAAATGTTCATCATGAGGATCTGATGATAATAATGAATTAACAATTTCAGCAGATGTATTTAAATTTGGATTAACAAGTACATCAGAAAATTTTTGAGGTCCAAGAACAAAAGGTGGATTAATTGTGGTTAATGACCAATTTGGTTTATTAGATTTGACAAATTCCCTAGCGTATTCTTCGGCTAATTTTTTTGAAGCTGTATAACCTTTATTTTCATTATCAACATCTTCCCAAACTATTGGATTCCAAGTTTGTTCAGTATGAATGAAATCCTTTACACCAATTTTATCACGATGAACAATCCCGGCAAATGACGCAGTAATGACAACTTTTTTCACATTTGAACCATGTTTAACAATTGCATCTAATGCATTTTTGGTACCTTCAGTAGCTGGAATTAGATAAGCATCTTTTAAATCTTTATTTAATCCAAATGCAAATGGTGAAGCCGTGTGTAATACAGCTGAGATTTCCTTATGGGTTTCCAAAACTTGATCAAATGCACCAGGTGTTGAAATGTCTGGCACAATGGCAAATGATAATGAAGCATCAGGGTATTCCTTAATGAAATGATTTTTGATTGTTTCAGCTTTTGATTGTGATCTTACTGTCCCGATAACTTTATAACCTTTTGATAATAAGACATCTAGGATGTGTAATGCGATGAACCCGGAGGCACCAGTGACTAAAACTGTTGACATTGTTGAATAATTCTTTATATTTGATATATAATATTTGATATTTGATATTTATCCTCAGGAGTTTATATAATTATATTTTCAACCTGGGGAATTTTTTAACATTAATCGCGCGTGTAAAAGATAAGATAGGTTACAGCGATTTCCCGGTAATTTTAACTAAATTTATATATATTAATCACTTATTAACTGACAAGATTTGAGAAACTGAATCTTTAATTGTTTGCTCCACGGGGATCCAATGGTCAATACCTGTCCATTTCTGAGTATTTGAAGTATCATAGAAAATTGTAACTTTTTCAGCATGTTCATACGCACCATCAGGTGAACCTTTGGCAATTTTACCTTGTAATTCAGGGAATTCTTTATTAATGATATTCAAGATTTTTTGACCAGTGTAGACACCACCAATTGGATATAATCTTTTACCACCTAGCTCTTTGGTGATTGGCAAGACGTGTAATAGGGCAACATCACGAACATCCACAGTGGAACCAAATGGTTCATCATGGAACTTTGTGTCATTTGGATCACTTGATAAGAACCCCTTGACAAGTTGAGCTGAAGTGTTTAACTTGTCTTTCAATGTTGACTCGAATCTTTGTGGACCGAAAACCAATGGTGGTAAAACTGTGGTTAGTGTCCAAGTTGGAGTGTGTTTCTTGACATAATCATGAGCTAACAATTCAGCGTATTTCTTCGAGGCACAATAAGCCTTTCCAGCGTTGTTTGATTCCAGGGCTTGTTCCCAAGTCAAGGGGCTCCATGTTTCCTCAGTGTGGATGAAGGTTGGATCACCTTCTTTGTCAGCATGGAACACTGCTGCGTTCGAAGAGGTGACAACAACGTGTTCCACATTGCCACCGTGTTTAGCAATAGCATCCAAGACGTTCTGAGTACCTTTGGTAGCTGGTGTTAAATAACTAGCTTTCAAGTCTGTAATGTCATCACTGAATGTGAAAGGTGAAGCCGTGTGTAGGACATCTGTGATCTGTGGGTATTTCTGGAACACAGAGTCAAAGGCACCTTCTTCAGCTAGTTCTGGGACGATTTCTAGTGAAATTTGAGCATCTGGATACTCTTTCAACACATCATCTTGAACTTGTTGAGCTTTTGCAGTGGAACGAACAGTACCCACAACGGTGTACCCTCTGTCCAACAACAAACCGAGAATGTGCTGGGCAATGAAGCCAGATGCCCCTGTTAGCAAGACTGTAGGCATTCTTGCTTGGTTTTTATTAGTTGATGAAGTTTATTAAACTACACAATCTCTATTTATACCCGATGGATTTGTGATTATATTTGATCACCATACGCAATTTCAACTGTGGATTGACTCCACAGTTTTGCGATACTCGAGAATCTGTGAAACAGCATCAACAACGCTTTGCCTTAGTGGGATGAACTGCTCTAGTCCTGTCCATTCCAGTGTCTTTTCGCTGCTGAACCTGGTGTAGTTTCTATGTGATTCCTCTAATGGTTCCACACTCAATTCTGGGAACTCATCTCTAATAATGTTGATAATTAAATGCGCATCAAACCTTCCTTGCACTGGGAAAAGCCTCTTTCCAGCGAGGTCCCTCTCCAGTGGCACCACATGTAGCAATGCCACGTCTCGAACATCAACAGAGATGTCTGGTGGCGGGTGGAGCATCGAGGAGTCCTTGAAGCCAGACTTGACTAGCCTGTTTATACCTTCGGAGGAGCTGTTTAACCTTGAATTGCCCAAAGACGAGCTGAACCTCTGCGGGCCCAGCACTAGGGGAGGATTGACAGTGGTTAGCGACCAATTGGGTCTATGATCATCAACATATTCATGTGCCAGTTTTTCTGCAAGCTTCTTGGAGGCAACATACGCTGAAAACTCATCATCTTTGTCAACATCATCCCATGTTATAGGGTTCCATGTTGATTCATCATGAACAAAATCTGGATCTTCATTCTTGAGAGGGTTGATTATCGCTGCAAGAGACGACGTGATGACAACTTTCTCAACATTAACACCATACTTATTAATAGCTTCTAATGCATTCTTTGTGCCCTCTATAGCTGGAATTAAGAATGCCCTTTCCCAATCACTATTACCAAATGATACCGGTGATGCTGTATGTAACACAGCTGAGATCTCTGGATGATCTTTCAATACTTGGTCAAAAGCACCAGAAACACCAATATCTGAAACTATAACAAAAGAGAGTTGACCCTTGGGGTACTCTGCAAGGAATTGCTGTGTAATAGTATCAGCTTTTGATTGAGATCTCACTGTACCAATGACTTTATAGCCTTTGGATAACAAGATATCCAAAATGTGTAAAGCAATGAACCCAGAGGCTCCCGTGACTAAAACAGTAGACATTATCACTTTACAATCAATAAAGAGTATATATTCTTTTACAATAGAGAATATATTTTCGAGATTTTCCTTTATTTATAATTTATCAAAACTGTAGAATCAAAAACTGTGGATCCTACAAAAATTCTATTTACAATCCATTATATGGTTTTATATACACAATGCTAAATCAATTACAATTTTTTAGATAAATTAACTAATGAATTTTCAATCCCTTCATTCAACAACACTTCTTTAACAAATTTATCAGCTTTTGGTTTACCATGTTGTAATAAAATTGCACCAACTATTGCTTCTAAAGTTCTTGCATAAACATTATCTTCACCTGATTTATTTGAATCTGTTGTTAATGGATCTCTTTTTTTCCAAAAAACTCCATCTCCTAATTGAGCATTACGTATAAATGTTGATAAAACAAGTTTACTTTGTAAACCTTTTGAACTTGGTGTACCTAATTTATTTAATGATAATCCATTAATACTATCAGAATTTGAACTTTGTGATTGATTTAATGAATATAATGTTGTCTTAAATTTTAAAAAATGTGCACCTGATATAGCTAATTTTTCATTAAATGGTTTCATACCATGTGCAAATGATTTATGTGTTAATACCTGAATCATAATTTTTGATGATAAAGCATATTCTTCACCTAAAAAATTTGACAATTGTTTTAAATTCTCTTCAGTCTCACCATACATAGCTCCCTTTGGCGAAACCATATAATCTGCTTCTTCACGTACAAGACCACGTACCCTTGGTCCCTTGTGTAAATACACTATAGATCTAGTGGTTGGAACTATCCCAAATTTAAATAAATTCCTTGTTGGAATTAATGCTAATTTCCGTATGCTATTCATGATTTATATTCTGTATTGTATTTGAATGACCTTGATAATTGAAACTTGTTTCTTCCTCCAACAGCTTTAAGCCCCCCAGATCAATAGATGTCAAGTTAATCTATAATACTCGTCATTGAAAAGTTTGGAAAGTTTTTTTTTCCATGCCGACAAATTGAAAAGTTCGCGGAGTATTACTAAGTGATTAGGTAATACACCTACATTAACGTGGTAGTTTCAAGTAACTCGTAGTAAATGGGATTTTGTGTCAAGGATTCCATTTATAACCATTCAGAGATAGTCTTTAGTTATCATTTGATTAATCATATTCATCATTTTCTTAAATTACAGCCAATTTTCAATGTCATCGTCGATGCTGCGTATACCGAGAACCAAAAAAATTTATACATCAAATTAATTTTATATAATGATGAGTATATAATAAATACACACCATCAAACCCACTATGGATATCTTTAGAGTACTTTCGAGAGGTGCTTCGCTAAAGAAGTCAAAAGACATCGTTACGGATTTTGCCCTTCCATCAGTGAGTATAATTTTAAAGAGATGAGATGAGATTATACTAACCATTAGGAACAACAAAATGCTTCAAGAAAGAAAAAAGACCAGGCATTAAATAAAGATGTGGAAAAAGAGATTGACTTCTTTAGAACGAAAAAATTCCATGATTTGGCTAAATCAGATGCCGATTTACAAATTGAACAAAATGAAGACTCAAAACATGAAGAAATTGAACATGATAATAATGAACCACCACCACCAAAAATTTTAAATGAAGAACAAGCTAAAATTTTAAGAAAATCATATAGGGCAAATGTAACTGGGACAGATATCCCATTGCCTATTGGTTCATTCGAAGATTTGATCAGTAGATTCAAATTAGATCAAAGACTTTTAACAAATTTAATAGATTCAGGTTTTACAGAACCAACACCAATTCAAAGTGAATCAATTCCAATAACTTTATTTCAAAGAAATGTATTAGCATGTGCACCAACTGGGTCTGGTAAAACTCTAGCATTTGTGATACCTTTGATTCAACAATTATTAAATTCAAATAATAAAGGTCTTAAAGGTTTAATTATATCTCCAACAAAGGAATTAGCTCAACAAATTTTTGATGAATGTAATAAATTATCATTAAAATTACCATTGAAAATTGCCATCTTGTCAAAATCTATAAGTTCTAAATTAAAGAACAAGATTATAAAAAATGATAAATTTGATATTATAATTTCCACTCCATTAAGATTAATTGATGTTGTTAAAAATGAAGCATTAGATCTATCCACTGTGGAACACTTGATTTTCGATGAAGCTGATAAATTATTTGATAAGAATTTTTTGGAACAAACAGATGATATCTTGACAAAATGTTCAAATCCAAAACTAAGAAAATCAATGTTTAGTGCAACAATTCCATCAAGTGTGGAAGAAATTTCATCAAATATAATGCATGATTTTATAAGATTAATCATTGGTCATAAAGAAGCTGCAAATCAACAAATTGAACAAAAATTAACATTTTGTGGTAATGAAGAAGGTAAATTAATCGCAATTAGACAATTAATTCAACAAGGTGAATTTAAACCACCTGTATTAATTTTTTTACAATCTATAACAAGAGCTAAAGCATTATTTCATGAATTACTTTATGATAGATTAAATGTTGATGTTATTCATGCAGAAAGAACTCAAATTCAAAGACAAAAAATTATTGATCGTTTTAAGAAAGGTGAAATTTGGGTATTAATTTGTACTGATGTTTTGGCAAGAGGTATTGATTTTAAAGGTGTTAATTTAGTTATAAATTATGATGTTCCAAATAGTGCACAAGCTTATGTTCATAGAATTGGTAGAACAGGTAGAGGTGGACGTGAAGGTAAATCTGTTACTTTATATACAAAAGAAGATTCAATTGCTATAAAGCCAATTGTTAATGTTATGAAACAAAGTGGTTCACATTATGATGAATGGATGGATAATTTAACTAAATTTACTAAAAAGGAAAAACAGAATATTAAAAATGGTCAAATAAAGAGAAAAGATATAAGTACAGTACCTAAAGTTGTTAAACAAAAAAGAAAACAAAGAGAAGATATGATTAGAGCTTCAAAAAAGAGAAAACAAGAGGCAACAATTGAATCACAATCAGATTCTGATGATAAATAGATTTACAATTGCATACATATTACTACATTTTCCTCTATAATGTACATTCATAAATATCTTTTTATTATATTTTATCGTGCATATATGAACAGAATATGGACAGTTAATTTTTTGTATGTGTAGGGCCTTGATTTAAAACAGATCTACTGCTTTTTTCTTTCTCTATAGGATTTTTAATGATGACTTGATTCACCAAATTGTGGATAACCAACAATTTGACGACGACCAATGATTTCACCTAATGAGAATAAACCAATTAATTGCACAGTTATAGCACCATAGTTTATCAATTCATTTTTACCAAAATTTTTAGTAAATGATAATACTTCTTTTGGTTTTGATGATAATTGTAAAGCTTGTTTATATAAATTTTGATAAACGGTTTGGAAATCAGCAATTGATGGAGGTGATAATTTCTCTTTTAAATAAACTTGTTTAGCTAATTCACCAGTAACTTTTGACCAATAAACAGCTTTATTAATGTTTGATGTAAATTTTTCAATTAAACCTTGAGCAGCACCTTGAGCTTTTGAAACTGTAGAGTTGAAACGAACACCACGAATGAATGTTCTTTGAACAGAGAAGGCAGAACGGGAAAACATTATGCAATTAGATAAGAGGATGACAGGAAAAGAACTATTACAAATTCCAACATTCATTTCTTCCATCATCAAAGGTTTTTCCTCCTTGAAAAAAAACCTAATGAATGAATTCCGAGGAATTTCCGAGGAATTCCGAGGTACTGCCAAAAAATGGCAGCCAATCAAGTTTGGGGAAATATGGGTCACGTGACTCAATATATATATTAACCATTTTATAGACTTTATAAGGCCATTTCCTGGTGTAAAGTGGTGTTTATTGTGAATAGAATGTGTTATTTTATTGTTTTATTGTTCTGGGACAAAAAGATTGTGTCAAGGATATAACCGTTTTCGTATGGCTGCGTCGCGTATCAGATAAAAGTGGCTCTAATCTATTGACAATATAATATAGATAGGGGAGATATTTAAACCCCTTGACTTGGCCTTTAATTATGAGTTCTTGCTCTGAAAGATATTCATTCCGTTTGAGATACCCTCTGGAGTCCCAAAACCAGAACAATATGACTTCTTCAATTGATATAAATGAGAAGGAACTTCCATTATATCGCAATGAGCAATTACAAAAGACCAAGACTAAGAAGATTTCAATTTTTGCCCAATTGATTGGTCTTTTCGGTGTGGTTTATCTTATTACCAAGCAATTTCCATTTGATCCATACAACGGTGTGTTTTCAGATGAAAGAGAATTCAATTTAACTGAAGTTACCGATGCTTATCTTAACGTCTTAAAACACTCCAATTTAGCTAGTGATTGGTCTAGAAAATACACTAAAGAGCCACATTTAGCAGGTACAAATTATGGTTTAGTTCAATTCACAGCTGATAAATTTGAAGAATTTGGTTTTGAAAGTAAGATTCATACAGTTAATTCATATATTAATTACCCTGGTACTCATCATGTCAAATTGTTGAAACCTCATAAGGACCATTTTAAAGTTGTTTATGAACCAACTTTAGTCGAGGATGAATTGAAGCAAGATAATACCACAACTGGTGATGATTTAATCCCTGCATTCCATGGTTATTCGGCAAATGGGAACGTTACAGGTCCAATTGTCTATGCTAATTATGGTTCCAAGGAGGATTTCGAATTGCTAAAGAGTCAAAACGTTAAAGTGGAAGGAAGTGTTGTTATTGTTCGTTATGGTGGTATTTTCAGAGGTTTAAAAGTTAAATTTGCCCAAGAGGCAGGTGCAGCTGCTGTGATTATCTATTCTGATCCAGCAGATGATTATATCCCTGATGATGTTGAAGCTTATCCAAAAGGTCCAGGAAGAAATCCTTCAAGTATTCAAAGAGGTTCTGTACAATTTTTATCAAGTTTACCTGGTGATCCATCTAGATTTACTGATAAATCTCCAGAGGCCTTGGCTAATTTAACTACAATTCCTCGTATCCCATCATTACCAATTTCTTATAAAGAAGCTCAACCAATCTTGACACATTTGAATGGGTTTGGTTTAGATTTAGGTTTTAAAGGTGGTATTGAAAATTTTACATACACTACAGGTCCTTCAACATCTCAAATCAATTTATATAATAACAATACTTATAAATTCACTGATTTATGGAACGTTTTAGGTTTATTTGAAGGACATGATTCAAATGAAGTTATAATCATTGGGAATCATAGAGATGCATGGATTAAAGGTGGTGCATCTGATCCAAATAGTGGTTCTGCTTCATTATTAGAAATTGCTAGAGCTTTTGGTGAATTGAAAAAATTAGGTTGGAAACCACAAAAATCAATTCTTTTAGCTTCATGGGATGGTGAAGAATATGGGTTATTAGGTTCAACTGCATTTGCTGAAGAATACGCCGAGGAGATTGGTAAGAAGCTTGTTGGTTATTTAAACGTTGATGTTTCTGTTAGTGGATCTCATTTACATTTATCTGCATCACCATTGTTGAATAAATTCTTGTTAGATACTGCTGATCAAGTTGAATATCCAAAGAAAAAAGGTCAAACTTTAAAAGAACATTTCCTCAGTGAACGTAATATTTCAATCTTAGGATCAGGTTCTGATTATACCTCATTTTATGAACATTTAGGTGTTCCTTCTGTGGATTTGGGATTTTCCCCTGGTAAAGATGATCCAGTTTATCATTATCATTCCAACTATGATTCTTATCATTGGATTAGTACTTTTACTGACCCAGGTTTTAAATTACATAATGCCATTTCTCAATATATTGGTCTTTTGGCTATTAATTTATCTGAACCAAAAGTGTTAAGAGCTTATAAATCTGAAGATTATTCAACTGCTATTAAAGGTTATTATGATGAATTAATTGCCAAAGTACCAAAAGATTGGTTACATAAACCTGTTGCATCAGAATTGTTAGTTGATGATGAATTTTCTGGAGGTTGTGCCATGATGAAACACAAGAAGCATGGTAATTTCACATTATCCAAATTAATTGATTCCACTTATAATGATATACATGGGTTCATTAGTGTTAGTGCTAAACATGATCATTATGCAAAGGCTTTACAAATTGAATGGGATGAAGATGTTTCCAAATCCAAAAACCCTTTCAAAAAATTCTTCTTCAATAAAAGAGTTAAAAATGCTAATAACAAGTTGAAACATCTTGAAAAGGAATTTTTGTATGAAGAAGGCTTGAATGGTAGAGATTGGTTCAAACATGTTGTTTTCGCCTCGGGTAGATATACAGGTTATGCAGGACAATCATTACCAGGATTAACTGAAGCATTGGAAGATCATGATTTCGAACAAACTGCTCGTTGGATTGGGATCATTAAGAAATCTATTAAACATGGGTTAATTAGCTTAGTTAAATAAGTTTATCTAATAATTGAATATATTTGAATCTATAATATTATATTGTAGCGATCTATAAAATTTATGAATTACACAACAGTCTTCAAAAATGCAACAGCACTTTTACACCAAACTGTAGCTTCAAATTCTGATTGTTCAAGTTTTGGATATTGAATAAAAGGTGGAATATGACAACCATTTGGTTCCACAACAACATTTTTTTCATCAATACCTAATTTAATACGAAATTTTTCAATTTGATCAGTAAATACTTCACCTTCACCATAATGATAAAAAACCTTTTCTGGTAAAACACCTTCCCAATTATCTAAATATAATGGTGAAACTAATGGATTTGAACGATCTTCTGAATATAATTTTGACCAATAGTCAACACTTTCGAATGAAATATAATCAAATTGTTCCTTTGTTATAAAACTACCTTTTTTCTCGGCATCTAATTCAACCCATGGTGACATTAACATTGCAGCTTTTGGTCTGACTTGTAATTTCAAAAATTGATCGAATGAGTTATGATAAGATTGATATAACACTAATGAAGCCAAATTGGCACCACATGAATCACCCAAAATGATTATATTTTTATATCCATCTTGTTCAGTTAATTTAACATAAGTGGAAAAAATCTCTTCAATTGGTGTTGGATATTGAACAGTTGGTGTTGTTTGGTAATCAGCTAATAATATTGAAACATCTTCGTTTCCTAAAGCTTTCCATGTTTTCAAAACAGCTCTTAATTGACCCTTTTGACTCTTCAAAGTGAACCCACCTCCGTGTGTAAAAAAAATAATTGGTGATTCCTTAGTCAAGTTTTTAGATTTGATAATCCATCTTGCTCTTGTAGAGTAAGGCTCATTCGATATCTCTGGGAATTGTTTCTGTTTCAATTCAGCAAGGATATCGTCAGCTTCTCTTTCATTAATCAATGTTTTAAAATCAGATACATAACCAGATTTGGCGATCCAACGTAGTTTGTTCAAAGCAGCGTTGAAAGTCTTGTTTCTGAAAACGTAGTTGTACAAGAGCACCAATGGTAGCTCTGTGAGCGATCTCAATGTAAATTGCCAGGAGAATGCCATCTTGTTGACCGATAAGATAATTAAAGGAAATTCGAGATCTGGGACGCTCAGAGTTTATATACTTTCGAGAAATCCCGTCGGAATCTAAAATGATGTAATTGTGTCAAAAGGAAAGACCCGGAAAAAAAAAGCTTATCCGATTCGCGAACAGCCATACTCATACATTCTTTGAATAGTTTATTGATCTAGATCTATCTATAGCTTTGAAAAGTGGTGTTTTCTGCTAGTGGCCCGCAAAAGCTGTACAGCTCTCTGACACCATGGTGTCTTTTCGAACTTTGCCTGCTCCAGCTCAGAATACTTTATGAAGATTTCTATATGAAACCCATTAGGATCCACCAAGACATCCTCATCACGAATCCCTAGTTTCAATCTAAAGCTTTCAATTTGGTCTGTGAGCACTTCGCCAGATCCGTAATGGTACAACACATGCGGTGGTATGGTTTTTTCCCAGTTTTCTAGGTGGAATGGCGAGACCAATGGATTAGATCTATCGTCTGCATACAATTTGGCCCAATAATTTAAAGCTTCAAATGAAAGATAATCAGAGTTTTGTTTGGAGTGGAATGAGCCTGCTTTGTCACTATCTAGTTCAACCCATGGAGACATGATTATAGCTGCCTGGGGCCTTATTTTCAGATCTATCAATTGATTCAATGAATGATGATATGATTGATACAGGACTAATGATATCAAGTTACCACCACAAGAGTCACCCATCACTGTAATGTTTCCGAATCCTTGCTCTTCAGTCAATTTGCGATAAGTTTCAAATGTCTCCTCAACCGGTACAGGGAACTTCACATCCGGTGTTACTTGATAATCAACAATCAATATAGATAAATCTTTATTACCAACTGCTCTCCACGTTTTCAATAACGCTTCAAATGCCTTTTTTTGAGCTTTCAATGTGAAACCACCACCGTGAACATAAAACAAGATTGGAGATTGTGTAGTAATATTATTCGATTTAACCAACCATCTAGATCTCTGTGAATGCAGTTCATTTGAAATTTCAGGGAATTGTTCATGTTTCAATTCTTCAATGATATCATTGGCTTCTCTCTCGTTCAAATTTATTTTCAAGTCCTTCACATGCCCATTTTTCACAGCCCATCGTTTTGATGTTAGAGGGTTTTGATATGCCTTTTGATCAAAATATTTGTCGTACAGTTGTAGCAATGGTAATTCAGTGTTTTTCCGGATCGTGTACTGCCAGGTATATGACATATTGTGAAGCGTCAATTCTTGTTAAACGTTAGAAATTGGAAAGCTTTGAAGAATAGCAAGATAAAGCTTGTTCTTTTTTCAACTTCGGTCATGATGAAAAAGCGTTGATCGCAGATCTCAAATTTTACTGTCTCAAAGCCAAGTAATTGTGCCATTGTGTGTCTAACATTTGATTAGTCCTCTGTTACAATTTCTACTGTATATTACCTTTGTAAGATATCAAAGACCAAAATATTAAGATGTCACTTCTGTTTGCACGAAATAAAATTAGCAGTCTTTTTACGGAAATAAACGGAATATACAATAGAGCAAAACTAATCTACTTTACAACTTTCAGCATTTCTTCATTAATCTTACATCCTATCACATTGCATCTCTTAAAAATTTAACAAAGGACCTACAAAACTCACTGTTCTCATACTCCGATTGATTAAGTTTTCTTGAGTATAGTAAAATAGGTGCAACATGACAACCACCATTTTCAATAAATATTTGATCCTCTGTACAACCCAACTTTGAGCTGAATTTTACAATCTGATCAACCATCACTTCATCTTCACCATAATGATAGAAAACTTTCTCAGGTAGGACATTTGCCCAATTTTCAAGGTGTAATGGAGAAACTAATGGATTTGACTTATCATCAGCATATAGATCTCCCCAATAATTTGTTGATTCAAATGACAAATAATCTGATTCCTCTTTCTCAATACATGAGCCTATCTTCCTTGCATCAAGCTCAACCCAAGGTGATAATAACGCTGCTGCCTTAGGTCTAATTTGTAAATCCAAAAATTGATTTAATGTATGATGATACGCTTGATACAACACCAACGAGGCCAAATTACCCCCACAAGAATCACCCATTATTATAATATTCTGAAACTCTTCTTGCTCTGTTAGTTTCAAATACACAGAAAATACCTCTTCCACAGGTGTTGGGAATTTAACATTTGGTGTAACCTGGTAATCAACTACCAACACTGATAAATCATCGTTCCTCAGTGCTCTTCTAGTCTTCAGTAAAGCTAACAATGAAGCCTCGGGTACCCTAAGTGTGAAGGCACCACCATGAATATAAAACAAAATTGGTGAATCTTTGCTGAAGTTTTGGGATTTCACTAACCATCTTGATCTTGATGTATGTACTTCACCTGAGATCTCTTTATACCCATTTTGTTCTTTCAAATCAGCCATGATAACTCCAAGATCCCTATCGTTGATGAATGCCTTAATATCACTTTCATATGCTGTTTTAGCTGTCCAGCTTATGGTTTTCAATTTGAAGTTGAAAGAAGCATTCTTGAAGAGGTAGTTGTATAGTAATACCAAAGGAAGCTCGGTGAAGCTCCTGATCAAATATTGTAATGAGAACTTCATTGTGTTTGTATCTATCTTTAACAATCATTGTGAGTTATAAAGAAGTCCTTCTTTTATTTATAAAAATCTACAAGAGCTTGGCCTCGGCCAGTTCTTCAAAGTTCATGTCACTAAATGTGTCAAAAAAATGTGGGGACATTTTCTCGAAACATCAACACTTTGCGTTTAAAAAACAAACCTACAGAAAAGTACAAACTCATCTTTTGTCATAATTCTCATTCATTTCATTAAACATTTTAAAATTCTTTCTCCTTCTGACTATCGTTCTCTTCAATCAAGCAGATACTATTCTGATCACACCAATCTTTTAACATCTCCGGATTGATATTTATATCATTTTTTTGGAAATGTTCATGTAATTCTTTGTATTTGATAGGTTCAAAAGTGTAAATTTTCTCCAATAAAGATGAATTGTTCTCTATGGATTTATTAATAGCACCATAGACATCTGTCTTGATGATATTTTGTGAATGTGTAACGTTTTGTGATTGCGATAGTTTAACCAAAGAATCCTCATTCAGGAAAACACTAACTTCTTTAATAGATTGAATCATCTTCACTCTACTCTTTGCAGGTTTTAGTCCATATTGAACAATTTTTCTTCTAAGTTCCTCGGTCGGTAATTCATCAAGCTCTGTATCCCAAGCATTTTGAGTATTTGATAAATTATTCAAATCACCTTCAATATCAGTGTGATTATTCACTTTTGGAGATTTCGAAGGACTGGAAAAACTTGAAAATGCACCGGGGCTCGATGGTACTTGTAAAACACTTTGCTTATTCTTCTTTATAGTTCTCGTGATTTCTATTATTGAGACATCACCGTCCTCTTCGTCATCGTCCGTATCTAAGACCTCATCATCAACTACTCTTTTTGTTGGTATGACTTTAGTTTGATATTTGGACCAAGGTGAAGATGACTTGGTTTGAACATGACCTTTAAATCTAACTTTTGTGGTACGTTTCTCAAAATTATTTATTATAGGTGAGCTTGGTTCTGATTGTTTTGCTGTGCAATATAATGATTCAGTTAATGAGTCTGTAACTTGAGTCTGTTCTTTTAATGGGGAAGATTTGGAAGGTGAGATCAAATTGGGTACATGAAACGATTCTTGTGTAACTAATAAATTTCTTCTTTTCGTTGGAGTTGTCTTTTCTGATGTAATCTTCTTTGGTGATTGCATTCTAAAGCTGGTTAATTGGGCACTTGGAGCTATGGAAAAATCATTGGGTACGGCTGGTGCTGGTTGTGATGATGTCGGTTGAGTTTCATGTTGAGTTATCACTGGTGATGATGATTGAATGTAACCGTAAGGTCTGGCTGGTGATGTGATGGGTGTTTGAGCTGATTTGAAATCTTCAAATGCTTGAGAAGACTCTAGAGTCTCCATCTTGAGCCGTTGAGAGTTTGTATACTCCTTTTGTGATATTTCAAAGATTTCAGAGCTTCCATTCTCCGTTAGCATCTTTGATACATCTTCAGAACTAAGATTTATGATCTTTGAGTTTTTCCTTATTGGTGATTTCGTTGAGTCTTCTTTGAAAACAAGATCTTGGGTAGATATAGCATTATAGCTATAAACGTTCATATCAGTTTCTTTCAAAGAATGATCATTAGACTTGAATCTTGACCTCATTGGGGAACCACCAATCTCTTGACTAACGCCTTCATCTTCACTTTCCTCCTGCCTTATGCGATCCCTCGACACGTCTATTATGGACCCAGCCGGTGACGAGCACAGCACTTCTTCTCCATATGTACCACTAAGACTCATTCTTGCCACTCAATTCACTTGATATACTTTCTACTTGTTGTAGAAACTTCACATACACAAATTTTGGCCTACGCGTATTTTTCGCGACTTTTAGTGATGTGCTTTGTCATTGCTGAGTAATCATAATAGTAAGCAAGTCCGAGAGTTTTGGGTGGATCTGGACGTGGTCTGAGGTTAATCGACGGGTTTTTTATACTACAATAATGCTCATCTTCTATTCCGGTATTCCATATATATGTATTTGTTGTTCGATATGTATATAACTTTCGTAGGCGTCCGGGTCAAAAAGAATGTGTCAAGTTCCAATCAAGAGGCTAGAGCTATCAATTTAATATAGATACGTCCAAGATTCCATCATGAATATTCATGATCTATATCTATAATCCCTTTGATTAATGGCATCCTATTTGAATTAATATCACACATCATTTGTAAGCCTCTACAGCTCATTATCCATAAATAAGCAGAGTCTTTCTAGAAACACCCATCCTCTTATTAATCATAATGCTCGAATGTCGGCTCGTGGCGCAAAAAAATCGGAAATTTCACCAAATACTATAAAAACCCTGTTGGGTCTCCAATATTTCAACACCTCAATTTAATCAATTGATTCTCAACAGTCAATTAATCTACAAACAACAAAAGATGTCTGAACTTGTCGGTAAACCATTCCCAGAAGGATTCCACTTCAACTATGTTCCATTTGATGAAGAAGATCAAAAGAACAAATTATCTTGTAAAATTCCAATTCCATTGAAATTGACTCAAGATTACTTAAAAGGTAAAAAAGTTGTCATCACTTCAGCTCCAGGTGCCTTCACTCCAACTTGTACTTTAAGTCATATTCCAGGTTACATTGAAAAAGCCTCTGAATTTGCTGCTAAAGGTGCTAAAGTTATCGTTATCACTCAAGATTCAGCTTTTGTTAACAGTGCTTGGGGTAAATTATTAGGTCAAAAGGAACCAATTGAATTTGCTAGTGATTACCAAGCTACTTTCTCCAAATCTATCGGTTGGACCGTTGATGCTGGTGAAATGGGTACTTTGACCGCTAGATACACCATTGTTATCGATGATGGTGTTGTTGTCTATGCTGAAAAGGAAGCCGGTAAAGACGTCACTGTCAGTGGTGCCGATGCTGCTTTAGCCAAATTATAAGCCTGGATAGCTTAGTTATATACTGAATTACATGTATTTTTGATTTATACGTGGTGTAGACCTATACAGCGAACTATTGTGTCTGTGGGACTCAATGGGTGTTAAAAGTGGGAATTAACCCTGGAAAAAGAACAAGTATATTCTTGACTTCAAGAGCTATATACTCGTCATCTTAACTGATCAATTCAATGCTCAACCATCGCTTCATATTTCAAAATCTTTCAACCCCCTATCATATTGTCGGCATCACCGAAAAATGGAAAAAATCCCCTTGACGGAAACTAACATCAACACTCAAATCTCAAATTCTCCAAACAACGATAACTGAAAATCAAAATGAGCAATCTTGGTCCATATGATCCTGTGATCCCTGAGATCCTTCCACATAGGAAGGTTTATAAGCTACAAATTGGTGATAAGCTGTTTATAATAAGGTGAGTATTATCGTCTTGATAAAACAACAACAAATTTTACTAACTCTCAAAGTGGTGCTTCATTATCTTCAGATGGTCCATCTTACTTCACAGACTACTTCTTGAGATCAACAGATGATAAGCCGTTGTTTTTGGATAGATCTCCTCATATATTTGAATACATTTATCAACATTTACAAGGTTATCATATTGAAATTCCAAATGGTGAAATATTTACTAAATTATTTGCAGATTCCATTTATTTCAATTTACCACGTCTTCAAGACCTTTTAATGCAAGATGATTTTTATCATGTGGAGATGTTGAATGAACACGTTAAAGTACCGAAAAAGTTATTACAAGCTGAAGGTAACTATCCAAATTTCTTTAGTGTTACATTTGAAGCACTTTATAGAAACTTGAGTGAATTGATGATCGCAAAAAAATTGATTAGACCTCCACCACAGGCTTGTCCTAAACTACATAGAGATGCTGGTCTGTTGAAAGAATTGATCAAATTATTACAAGGAATAGATATTGAAATAAGGTCCAAACAACACAAGCAAGTCCTTGTGAAAGAAGCCAAGTATTATAAATTTAACGCCATTGTGGAAAAACTTAGTTATGAAACTATAATAGCGTCATTGACTGGTTCTAAAGGATTTGATTCAATAGTGGTGGATTTAAACGATATCAACACCAAAAATTTTGTGAAAGTTTATGAACGTCAAAATGATATATCCAAAGGACCGGAACATGTTAATAAAAGGGCTAAATCGAATAATGACTCTACACAAGATCATGTTATAACTCACTATAGATATCAAAGAAAATATGGTATTGATAACAAGGCAAGAGATTTGATAATCAAGATAAGTGATATGAATGCTGTATCTTTAAACCATGTACAAAGTGATGAAATTGATGGGGACTTTAAAAACACATATACAGTGACATTACAAAATGATGTTAAGAACAAAATTAGCAAAATTGTATCAATGATTCAAAACAAATCAGATCTTCAAAATTATGTCATGAATAACCAATATGTTGAAAGTTCTGATAAAATTGAATTCCATATTAAACCACAAGGGTTTGAATTATCATTAAATGGTGAAAAATTGAAGTCAAGTTCTGGTCCTCATGATTTACAAAGTATCTCACAATTATTGTTGAAAACTTCATACTGGAGAGTATCAGCTAATGAAGATGGAAAAAGCCTTGGAATCCAATTCCAGCTATTGAAAGCTGATGCTGTATCGTTTGACTCTAATGACCTACTTTACACCGCTTTTTTGAAATGAAGAAATGATAATCTGTAATCTTTTGTGTCTGTAGTGCGACTGAAATTGTTTCAGATGTAGTGTGACACTGACAGCTACTAGATACACACCACCCGAGAATTCCTTCTCTTCCTAAGCTCCCTACACCTATATACCCAACATCATGAGATTTCAAAGCCTTTGCTATCCTCTTGTCTCAGGACTGTAGCTAATCTACTTTCCATCAAGATTTTCAGTGATATGTCCAAACTTATCAAATGTCAATCAATTTGAGCGGAAATTGTAAATTAATTGGTAGAACAACGCAAAAGAGCCAATTAAACCTACAGAGGTAAATCTAAACCGAAGATACTTGCTCATGGTCATCAAAGAGGGACCCTTGTTTGCCATATGAAATTATTTCCATGATATCCACTCAATTTCCCACCAATTAAAACTCTTCCAAAACAGGCAGCAAAACAACCCAAATTAGTAACCTTTTTTAGCCGAAATTTTTTCCAGGACAAAAAAATTCAAATCTAAACTTTGCCGTTAGATTTTTTCAGCATTTTGCATCCCCCGAGAAAAAGCTTAAAGTCAAATTGTAGACAATAAAAATAGCGATTGAATAATAACTACAATTGTTCAAGACAAGGAATCTAATTAACTATCCATTAAAACGTTTATTTTACAGAAACAAAAATTGAGGTATCCCGAAATGAAAAAAATAACTTAAAAGTCTGTTGTTGCAGGTTAAATTGCTTAGAATAATAAAGCAACACCAGCAGCGATAGCAGCAACAGCTGGAACAGCTTTAGCAGCACCGTTAGCTTCTTGAGTAGAAACACCTGGGGTGGTAGCATTGTTAGCAGTTGAGGTGACTTGAACGTTTGAGGTTTCAGTGGTGTCTTTTGATGAAACTGATGAAGCTGGAGCCTTGGTGGTTTCAGCTGGAGCAGATGATGATGAGATTGGACAGTAAGTGGTGTATTCAGTAACAACGTTGTCAACAGTTGAGGTAACAACGGTAACACCGGTGGTGACTGGAACTTCAGTACATTTGTTTTCTTCACATGAAGTAACAGTGATGACAGTGGTGGAGTTTGAGTAAACTTCAGCAGTTGAAGTAACGTTAGCGTATTGAGCTGAAGCGACAGCAACGGCAGCGGAGACACCTAAGACAGTTGAGAATTGCATTGTGATAATTGAAGCGAATGAATAAGTTGGAACAAAAGTAGTTTGATAACGAAAGGAAAAGTAGGAAGAAGATTGAATTGAAAAAGTGGGAGTCCCATTCTTTTATACCTTTTTTCCAATCTTCGTCCACTTTGTGATTTTTTTTTAAAATGGGTTGTTTACCTTTTGGATGTCCCTTTGCTTTTTCCGAAGGTGCATATTCTCGCACCACACGATGTTCGGACAAACTGTAAATCAAGGCTTCGATTCCCAATCCGGACAAGCACACACAAAAACATAACAAGGACTTCTCAATCGGGCGATCTCGTGCCTTCCGTATTTGGACTGCCGGGCCTCCTTAAAAGTGGAATGTCCCATTTGTCCTGGGACACGCTTGCTGTTTCAATTTTTTACCCACAAAAAACACGCACTAAAATTTTACACAAAGAAAGAAGAAACTACAAACAACATCCTCAAACATTTCTTGCAAGTCGTCGCTGCCAAATCTCCTACGATCATCCATGTTTGAGCTTTGAGCAATTTCTTATACGGCCTTCACGCTGATCTCAAGCACCCTTGGTTATCAACTGGACATCATGTGGGTTATAAACCTAGCACGTTATAAACAAAACAAGAAGGTTCCTTATCACACTAGCAATTAATTAATCCGCTAAACAACAATTGTAGATTGCCACCGTGAATTGGCAACCTGACTCATCGCATTCACACCAAAACAACTCTAGTGACCATGGGCTTTCAGGCAAAGCCCAGGGACGGATAAATTTATTTTTGTCCCAGTGATCTGCGGGACGCTGTACGTTGGCGCTGGTAGTTATTTATAGCGACGTGCCGAAAGCTTAAAGCCCATGGAGTTTTGTGGGAAACGAGCTGAATTTGATAGGTGGTTTTACGGAGAGAGTGGAGCAGCGAGCAGCTAGCAGTTAGGCTGGTGGATGGTATATGGTATACAAGTGGGAGGTTATATTAAGTGGAATAGGATTAGGAAGTGGTACGTCTCGTTGAAGCTTTTAGCATGGTGATTCACAGTAAATTTTAGAAAATCAATTGGTTGACACCAGATCTAATTATAGAACTACAACAGGCAATTTTTCCTAGTTGAGCTTTACGCTTTACGGCTTATCAATCACGATTCAATCATGATAGGTATAGCTATACTAGGCTTGTTCGCTTTGTTGTTAAGTAGTTAACTACAGTTTTACTATTTCGAGCACCAGCTTTTCAACTTATCTTTTGTTGCTTGCACTTTTTGTAATTCTTGTTCCTGTTGAGATAAGATTAAAGTTTAGACCGGTACGCTTGCTATACAAAGCTTTTCTGTAAAGATACCTTTTTAAATTTCCTTATGGAATTTCTTAGGTAAACAAGTGATTTCACTTCAAATTTCATAAGTTTCTACAATTTCATAATAAAATAGTAAGCGATGGTTGATAACAAGTGATATCACAAAGTTCAAATCTTTATAGATGAAACGCTGATGAAGCAAGCTTGAACATGGGTGTTATACCTTGCTGGTTCAGTAAAATGATATATCACTTACCTTTACTTACGTACAACTCTGGACTCTGGAACCACTGGTTGCAATCAACTGCAGCTTTATTTTAAGCGAAGAGCTGGAGATGATTTTACTATACTTGACACCATGACTGATGGCTGGTTATAAGATCAATAAGGTATGAATCAAGGGGTAAAGATGTCCTTTTGATTACGCGAGTGTACGATCTAGCAAGCGAAGAGAAATCTGCTTGATACTTCACCTCTTCAAAGCGTAGTCAAAGTATGGCTGGTTCGTCTTATCGTAATTGTAGAAGATTTGTAGATGTTTCATGATATAAGCCGATGACTAATTTCATATGGAGAGAAAAACGGAGCTGTGCTGTAATATTCGCCGGATGTACGTAAATCTGGGTACCGACTATTTCCAAGGGCTAATTACTAATCACAGCGTTTACCTAAAGCCTGGGGCCTAGAACAAACCTGGCCTATCTCTACAAGAATTTCTAGGAATAAAGTTCAAAAATATTAAAAGTGAATCAGGGTATTTACCCCTGTTAGATCGATCTCTCAAGTTTAACACTCTTTAACTTTAAACCTTTTTCATGTTTGTTTGTTTTGACTTTAAAGTTGTAAACAAACACGATCAAATTTCAAAACTTTAAAACCGCGTTGACTTCCCCATTCGGGAATAACAAAAACAAGACAAATGAACCCCAAGACAAAACATAAACATCAAAACATCAAGGCATCAAAACAATAACAAATATGCCCGCTTGTATTTGCAGGTTAAAGCTTGAAAGGCAAGCTAAAACCCTGGACAAACACGGTTGGATCGACTTCCACTTTAACAGAAGGCCTCTGTGTAGGCTGGGTCTCTACTAGAAAACCACAATCCACAATTGCAACTTGATCTCAAGGTATGATTTCTCTCTACGTGGTCCTTTACAATTGCATATTTGTCTAAATCTTATGATTTGTAGATCATGCGCATTTACGAGTGAAAACAACCCCGTTTTGAAATTATGAATTTTATTGGTTCATGTAGTTTATTTTGTAAACAAAGTGAAAATCAACATCAAACCTTGGCCGGCTTGTGATCTGTATGATGTATGTCGGGTTTATTATGATCTGAAGTTAATTCCGTTTGGGTTTAACGTTTAATGCCATATCAGATACTGTACGGGTTTAATGGTGTATAGTGTCACAAATATAGTACCATATTATAGCTTGGAATTTTTTGTTTATTTTCCATGTTTTTATATTCTCATAGCTATCATACTTATCGAGATATCTTTGATTTTCGAAAAATTTTCAAATTCCATTTTTTTAATTTTAATTTGAAGGTTAAAATAAATTTTACTAGATGGACATAACTGGTGAAAATGACACATTTTTAAAAAAATGTTCCTCAAAGAGGTTAATTTAATGCTTATTAAATAATAAGATTAAAATTTCATCGAATTGGCTGGGTTTAAGTGTAGCTTTACTCATCGGGCGGTCAAATATACTAAGATTTATTTTTACCCATAGTTAAGAGCTTTCTCCGAACTACCAACCACTTTACGAAATGAAGATGAAAGAGGAATAAAATGGAATTTTGGTAGAAGATCGATACAAATGAGAGCATAAATCTATTATTTAAGATCTGAGGATTCTTTTCATCTAGTTTTTACAATTCCAGTATCACACTAGAGTAGGTTGTTGTGATAAGTACCGGTTCACATAGTTTGTTTGTGGAAAATAAACAATAACAAACAATAAACAACACAGATGATCTGAACAACACCGACAAAACTCTAGAAGAAGGACTTTTTTGCTGAATCATAGAAGTGATTACTATGCTAAGGAAACCGTTGAAGTGATAAGGATCCTACAGATGTCTCAATAACGCCTTTATTAAATTAGTTGCATGGAATCTTTGCTTCGTTACAGCCCAGTTAAAGATCACAAGCCACCATTTCATCAGATCTGATGGTTAAGACATTAACACTTATTGACAATCGGACACACTAAATCCTGTTGAGTCAAGTGAGGATATAACTAAATATAGAAGGTTCTATACATCATCATTTGAAGACAAATGTGGTTGGAAGTGATGATCTTAGCTTAACCTCAAAGATATACAGCTATGAGAATACTTCACACTAAGGTAATCCAGATCTTTTCAAAGACACAAGTCGTAGTTCTCCATATAACAAATACACCAAGCCTTACACATTTCCAAAGTTTAGGCCCTACATCTTGACAAATCTTGTTTGGATCTATATAGCAATCATTTAAACCTGGATACATAAACGGTGATACAGGGAACATGGTCTTTGTTGACTAGAAATATAGGTAAGTCTTATACGTAGATTCCATTACAATCGTCAGATAGACACCATATCATCCTAGTTTTTTGGATATCCTGTATTAGATCACATTGTCAATACTTTTCCTGTCGTTTCACTGATGAAGTAATCAAAACGTCAATTTTCATAGCAAAAACAAAAACTAAAAAAAAAACCAAACTTCAACGAACGTAAACAACAGCCAGCAACAACCAAAACCACACAAAACAACAACTAAATATCGGTTTTTCAAAGAATATTCTCACATCAGAGCAACTGAACCATCACTAAAGCAATCACAAGTCAATTTGTTCAATTTTGCGCTCTGAAAAATTTGCCACCAGAGCTGTTTTCTCATTTCCATCAAAGCCCCCACTAGATCTTTACAGAACAGAAACGTTGCCGCTGAAATATCCACTTTATTGAATAACAAGCCAACGAAACAATATTCACAAACTATACAATGTCACAAGAGGAGTTCATCCGTACCCAGATATTTGGGACTGTTTTCGAAATCACAAATCGTTACACAGAATTAAATCCAGTAGGAATGGGTGCTTTTGGGTTAGTATGTTCTGCAAAGGATAAATTAACAAATCAAAATGTTGCCATTAAAAAAATTATGAAACCATTCTCCACTCCAGTTTTAGCCAAAAGAACTTATAGAGAATTGAAATTGATGAAACATTTAAGACATGAAAATTTAATCATTTTAGAAGATATCTTCTTATCACCTTTAGAAGATATTTATTTCGTTACAGAATTACAAGGTACAGATTTACATAGATTGTTAACTTCAAGACCTTTAGAGAAACAATTCATTCAATATTTCCTATATCAAATCATTAGAGGTTTGAAATATGTTCATTCAGCAGGGGTTATACATCGTGATTTAAAACCTTCAAATATTCTTATAAATGAAAATTGTGATTTTGGTCTGGCAAGAATTCAAGATCCTCAAATGACAGGTTATGTTTCAACTCGTTATTATAGAGCTCCAGAAATCATGTTAACTTGGCAAAAATATGATACAGAAGTGGATATTTGGTCTGCTGGTTGTATCTTTGCTGAAATGATTGAAGGTAAACCTTTATTCCCTGGTAAAGACCATGTTCATCAATTTTCCATCATAACTGAACTATTAGGTACACCTCCAGATGATGTTATTGATACAATTGCTAGTGAAAATACACTAAGATTTGTTAAATCATTACCAAAAAGAGAACCAATTCCATTAACTGAAAGATTTAAAAATGTTGAACCAGATGCAGTGGATTTACTAGAAAAAATGTTGGTTTTCGATCCAAAGAAAAGAATCACCGCTGCTGATGTTTTAACTCATCCATATTTAGCTCCTTATCATGATCCAACTGATGAACCTGTTGCTGAAGAAAAATTCGATTGGAGTTTTAATGATGCTGATCTACCTGTTGATACATGGAGAGTAATGATGTATTCAGAAATTTTAGATTTCCATCAAGTTGATAATGCTCATTAATTATGATTATTGTTAAAGTGGATAAATTTGTACAAGTAAAGCTTTTTTTTTCCCTAGAAAAAATGTAGATACTAACATAAACTTTTAATTTTATTCTATACATATACAAACCCTAAGACTCATGAGCATTAACTAATGAGTAAAAAATACCATCCTTATTCTCTAATAATTTTGCAGGAGAATCGAATTCTTTGACTTCACCTTTATCTAAAACAATAATTCTATCACTATCCATGATTGTATTTAATCTATGAGCAATAGTTAAAATTGTTCTGTTTTTAAATTCTTTTCTGATAGTTTCTTGTAACACTTTATCAGTTTCAACATCAACAGCCGCAGTGGCTTCATCTAAAATTAAAATAGTTGATGGAATCAATAAAGCTCTTGCTAAACACATCAATTGTCTTTGACCAACTGATAAATTAGAACCACCTTCATTAACTTTAACATTTAATCCTTCTTTAGAATCACTCATTCCAATGACATGTTCTTTCAAATGTGATAATTCTAAGGCATTCCAAATTTCTTCATCAGTGTATTGATTAGTTGGATCAATATTTTCTCTGATAGAACCTTCGAAAACTTGAGAATCTTGAGGGATAATTGATAATTTATGTCTTAAATCTTGTAACCCAATCTTGTTGGTTGGTAAGCCATCAATGATAATTTCACCCCCGGCAGCCTCAATAATTCTATAGATAGCTAATGTTAATGATGATTTACCAGCACCAGTTCTACCAACAATACCAATCTTCTCTTGAGGTTTAATTGAAAGGTTGATATTTTTCAAAATCAATCCTAATTCTTCTCTGTATCTTGTTGAATAATCATTAAAGACAATTTCACCCTTTGAAGGCCAATGTGCAGCAGGTCTTGGTTCAATATACTCAGCAGCTTCACTTTTCAAATCACTATATTCTTTGACTCTTTCAACACTGACAATATTTGTTTCAACTTCAACAGTCATTCTAACAATCCAATTCAAAGTTTGAGTAATCTGTAAGGAATAACTAACACTCAAACCAACCAAACCCGAAGTGATACCACCATATTTAAGTGTAATGATACTTAAACCAGCCGCACTTAAGATAATGATTGAACCTAAGAATTCCAATCTGACGGCCAACCAACGATTTGCATTAATACTTGGGAAATAAGCACTCATGTTGTTATCAATTCTGGATTGGTTCAAGAATGTAAATCTTTCTTGTTGATTAAAACCTCTGATAGTGGCAACACCACCAAGAGTTTCTTGGAAATGTGCATAGATTGGAGATCTGGTAACAGAGTCTAATCTTCTCAATTCTCTTGAAGTCTTTAAATAATACTGTTGGTAATAAGAATATAAGAACAAAACAGGAATGATAATGAAAAGGAATTGCCATGTTGAATAACAAATAACCAAAATTGTGAACAACACTTTGATACTATTAACGAAAAATTGTGAGAATGTTCTTGCTAAAACTTCATCAATCTTATAGATATCATTAGAAAATCTATTCATGATACGACCAATTGGAGTGGTTTCAAAGAATTGCATTGGTGCTCTCAAGACACTATTCACCATAGCAGAATGAAGAGCCTTAGAACCTTCAATTGAGCAAAAAATCCATAATACAACAGTTTGAACTAATGTAGAAAGAGCAGCAGCCACACCTAGAGCAAAATAAATACCCAAATATTTCCCAACATTTGGATTATATCCCAATTTTGAATTGACTTCAGACCAATGTTTCAACCAGAAATTACTCAAAACTGAGAGAATCATAGATAAGAAGATGAAAATAATGAATAAACCGACATAACCAGGATTACATGCCTTAGCATATTGTAGATAAATATCCCATTTAACCTTACCTTGTTCACGATGTTCTTTTCTTGTATCTTTAGCATCATCATCAAATCTCAAAGGTTTTAAAGTTTGGGCACTTGCTCTTCTTAAACTTAAGGCATCAGTAACATCGACATCACTAGCTTCTTCAGATGAAATAAGATCCTCTGATTGAATGGTTTCCTCTTTAAATTCTGGACTTGGTTCCTTTCTGTTACCGTACTCATTAATCAATGCACATAATGCACTTTCGCCATTTTGAGTGATTTCTTGATAATTACCTTGTTCAATGATGGCACCATTTTGCAATAAGGTAACAGAGTCAGCAAAAGGTAAGACTGTAATTTTGTTGGTTGCCAAAACTTTAGTCTTTGTATTCAATAAACCATTTGGACCCAAGACATGATTAAACAAATGTTTACCAACATGTTCATCAACAGCAGCCAACACATCATCCAATAGATACACATCTGCACGAGCATAGACGGCTCTTGCTAATGAAATTCTTGCCTTTTGACCACCTGATAAAGAGATACCCTTTTCACCAACTAATGTACTATCACCATCAGTTAAAACAGCAAAATCAAAAGTTAAAGCACAAGCTTTAACAGTCTTCTCATAGAATTGTTGATCAAATTTATGACCAAAGATAATGTTTTCCTTTACAGAACCGTTCATGATCCATGGGACTTGCGCAACATAGGCGACACTTCCATGAAGATCAACTGAACCTTGAACTCTATAAAGATCACCTAAAATACTTTGAATCAAAGCAGATTTACCGGAACCAACTTTACCAACAATACATGAAATATCACCTTTTCTAGCGGTGAAGTTGACATTTGACAAAGCGATTTTGTATTCTGGTCTGCGTTGCCAGACAAAAGTAGCATCTTTAACTTGAACGGCGACATCACCTTTTCTCTGAGCTTTTGGTAGATGATTAACGGAATCTGGTTGTAATTCCTCAGCTAAGAAGAATGAACTTAATCTACCAACGGCAACAGAGGCTTCAACAAAAGCAGTGATAGACATTGGAATAACAGCCAATGGGAACGCAAGTAAGTTGAACAAACTTAAAGCTGGGAAAACAATATCAGAAGTTAGTGGTTCATCTTGAGTCAAGACAAAAACGGCAAATGTTGAGCAGGAAACTAAGAATGGTGCAATATTAAATTGAAAATTTGCAATGGCTTGGACAACACCAATTCTCTTCAAAGTTCTCAATTCTTTATTGTTTCTGACATCATTCAATTTCTCTTTATATGGTGCTTCCCAACCGTATAATTTTAATGATTTGATATTGTTCAAAATTTCACTAATGACTCTAGTTCTTTCATCTTTATTTTTCATTTGAGATTTTTGCAAATCTTTCAATTTTCTCATGATGAATGAGTTCAATGGAATCATAACAATCATAATGACAACACCAACCCACATACTTCTACCTAGCAAACCATGTAGGGAGTATAAACAAAGGAATATTTGGAATGGACCAGACCAAAGGATTGAACCGAATTGAACTAAATCTTGTAATCTTTGAGTATCAACAGACATTAAGTTAACAATATCACCAGTTGCTCTTTCACCTCTTTCTTCATTTGATAATTCAAGAGCTTTTTGATAAATAGTGGCAGTTAGAGATGACTTTAAATTCATACCAACACCAAAGCATCTTAAGAAATATTGGTGTAAAAACCCAGTTTGAACAACTGAAACGGAAAACATACCAAGAACAATCATGAACCCTTTAACAAGAGGTTCTGGAACATCTGAATTGTATGTTGTAACAAATTGGATCAAATATTTTAATAATTGAGGTTGAGAGAATTGTAAGATATCTTGAACAGCTTTACATACACCTGCAGTCAACATTGGAAGACCAAATGATTTAAACAAGGCCCAAGATAAAGATGGATGAGTGCTTTTGTTTGTTGAATCTTTCCATACTCTACCGAAATGTTCAGAACTATTTTTACTCTCAAGTTCATCGGGTATTTTTGGTAAGTCTTCTTCAGTTAGATATTGTTCATGACCTCTTTTCATTAATGGTGTCATCCAAGCAAATGTCAGGACCGAGAAGACATCTGCAAGATCAAATGGACTTTTCTCATCAATTAAAGCTTGGTTCTGTGGTCTTGTTTTGGTTGGTAACCAAGTTACACCAAGGATGAATAATGAGTTGATAGATGTGAATAATGAAAGAATGAAATAGTGATCAAAATCTTTTCTTACAGCTAAATTGACAACCCTTAGAGTATTGATTATCAAATTAACTAAGGAGTATAGCAATAAAGTGCTATTCGTAATTTCAGAGTATAGGTAGTCCAAATAATGTAGGTGGAGGATGATGATCAAAGTTGCAGCTTGCAAACTTGGTTGAATGAAGTTAACATCATCGTATCTCTTAGCGCCGACATAAAAAGCAGTGGTAATAGCTAAAACCAGTTGTAGCAGAACGAGTGATAGTCTCGCATGGAAAGCCCAAGATTTTTTGAATCTCCACTGTGAGCTTGATGAAATCTGATTAATTCTGTAGATCTGGTAGCCACCGAGAATGATCATCACGACGTTGGATATGGAGAACAACCCACCATTGATGAAGCACAGCGTGAAGTCTGCGTATTTCGACAATGGGCCCCATCCTTCCTTGGAGTTGCAGTACCAGTTGGACGCGTCAATTGTCCTGTTCAACGTAGACCCTTCAGCAACTGTTGGCCTCTGGCTATCCGAGCTTGTGGCGGTTAAGAGCTGTTGAAGCCCATCTTGGCCCAGAAACTGATAACTCATCTTCCACAAAGCAATTCTTCAATTAGCAAACACAAATCGCAACAGAAATATCAGCAACGCTTCAATATGTGAGCAGCCTAAAGAGTCTTGAGTTTTGAGTATGGGAAATAGAAAGTAAGCGGGAACTCAAATTGAAATATCTGCACATATCTTTTTTTACTGATAGCAGTTTTGCTTTGTAATACACCAAGTCGGATCTCGGTCTTGCTGCCCGCGTTTGAAAATGCAGTCACGTGCAGAAGGTCGTATTTTACCCTTTCTGTCTACAAAGCCGCACTGTGTACTGTATTGGAGATTGGAGATCGATGATACTATAAGTTTGAATGTAACTATGATGTGAGATCTGTATCAGCATTATAGCACTGAGTTCAAACACATCAAGAGCCTTACCTACAATCCTCCCCATGATTTTCATGAATCAAGTTTCATAACTCCACGGCCATTTCCAACAATATCAGGCATACGTCGACATATATAACACGTCCAAAATCAAGATTATATTAGTTGATGGAATAAACAAAGTAAATTACCTAGTCACGGCCGCTATATATGAGCACATGCCTTTTTTCAAGATTTCCGATGTGACCTTACTTGGTATTTGAAATTCTACTTTGTTTTAAGCATTGTGCATCCAGCTTCATGTCAAACGTCGACGTTGTCTTCCAGACGTGAGTATGTACTTTAAACGTGCAGTCAAAGGTTCTTAGCCAACATATTCAAGATGATTTAGAGATCAAGGTATAATCATCTAATATAAAGCTGTTCAACTTTGAGCACCAGCTAGGCTAAATTTTAATTGATCGATGACATTAACGACCAGCTATATTGTCTTGAATATAGGCCCGCGTAATACAATATATTGATCAGCTTCTGGACGACGTACGGTATATGTAAGCAGCTATATCAATGCAATGACAATTCGATCTAATAGCTTTCAATCATGTTGGAAGTTGCCTGTGGCCATTTTATCAAGCCAATCTCACGAAGTCTTGATCTGCCCCAGTCTTTTCTGTATCCGTTGAATAATCTTTGAAACGATTGACTCCAATTTTTCACCGTTAGTTAAATCCGAGACCGCACCACCATTAAATCCGAAGAAACTGCTTGGTGAAAAAAAGACTGTATTGACACAATTGCACGTGATGCTTGTGGCTAGTGCAATAAACACTGCGTTGAGGCTTGAACCACTAATAGCTGAACAAAACGCCGTCATGCACTCAGATTAGAAATTATTTGATCAGCTTTCAACTGAATTCTTTGTCTTCCACTATTACTTTGACTATTGGAAAAGTCTTGTTTCGATTTATTGCTGAACATAGAATAACGTGAGCTTATTCTACAATCATACTCATCTCGGGAACAATCTAGTTGCTTTCTTTCTAAAACATTGTGCTTTCGGCTGCTGCTTGAAAGACTTTTATCATGTTGAGATCTAGTATATACCAACCCTCGAGAACAGAAGCTCAAAGAGCCCTTAAAAAAATCATCTCGTCATATATCCAAACGGCATCATATTCATCCAAACCTTCTTCAAGAAAGATCCATTATGACCAAAGCCATGAACCACAATCCTCAAACCCTGCCATGGCTTTCCCATGTCTTGATAAACTACAAGCCAAAACAGATCTTTTGAATTCTTCCAAGGGTTTATCTAAAGACATCGAAATAGATACAAATCAAGGTCCAGAACCCGTATACTCAAGAGTTCAATCTGGGTTTAAGAAATATAAAAGTGAAGAACCATTATTTTTGGATTATGGTGGAATCTTACCAAAGTTTGAACTTGCTTATGAACAATGGGGTGAATTGAACGAAACTAAATCAAATGCCATCTTGCTTCATACAGGTCTTTCTGCATCATCTCATGCTAAATCTCAACCAGAAAACACCAAGCCAGGTTGGTGGGAAAAATTTATTGGTCCAGATTTACCATTAGATACAAACAAATATTTCATTGTATGTACAAATGTCATTGGTGGGTGTTATGGTTCAACAGGACCATCTTCAATTGATCCATCAGATGGCAAGCATTACGCTACTAGATTTCCAATCCTATCTGTGAACGACATGGTTAGAGCTCAAGAAAGATTAATGAGAGAAAATTTTGGTGTAAGTAAGCTTTATGCCAGTGTTGGATCATCAATGGGTGGTCAACAATCATTGGCTTATGGTCAAGAATTCCCAGAGCGTGTTGATAAAATTGTATCTATTTCAGGCTGTGCAAGATCCCATCCTTATTCAATTGCTATGCGTCATGCTCAAAGACAAGTTTTAATGTCTGATCCAAATTGGAAAAGAGGTTTTTATTATGATTCAATCCCACCTCATGTTGGTATGAAATTATCAAGAGAAATTGCCACTGTTACATACAGATCAGGTCCTGAATGGGAAATTAGATTTGGTAGAGAAAGAGCAAATCCTGATGTTAAACCTGGTCTATGTCCAGATTTCCTTGTGGAGACATATCTTGATCATCAAGGTAATAAATTTTCATTGGAATATGATCCAAATTCTTTATTATACATTTCCAAAGCTATGGATCTTTTCGATTTAGGTAAAGTCAACAGAGATGCAGCTTCAAAGAAAAGATTAGAATTTCAACAAAGATACGAAGATAAAGATGATTTCGAAGTTACAGCTGGTTCAGCTTGTACCTCATCTTCTGTACCTGAAGAAAATTATAAAGTGAAACCAAGAACTACTAAAATCACAAGAGAAGAATCAGAATCAGATCTTTTACATGGATTAAAACCTCTTGCAAATAACTCAGTTCTTGTTATTGGTGTTAAATCTGATATTTTATTCCCTCATTGGCAACAAGCTGAAATTGCAGATAAATTAAGAGAAGGAAATATTGAGTTCCACGGTGGTGATGGTTCAAATATTCAACATGTTGAATTGAGTGAAGATGTCAGTATGTTTGGTCATGACACATTCTTATTAGATGTGGAAAATATCGGTGGTCCAATTAAACGTTTCTTAGCATAAAGGACTTTATCAGTGTAAATAGGAAAGCAAAATCAATGATTTATTTTTTTATTACATCTGTAGAATTATTTTAAGTTGTTTCGATTTATTTACAAAGTTATATACATTATGCTTTACCCTTTGAAGCACGCATTTGTTTAAGTAGTTTCTTTTCAAGACGTTTTTCTTTACGTTTGGCTTCTTTCTCCTTTTGTGAATCTTTAACCAGTATCTTACCACCAAACCATTTGAAGTCTTGCATATATTGCTTACTCATGTTGAATTCCATATGAACAACATGATCGTTCAAACCTAGTTTGTTAATGGTCCAATAATATTTTTCTGGATTATCTTTCTTCAAATATCTTAAGATTCTTTGTCTTTTTTGAACAAGCATTCTCAAGTATCTAGTATTCATATTGTCCTTTTGGTTTTCGTTAACATGGTTGTATAGATGATGAATTCTAACAGTGGCAACTGCAGCTTGAACTTCTGAAGAACCGGTATCACCAGCAAATCTTTGAAATTCCTTTGTAGCTAGATCAATCTTGAATTTTAAAATTTCAGCAGATGATCTATTCTTCATGTTTAAAATACGGTAAACGGCTTCTCTTTGCTTGATAGCGTTTGCTCTCACGCTATCACTGGCGAAATCAGCTTTGATGGAAGCTTCTTGAGCACCGTATAATAATTTTTCAACTTCTGGAATCTCATAACCTCTAGTTAAGACATTTGGTTCTCTAACTTCAGCCTCTAATCTTGTTAAAAAACCGTTTCCACTCTTACCCAATACTGGATCCAATTCATTTGCCTTTTCAACTAATCTTCTCTGTCTCAAGACATTGGATTCTTTACGTTCGTTGGCTCTGATGTAACGAAGTGATTTTTTTATTAGTGTTGGTGAGGTTGTGCTAAATGAGCGTGTGCTTATCTGTGGAAGCGAGGAACCAAGCCCTATGCTTCTTTGTATCAACCCACGACTGAACATATTGGACAATTTGGTGATCTGAAGCAGTACAAACGTTCAATCAATGTAGCTCACTACGCATTTTATTCATGTTCATCTACTTCAATGTTGAAGCTTGAAAAAATTTCTGGCCGGAACCAAAAACCGGGAAATCTGAAAAGATTACATAATCATGAGCTAAACTGACACTGTGTAAATGGCAGCGATATAGCGATTTCAGCTACTAAATACTAGATTTAAGCCCTTATATTGCTAATTTTTCTAGACACTGACAATTAGCTTTGAGCAGGCTTCATATCTGAAACTATTTTCATTAATTTTTTAATGTCCACTGCAAGGCCCCTGTCTTCTGAAATGGATTGTCTATGGACATTTAAATAGGTCTCACCAGTAATGATCTGAAGTTTACAACTGGTGAAATCTTTGATGATATGATGTAGCTTACCCTTACTATTTATAGCCTTGGAGTCGAGTCCAATAACATAGAATCCAAGTCTTGATGCCGCTAATGCATGTAATAACAATCTCTCATTCAAAGTGGTTGCATCCGCCAGAGAAACAATAATGATATCTGAAGCCTGTCCTCTAAATTCTTCAATTAAACTGATCTTCGGGGGTTCTATAGCAGACTGTTCAAGCAAATGACTACCAACTTCGTTCAAGAGCACAGAGTGTAAAGGATCAACTGTCAGAACTGATACAGAATTTTCTGGATAACCTAACGATCTCAAGTATTGATACAAACTGATTGTAAACTCAGCGTTTGTAACCTTTAAATCAACCACATCATCATCTTTAGCACCAGTATCTATGAGTTGTACTGTATATTTAAGACCCGCATTAGCCTTCTCAAATTCAGTTCTTGGGGATCCTTGAATCCCCGAAAAAGATTTTTGAAGTTGATCAACAATTTCAGGTCTCTTATCATAAATATGAGACAATTCAATCACTTCAGATCCTTGGTTTCTCAACCTTCCCAACAAGCTTTGATTTGATTTGAGATCATTTGGTAGAGCATCTCCAGCCAAAAGAACTCTTTCAAGACCAGAGTTATTCAGAAATAAGGGTAGCAACGTTTCAATTTGGTCCAGCTGCGAGGCGTCAAGAACTATTAGACTTTTAAACGTGATACCCAGTTTCTGGAATTTTGTGGAAGCCTTTGAAAACTGATCAGCTCTAACACCAATAACTTTACCGTAACTTGCTAATAAATGGTCATTGAACTCATCCGTTTTGTCGGTCAATGATAGCGGTGATAGATTTTCAATTTCAGAAAATATTGATAAAATAGACTTGTAATGCTTCAAGCAGTGCTGTTTCGTTTCAATGATTGAGCTTTCCAGTGGAAAAGTTGGGCTTCCAAACTTTTGAAATGGATAAGACAAAGACAACTTTTGCGGATCTTTCAAGCTTTTGGAGGAGTATAAGAAGTTTTTGAACAATGGCTTGACCTGATGAGTGAAAAATTGAATGGCAGAGATAGCACTGTCACCGTATAACGGATCAAGGCCAATACTGACAGCAAGTTCATCAACCTTTTGTAAAAGGATATTCATTCTTTCGAATGAGTTCTGAAGCTTCTGCTGCTCTTGATTAGCGTCACCCAAATTGAACAGATATTTTGAATCAACCGAAAATGTTTGAAGTGATTTGAATAGACCATCACAGGTTGTTTCATTCTTAGAAACAACTAAAATGCAACCATTTTGCTCCTGTTCCAACAAGGCTGCAATAGCTGATGCAATAACAGTCTTTTTACCAGTCCCAGGTATGCCATCTAGAAGTGTCAATCCTGGGGCTATAGAGGAGAGCAACGCTCTCAGTTGATCTTTATTGTAAAAACTCAAATCACCAAGTGTATCAGCTGAGTTTTGTAACTGAATACCTCTATCATCCCTATTGAAACTGAAAGGAGATAAAGGACCTTCATTGTTTTCCCCATCAGTCTTTCTTCTTTTAACATCTTGAATATCAGACGAAAATTCGATCTCTGGAAAAGTTTGTTCTAATTTTCTTTGACTTATTCCACTGAATGGAAAATGTAACTTTTGGTCTTGAAGTCTGTTCAATAAGTTAGCAGTTAAAGGACCTAGACCTAACATTGTTTCATAAAACCATTCAGGGAGTTTATCCTCATTTGTATTGATTATATCTGCTATTCCTTTAAGCTTAACATGACAAGTTGATAGTTCCTGAGGTAAACGAACTACCAGATTATAGTCTTGTTCTTGATAATTGAAGTCTTCGTTTTCACCAAGTATCGTTAATTCAAAATTAAGTTGGTTCTTTTCCTTCAACTGTGATTTTATAAACGTACTTGTGATTTTAGTGACACCAAAAGTTTCCAACAAATTGCCCCTTGAAGACTTCTGACCAACATGTAAAAGTAAGACAATATCACTGACGTCCAAAGATGACCAATTCTTCGCAATGTCATTCGATACATTGTTTAGTGATGTCTTCAAATGGGCAACATCCGAAGATTTTGCAATGTATCCATTTTCTAAAACTTTTAGAGCATATTTGCTGTTCCCACTTATTAAATCTTTACCCTTATTTTGTTTCAAATCAAACCTGGACACAACTCTTTGCACATGAGATCTCACGTCATGGTAATAATTGTTTTGAGCAACTAGATAAGATCTCAAAAGGAGGTCACTTTCAGAAATGAACTGGCCAGTAAGTTTTGGAAGTAAATTAGTGATATTGGGGCCCAATTTCCCTTCGTCTGGGAATGAACCAATTTTAACCAAATGAGGTTGAATATTTTGGTACGGTTGTAATTGAGAAATGAAAGAGCTCAATGTCAACTCGTAAGTTTCATCTTTTATTAGAACCATACCAAACAGCTCCCCAATCTTGAAAAGCTCATCTTGTTTCAAATCTTTAAGGAAACTCTTTAGTTTCTGCTCATTTTGTAGTTCTTGTTGTGTTGCAAATGCAAAACTTTCCACTTTTTCACCAAATTGATTGAATACAATGGCTTGGAGTTTTGAAAGATTGTTTGAGTTCAAAGTTTCCACTTTTGTCGATGGTATCAATTCTCCGGATATTTCATTCACTGGAAACTTCAGGTAAAATTCCAATGAGTCTAAAGCGTATAGATAACCAGGTTCTTCTATCCCACTGAGCCTCATATATGACACAAAATTTCTTGCCACTAAAAATTCTTTTAAAAACTTTCTGGTTGGCAATTGAGCCAAAAGATCCCTCAAAAATATCATTAGACTAGTTAAATAGTCTATAAACGAAGCTGAGTCCGAAGCTGAATTCTCTTTAAATGCAAATTCTTGAGCTGTATTCACACAATGTTGTAGCCAATTAGTACAAAGTGATTTCTCATTCAACTCTTTCTTTGAAAGGTCTTTCGAATTTGAGTTATCAGTAGCATTTTGAGCCTGTAAGTTATGTTTCAGCAACAAAACATCTAGATTTTCTAGACCACTCCAGATTCCAATGGACATCAACGGACTTAGTTCTCTTCTCAATGTGGGTATATGTAGATTTAGAAAAAAGGCATCTAAACCCTTGATAGCCAATTTTCGTAGTACCCAATTTTTCTCATTGTTATGGTATATCATTATTAGCCTCAGTATCAAACCTCGTACTTTAGATGAATCGAAACCTTGGAAATCACCGCCGTGCAACAGTGAAGAATAAGCACCAGCAGCAACGAAAAGAGCATGTTTGTCTGACTTGCTGAAATCATAAGTTGGCCAGAGAATCTCATTCAAGAGTTCACTTGGAATAATAATATTGTCTGTATCATCACACTGTATGATTGCATCTATCGCATCATCTAGATGCTTCTCGTGTACCCTGACCCCGTCCGCTTTGACACTCGATGTGTCTATAAAAAGCTGTAGCTTTCGCAAAGCATCTTCCATGATTAAAATGACAAATCTATCGGATAATTCAACCAAAAGCAAAAACTATTATAGTTTAGACCTCAAAGAGTATAACCCAAATTATCAATAAAAAGCTGAAAATCGAGGGTATGTTCACGTGATACGATGCCTCCTCGGAATTCGTGAAAAAAAATTTTATGAAAATATCTATACTCTGCATTTAATAAAGTGTAGACAGTAACAATTTAAAGAGCATAACGAAGCTTTACACAAGAACCAAATATTCTTGATATTTTTTCGTCAGACTACAGCTCCATCTTATCATATACATAATGAACAGAGGTGGTAACAGAGGTGGCTTCGGTGGCCGTGGTGGTTTCGGTGGTGGCCGTGGAGGTAGAGGTGGTTTTGGTAGACCAGCTATTCCACAAGGTCCTCCAGATTCCGTTTTAGAAATGGGCTCATTCCAACATCCAGTTGAAGGTGATATCTTCTGTCGTTCAATAAACACAAAAATTCCATATTTCAATGCTCCAATATATTTAGAAAACAAAACTCAAATTGGTAAAGTTGATGAAATTTTAGGTCCATTAAATGAAGTTTTCTTCACTGTCAAGCCAAGTGAAGGTGTTCAAGCTTCAAGCTTCAAAGAAGGTGATAAATTCTACATTGCCCCAGATAAACTTCTACCTATTGAAAGATTCATTCCAAAACCAAAAGTTGCTGGTCCATTACCAAAGAAGAAGAAGAGTGCCGGTCGTGGTGGATTCGGTGGTGACAGAGGTGGCCGTGGTGGCTTTGGTGGCCGTGGTGGATCAAGAGGTGGCTTTGGAGGTCGTGGTGGTGCCAGAGGTGGATTTGGTGGTCGTGGTGGATCAAGAGGTGGATTCGGTGGCCGTGGTGGTCGTGGTGGATTTGGTGGTGACAGAGGTGGATCAAGAGGTGGGTTCGGTGGTAGAGGTAGAGGTCGTTTCTAAATTATCACTTCCAACCATTTCTAGCATTCTCTCATACGGCTTCATTGATTTTTTAAAGTCAGTTGAAAAGAAAAAAACCATCTTTACATATCATATTTTTTCTCTCATAAATGAGCATCAGTTTTAATGTACAATATAAAGAATTTCCGAAAACAAATAAAGTGTTTTGAGACCATGTAATTTTTGTTTCAATTTTAATTTTACTATATACATATCCAGAGGTATCGCTTTTGTCTCAATTCTTGACCTGACGTTTAAAAATAGGTGATATATCGTATGGCAAACCACATGCATCGAAAATGGATTTTCTCAAATCTTTGAAACCTTGTCTTTTAGGAAATTTTTTGTTAGTATCTGAACTGACAAATAGCAAATCTGGAGCCATAGGTGAATTTAATATACCACTTTTCTTTATATTCGACTTGACGACACTCATACCTTTCAGTTTATCAACTTTTGTGAAAATGATTTCAAAGGGTATACCATGTTCATTTAAAACATCAAGAATTTGATCATCGTAATGATTGAAACCTTCAGGTGCACCTATGAGCAAATAACATTTCTTCAATTCTTTTCTCTCTTGAAGATATTGAAGTACCTGTTTACCTTGATATGCACGCCCTTTTACCCCATATCCTGGAGTATCTATTATTCTCAATCTATCTCCAAGATTATAAGCGTTCATGGATTTTGTGTAACCTGCAACTTTTGATGAATAGGCATATCTTTCAAGTTCCTTACTATTTGTTTGAGATACTAAAGCGTTCAACAGTGTAGATTTACCAACATTACATTTCCCAAGAAATACAACTTCAGGTAGGCCGAGTGTGATATTTGGTTCCACATAACCTTTATTTGTTTCTGACATTATCTGTTTTTCTTCCACTGAAGCGTTCTCAACTTCATCTTCTTCAAACCTCACAATATCGTCTTCCTTTTGACGTTCTTCCTCAAGAAGCTGCTGCTCAAGTTCATATCTTTGCTTCTCGCCTGGCATGTCCAAGAAATTCTCAGTCATCCAGTCTAAGTTTACTTTGGAGTTGAAAAAAAATGCATTAAGCTTATTAGCTTCCACAACCGTTGGTGCCTTTCTGAACTCTGATCTGTAGGTCCCATTCAGCTCATCAGCTGACCAGTGTTTAGCCTTTGATTTAGTGATTCGATTCTTTTCATCCTCTAGAGACTTTTGCCTTTTCCGTTCCTCGAGTGTCTGCTTCTCAGCTTCTTTCCTTTGTACATCTTTGACAGAGTTCTGGAGTAGCGATCCTAGATCCAACGCCAAGGCTCTTCGACTGGTAGAAAACAGCCGTATCTGAGAAAGAGCATTCATCTTTTGGTGACCAATATACAACAAAATCAATCCAGAACTGCTGCAACAATGTACAGTAAGACCCAAAAGTCTATGATAATTTGATGAGATGTTGCACTGGCCAAAAATAAAGTACCTGGGTAAAAAGTCGCGAAAAGTCGCGACCAGATCGCGTTCGAAATTGAGGACAAATCAGTCTTTCTTTGTCTTGACATCAAATTATTTTACATCTTCACCAATTGGCTTTACTCTGTTACCATTGATCATGTTTTTACAGCTGCTTTCGTATGTGGGGATTGTGCTAGGCTTTGTCTTCTTGACTTTGGCTATCGCCTCAGGGCTTTACTACATCAGTGAGATGGTGGAGGAACACTCAGCTCCAACAAAGAAGTTCTTGACAAGAAGTATCTACACAATTGTCGGTATTTACATATTGCTATGGCTGTTTGATGGCTTCCCCTTCTGGCTCACACTACTCTCCATCGGAACTTATTGGGTCTATTTGCAAAACTTGAACAAATTTCCATTGATCGATTTGAAAAGCCCAACATTTATCGCAAGTTGCGTACTTGTGGTATTGAACCATTATCTATGGTTTCAGCATTTCAGCAATCCAACCATCCCACCACCACAATACAGAATGGACTCAAACTACAAACCACCAAGAATCGCAAGTTTTGCTGAGGTATCGTCATTTTTCGGAATCTGTATTTGGTTTGTTCCATTTGCTCTATTTGTATCACTAAGTGCCGGTGACAATCTCCTACCAACAATGACAAATGATTTGAACAACAACAGATTTGAAGATAGCTCAGGCAAGACCAAGCGTGGAAAAACTCAAGGTTTGGCGAAAGTTGTCGTGGGTACTGTTAGAGACTGGATATACTCTGTGGCCCGTACATTTGGGTACGAACTGGATCCTGATCACGGGAGAATTGTATAGGAAAAGGGTATATAGAATCTACAGACTACTGTGAGAGCATATGTAGTGCCTTGATTCTTGAAGGCTGAAGAATCAAGACGCGCATCTCGAGATTTTCGGTTTAGCGACATCTGTCAATGGTGTCGGTTAACAGAGCTGATGATCAAGAAAACAAATTAGATCCAAGACATCAAAACAATCAAAAGGTCAGCCCAAATCACAGAGCGCTCGAGTTGAAACTTCCCAGAAAACACGATATGAGGTTTGAAAACGTGTTCTGGACCTCTGATTACATCACAGGGATCCAGTCATTGGTGAAGACGTTGGAAGACAGCAGAGATGAAAGCAAGGACCTATTGGAGTACTTCCACAATAACGTTGACCTACTTGATACACAATCCACAAAATTGAGCTACATGAACCGGAAACTTGATAAACCAGTGATATCTACAAACGATCAGGAGCAATCTAAGATCTTGGGTGAATTTGAGCAGAGCCATGAAACATTGGGCTCAATCAGTCGTGTGAAACGCGCGTACATTGAAAACACAAGTCAATTGAGCAATACGAAGAACTCCACGTCACTTAAGATTCAAAGTGATGTTATAATGAGGCTTGATGGTTTTGTCGAAGACTTTAATGATTTTATTTCCGATACCAAGAAGAATTTGAACGGTCAATACTCCATATACACCAAGTCTGTTCAACATGTCAAGCAGGCCGAAAAGCAGCTCATTGCGAGATCAAGAGACTTCGAAGATAGTGCCTTGAACAAGGAAAATCCACTGCCACCTGTGCCAGAGAAGGAGGATATCGCCGTTGCTTCAGAGCCTATGAAACCACACCAATCAGATGATCAATCCGAATCAGACTCTGAAGATGAAATTTTTGACTTCCCGTTAGACATTGGTACAAGTCGATTCCATAATTTTGAAGAGCTCAAACATTTCATGCTTAAAGTTAGCACCGAAGTTCCAGTTAAGAAAAGATTATTTCCCCTCCCAGGTATAAATAATGAGTACTTCACGAGTGAAAGTCTTTCCAGATGGGTAAAATCCAACAGGGCAAATGAAGACTCTAGAAGAAAAGTTGAGAAATTTGGACAAGATCTTATAAAATTGGGTCTGATAAGTAATTGGAACAAGCTAGCTGCAAATAAATTTGTATCTGACGAAGGGTATTATGAGTTTACAGATCTCGCTAGATACATTGCAAATTTCAATAGCGAGAATCCGTCAAAGCCAACAATCACACCAGCGAGCTCTACTATAGAGCCTTCATCCAAAAACAACGTCAAACATGGTGGTGTTTTCGACGGCCTAAAGAAAAGATTGGGTCAAAGCCTTGATGCTGATACACTAAAACAACATCTTGATGATTCCAGAGAAAAAACTTTAGACGCTGTAAGGAAAAGTGACTTGGAGAGGGAAAAATTAGAGATCATGATTCTTGATTCTTGTAAAAAGGCAGAAACATATGAGAGTAACAAAGTAAAATTGACTTATTTTGTTACCAAAGAGTTTAATGCATTATTATTGGTTGAAAGTAAAAAACAACTTGAATTGTTACAAAATATTACCAATGAAATTACCTATAACGATGATACTTTGAAATACGAGCTCTTGAAGAGATCTACAAATGGATCGATAGGATGGTTTTGGCCAAAATCAGAGGTCAAATTCTCAGATCACTTGAGCTCCAAGTCTCACAATACTGTTGAAATATTTGGTAATGATCTTGTTAATCAATATGTCCAGGTTGAGGATAATGACAATAAAACAAAATCAGTACCTTTGTTTCTTAAGTTGGTACTTGGAAAGCTTGAATTGGAAAAAGATATTGGTTCTTTCTGGAAAAAGGAGATAGACATAAAAGCTTCCTACGAAGTTAAGAGATTTTTGCTTGATAGACTTCAACAAATTCAAACACAAGAACATCAAAGCGACATGGATAAAGATCAAAGTGCTTTTATTATTGAGGAAGTTGTTAATGAAACATTCCAATCATTTACCGTGAACAAAATCATTGACCTTTTAAGACTATGGATTCTTGAGCTTCCTGATAGTGTGATCCCATTCACCGCATATGAGCCATTGAAATCATCATACATCAATGATAACGATATAGAAGTGAAAACCAAAATATTAGGATCTATTCCAAGACAAAATCTTGCTACATTATTATTTATTTCAAAACATTTATCAGCAAATGCGAAGGATTTGAACGGTATAATTGATAACCAAAGAGTGCCTCTATATCATTTGATAATAAGGCCCAGCCCTAAAGTTGTCAATGCTAATTTGGACGACATTATTCATTTGAGAGCGTTATGTGAAGATTTAATTGATGAGAAATTTCAAAACCAATTATATACAAAGCTAGATGAATTGGAAAAAACACATTTGGAAAGAGAAAAACGTGCTGAGGAATCGTTGAAGAGTATAAGAAACACATCAAGATCTCGTCACGTATCAGCTCCATTAGCAAATACAGGTTCAAAGAACACCTTGGAGGTGGATGAAAACGGTCTTAGACCATTCAAGACTAGATCACCAAACCCATCACCAGTGGCATCTCCAAAGAGCAGAAGTCGAACAAACTCGAACAATATCTTGCTGCCTGCTATCAAGAGACCATCAGATAATCTACACAAGAGAACGGTATCAAAAAATTTAGAAAAAGAGGAACATTTGCAAAAGGCGAAAGAGGTGGAACAGGAACAGAAGACTAAAGAGGAAGAGTCAAAACCACAACCAGTTGAAATTGTTGAAATTGATTCAGAATAAACAAATATACAAAGGCTCTTTCCACCTATTTGTACTCTTTGAGTTTTAATCCGTGTAGGTAATCCAAGTAGTTCCCACTTTCAATATGTTCTTGAAACTCAAAGGCATTATCCTCAATATTATAAAGATCATCTTTCTTCAAGTCAATAACGACTTGTCTCAAAAACTCACACCATGAATCAAATAACACCATTCTTTCATCAATATAGTCCCTGCCCCAAATTATAACTTGACCAATTTTACCAGTTGGCCCAGGACAAAGATCAATACCAATACTATTACCACATCCATCAGTTGCCAATCCAATCCAATTATCAGCATCAACGTGAACTCCCTTCACAGCATCTTTAGGAAACGTTTGATACTCTGGTTCTTCATCAAACTCAGGGTTATCATGTATGACTTCCTTCCATATTTTAATTTCTCTCTTGATATCATCCAGTGAAAGCATCTCTAAACCTAGGAAAATACCAACGCTGAATAAATTTTCTTTATCAAATGGTATTTCACCATTAACAAGCTCTAAGTATTGTACAACATCAATTGGAAGAGTTATACCATATTCCAACTCAAATTGACTGATCTCATTCCTGGATAGACCCTTTTGGAAAAGATTTATGCCCAGATTGGCAAAGTTGGTGTTGATTGAAGACTTGATAGAATCGATCTGAGTTTCCACAGCGGATGTCATCATTGAAGAGCTAATAAGCATGTATTGATCCAAAAAGTTCTTGATTAATTGATGGTTGCATTTTTGGGGTTCAGCTAAAATTGCACACCTGGAGGTGACTCTGGCCTCTGGCCTCTGGCTGCAATTTTATTATATTGAGGCCTTAGCTCATCTCGTACATTGTATTTTATTTTACCGACTTTATAGACAGCCTCAATTACCCGTAAAAGACAACAATAAAGACTGTAGACAGATAAAGAAAACACCCAATGATAGTTTACAATAAAATTTGAACAATGAAGCAAGTTTTATTCACTATCTAATACTCATCACTATTGTCACGTGACTGACACCAAATTTTTTACGACCGCGCACGCGTTTTGGCTTCCAACGAGAAAAAAACATTAAATGAAGGCAAAACAAAAACAAAAGACGTTATGTAAACAACCAATAGCCACAACAATATCGAATCATTGAATATGAAGAAGATCTTTGAAAATGCCAAAGTGGCTATCGTGAAGTCGGCGGATCTTCCGGACGAAGAAGTGCAAAGAGTCACTGATATCTTGGACAAACACGGTATCAAATACCATGTGTTTGATATTGGTTCATCTATTAATAAAGAGGACTTGGTGTCAAATGAATATACTCATGTTGCCTCTAATAATGTTGATTTTGAATTGTACCAATTCACACAGGAAAATATGATACCAGTGGTCACTACTGATTTCTTTTACAAGGCAGAGGAACAACAAAGAGCACCACCAATTAGACCATTCTCTCCTGATCCCAAACATGTATTGAAAGGCATTCATGTCTGTGTGGGGAACTTACCTATGTCTGATAAAGAAGCCATCTATGGTGGTGTCAGGGCTCTTGGTGGATCTTTTTCGGAGACATTGAATAAATTTGTTACACATTTGATCTCTGTGGATACAGATGAAGATTGTTGTATAGCGATCTACTCAATTGAAGGCTGTCAGATTAAGATTGTGTTACCTGATTGGATTGATGATTGTTTGAAATTGAGAAAGAGATTGGATGAAACACCATATTTACTTCAAGAAGGAAAATCAGTGGAAGAACAAGTTGAAAGTTTGAAAGAGATTGATGTGGTTAATAAGGATCAAAATTTGATCAAGGCACAAACAAATTTTTTGAAAGGGAAAACTTTTTATCTTGGTGAAGATTTAGATTTGACATCTAGATCTCATGACTTGTTTGTGTCTTTATTGGTAAATTCTGGAGGTGTTGTGAAAAAATCGCTAAACTCAGCACAATATTATGTCGCCAAGTATAGGGATGGTGAAGAATATAGAACTGCAAGCAGAAGAGGACTATACGTCGGTAATCTTAACTGGATTTATTGGATGGTTGAACACCAGAAATATATTTCACCATACAAAAAGCTTCTTCATTATCCTTATGTTCGTCATGGTATGCCACAAATGAAGAAATTTGTCATTGCATCTACAAACTATTCTGGTGATGTTAGATTTTACATTACAAAGCTTGTTGAAGCATTAGGAGGTGAATTCACTGCATCTTTGAAACAAAGAAACACTCATTTGATAACTGCTAGTCCGACAGGTAGTAAATATCATGCAGCTGTTAAATGGGGTGGTATATCCATTGTTAATCATCTATGGCTTGAAGAGACTTATTCAAGCTGGTCATTGAAATCGGTGGATCATCCAAGATATTCACATTTCCCAAGATCTTTAGCTATGAGTGATATAGTGGGTGAAACAGCTTTGGATAGAGATGTACTTAGACAGTTCTATGAAGATGGTAATTCAGATTATTCAACCAATGTTGTTGAAGATTCAGAAGAGGAAGGAGATGAAGTCAATATAACTAGCTTGAAAACTGTTCTGACACCAAAGAAACCAAATGAAGATAATTTACCTGTTGGCAAAAGCCCAGTGGCTAGCAAAACTCCTTCTAAGAACAGCTCAATTCCAAAAGATGACAATATACAAACACCTAGTACCAAATCAACTACCACACCATTAGCAGCTTCAGTTATACGTGCATCAAGTGGACGTAAGGCAAAAGATAAAGCTACATTGAAATTACATCAAGATATGGAACAGCTAAATTGGTTTCAAAAACATCAAAAATCTAAAGAAGTACCAATGTTACCTGAAGAGATTGAAGAAAAGAAGCGTAAAAGGGCTCTTGAACTAGCAGAGAAGGAAAAAAGACGAGCAATTAAAAGAGAAAGAAATGAACCAGATTCTGAAGAAGAGGATAATGAAGAAGAAGACAACGAAGATGATGGGAAGGAAATCACACCTGAACCTAAAACTAAAAAAGCCAAAAAAATTTCAAGTGCTTCATCATCAACTCATTATAATGTTATTGCTATAGCAACTGGATGGGAATTGAATTATAATAGAGCTGATAATCAAATTTTACATAATTTAGGGATAACATTACACAAGGAGTTTAAAAAGGATATTAATGCCATTATTGCACCAAAATTTATGAGAACAGAGAAATTTTTAACAGGTTTAAGTTATAAATTAGATTTTATCTTATCACCAAATTTTGTTGAGGATGTATTGAAATTTTTCAAATCACATCCTGATGATCCTAGTAAATTACCATCAATTGATAATTATGGTATTGATCATACAAATCCTACCTCTGTGAAAGAATTGACATCTATACCATTATCTAAATTATTAGATAAATCCAAGAGAAGAATTAATTCAAATGATAGAATATTTCATGATATGTCATTTAACATTACACAAAAAATACCCGGTGGTGCCTCTACCGTACAGAAAATTTTAAAAGCACATGGTGCCTCATCAGTGAATATCATAAAGAATGTAAAAGATATAAAGAAAATTAAATCCATAGTGAAAAATTCAGATGATTCATATATTTTACTATCAAATGAAAAAGCATTTGGTGAAAAGTTTAGAGACTTGTTGAAAGAAGAAGGACAACATGGGAAAGTGGTTGAATGGAACTGGGTCATTGAAAGTATTTTCCATATGGATATTAACGATAAGAAGAATGTTTTGTATAGAGTATAGGTAATTTAAATGAAGTTATGATTATCCGATTGTGTCCCGTACCGCTGTTCCCGCGCGAAAAGTGTAACCCGGCGACGTGGCGAACAATACTCTATATAAGGGAGCGCTTAATTGTATGGAGATTGATATGTACGCCATTGAGTTGACATCAAATTCAGGAATTGTTGAGAAAAAGATAACTGTGCTATTGATTATAAGGAGATAAAAGAGATACAATGTCAGATACAGAGACTCATGATCCAGTATTGGGATCCAATAGTGAAACAAATGACATATCGGAAGTGAATACAAGGAATGAAGAAGTCAAGAATGATGTTGATAAGAAGACATCTTCTAAACTAGATGCTCAATCACTGTATATAAGATCAACAGTTTCACAACCGCAAAAGGAGAGTGATGGACAGAATGCATATATTTCATTTTTAATTGAGACGGAGGTGAGTATATTGTCCTATATGATATTGAGGATGAATTATTAACATTTTTAGTCTAATAATCCAGTTTTCCAAAATTCCAAATTTATTGTAAGACGTCGGTTTTCAGATTTTTATTTCCTTTATCAAGTTTTATTAGGAGATTTCCCTGCATGTGCAATTCCTCCATTACCAGATAAACAAAGATTAGAATATATTAAAGGAGATAGATTTGGTTCTGATTTTACATTGAAAAGAAGTGCTTCATTAAATAGATTTTTGGAAAGGGTTTCATTACATCCTGTATTGAAAAGATCCAAGATTTATCATATTTTTTTAGAAAGTCATGATTGGAATTCATATAAAGTTAATTTAAAAATTAAAACATCTTCTGAACATGTCAATACAGGTGAAGGATTATCAGATGTATTTATGAATGCATTCAAGAGTGCGTCTACTCAGAGTAAAGAATTTCAAGAAATTAAAGAAAGAAGTGATAAATTAGATGAAAATATAAGTAAGATTGATCGTATTTTCAATAAGATATTGAAAAGATATAGTGATTTAGAGATTGATTCATATGATTTTAGTTTACAAATTAAAAAATTAGCAGAATTAGAACCAGAATTAGAAATTCCATTTTTAAAATTTAGTGATGGATTAAATTCTTTAAGTATTGGGTTTTCAAATCTTAAGAATTTCTTAGATAATGAATACATTATATCATTAAAAGATCTTGAACATTATATTACATCTATCAAGAATCTATTAAGATTAAAAGATCAAAAACAAATTGATTATGAAGCACTAACGGAATATTTAAACAAATCTATAACGGATAAAAACAATATATTAACAGGGAATGGTACTGGTAGTAATTTTTTCACAAATAAATTTGAAGAATTAACAGGTGTTAATCATGAAGTTGCTAGACGTGAGAAATTAAGTAAATTAGAACGTAAGATTGAAAATCTAACCACAGAGGTTGAAGATGCCAAAAAAGTTGTTGATTCATTTGAAAAACAAACAATTCATGAGATTCAATATTTTGAAAATATTAAATCAATTGAATTAAAGAACACTTTAGGTGATTTAGCTGATAATAATATTAAATTTTACAAAGATTTGATTGATAAATGGAGTACAATTGAAAAAGAGTTGAAGGATTAAATAATCAGTGCATATCATATTATTCATTAAGTTTAATCTTTTTACATGTAGTTGGTAAAGGTTGTTCCGAAAATGCTATAATGTCAGAGATATCTGTATTTGCAGGATCCAAAACATCTTCATCAAGATCTTCATTAATGTCTCTGTTTTCTTCAAAAGCAAGTAAATTGTCTTCACCATAGAATTCAATAAACTCCTGCTTGGAGATATAGTTTGACCATTTCAACTCTGGGAATTCTTCTTTTTTCAATACCCGATTTTTTTTATTTCTAGGAATCGGAGCTTTTGTATTTTCATGAGTATAGAAATCACGTAACAACAGGATTGCCTCTTTCCTCAAGACACCTGGAATACTTTTATAGTTGTTCTCTGGAGATGTTGAATCTGTGTTTATCCTGATACAACTCCCATTCCCACCAAACCTCTCGTTACCACAACCGAAATACACCGTCCTTATGCCAATCTGCTTCAGGGCAGAAGCACACATCACACATGGCTCGACAGTGACATATAGATCGATTTCCTTGAAGATCGCGTGCGGTGGCTCTCCTGTAGCCACCTGGGCCACCTTTTCCAGGATTGTGTTGATACCTCTGAACTCTGCATGCGTTACACCAGAGAGCGAGTCGTTTGTATTGTTCATCCCGTAGCTCACGACCTGGCCTCGCAGCACAAAGACACACGCCACGGGCACCTCATTAGAGTGCAGGGCATTGTTGGCCAGCCTCAGGGCATACTTCATGAACTCCCGGTGCTTCTCCATCGTGGCCTCTGAGTCTCCTAGTGTCTCTCGCTAGCTCATCTCTCATCTCGTTAATTGCACCGTTGTGTTTCGCGTATCGAAGCACATCGAAATCTAAATTTTTCCATCGGTGGCCAAAAAAGAGACACGCTGTCGGAAATTAAATTTAAAAGTGTTGACGTGGAACTTTTTTCACGTATATATATAAGCTGGAACCCTGCACCAAAAACACACAATTGTCAACACTCTTCACCACAACAAACCACACAATGTTGAGAGGAAAGAGCTTCGTGTTCCCAGCCGCCGTGCTGTTCTACGCCATGATGGTCGTCTTGGGGCCTCTGCTATCGAACCAAGGGTTCGCCCTGGCTGAGACCGACAACAGCACAGAGAACTATGGTACTGTGATTGGTATCGATTTGGGTACCACCTACTCATGTGTCGCTGTGATGAAGAACGGGAAGACCGAGATCTTGGCCAACGAGCAAGGTAACAGAATCACCCCATCCTACGTCGCCTTCACCAAGGAAGAGAGATTGATTGGTGATGCTGCTAAGAATCAAGCTGCCGCTAACCCTCAAAACACAATCTTTGACATCAAGAGATTGATTGGGTTGAAATTTAACGACAAGACTGTGCAAAGAGACATGAAACACTTACCATACAAAGTTGTCAACAAGAATGGTCAACCAGCTGTTCAAGTTACTTTAGGTGATGAAGAAAAACAATTCACTCCAGAAGAAATCTCCGGTATGATCTTAACAAAGATGAAATCAATTGCCGAAGATTACTTGGGTAAAAAAGTTACAAATGCTGTTGTCACTGTTCCAGCTTATTTCAACGATGCTCAAAAGCAAGCTACTAAAGATGCTGGTACAATTGCCGGTTTAAACGTTTTAAGAATTGTTAACGAACCAACTGCTGCCGCTATTGCCTATGGGTTAGATAAGACTGATGGTGAACATCAAATCATTGTTTACGATTTAGGTGGTGGTACTTTCGATGTCTCATTATTATCTATTGAAAATGGTGTTTTTGAAGTCTTGGCCACTTCAGGTGATACTCATTTAGGTGGTGAAGATTTCGATTTTAGAGTTGTTCGTCATTTGATTAAATTGTTTAAAAAGAAACATGGTATTGATGTCACTGATAATCAAAAGGCTATTTCTAAATTAAAACGTGAAGTGGAAAAAGCCAAGAGAACTTTATCATCTCAAATCTCCACAAGAGTGGAAATTGATTCATTTGTTGATGGTATTGATTTATCAGAATCTATTACAAGAGCTAAATTTGAAGAATTAAACATTGAATTGTTTAAAAAGACAATCAAACCAGTTGAACAAGTCCTAAAAGATTCTGGTGTCAAGAAGGAAGAAATTGATGATGTTGTCTTGGTTGGTGGTTCTACTCGTATTCCAAAAGTTCAAGAATTATTAGAATCTCACTTCAACGGTAAGAAAGTTTCAAAGAGTATCAACCCAGATGAAGCTGTTGCCTTCGGTGCTGCTGTTCAAGCTGGTGTCTTATCTGGTGAAGAAGGTGTTGATGATATTGTCTTGTTAGATGTTAATCCATTAACTTTAGGTATTGAAACCACTGGTGGTGTCATGACTACTTTAATCAAGAGAAACACAGCTATCCCAACTAAAAAGTCACAAATCTTCTCAACTGCTGTTGATAATCAACCAACTGTTTTGATTCAAGTCTATGAAGGTGAAAGAGCAATGGCTAAAGATAATAACTTATTAGGTAAATTCGAATTAACAAATATTCCAGCTGCTCCAAGAGGTGTTCCACAAATTGAAGTTACATTTGGTTTAGATGCTAATGGGTTAATCACCGTTTCAGCTTCTGATAAAGGTACTGGTAAATCTGAATCAATTACTATTAAAAATGATCGTGGTAGATTATCTAAAGAAGATATTGATCGTATGGTTGAAGAAGCTGAAAAATTTGCCTCTCAAGATGCTGAAGTTAAAGCTAAAATTGAATCTAAAAACGCATTGGAAAATTATGCTGTCTTATTAAGAAATCAAGCTACTGATGAAAATTCATTAGGTGGTAAAATTGATGAAGATGATAAAGAAACTTTAGTTGATGCTGCTAATGATGTTATTGAATGGTTAGAAGATAATGCTGAAACTGCTACACAAGAAGAATTTGATGAAAAACGTAAATCATTAGAATCTGTTGCTCATCCAATTACTCAAAAATTATACGGTGCTAATGCCGAAGCTGAAGATGATGAAGATGAAGATGATGATGATTTCGAACATGATGAACTATGATCTTGCAAAAAAGGTTTAAAATTCATCAAGATATCCCAAAATACTGTTTTATATAATGATTTAGTACAACGTCAATTTTTTTTTCCTCACTGATATAATTTAATTTGCATTAATTTAAAGAAATATTCCATTTGGTTTAGCAATAAATGTAGAACATATCTAATTCTCATTTTGTAATTTATAACTAACTAAAGTATCAACTTTATGACTATTAGTACTAAAACTTTTAAATTTAACTTTTTCACCATTTTGAATTTCTTTAGAATCTGAATCAATCCATTCACTTGGAACTTTTGCATTTGCATCTGCATAAACTAATACATTAAATGTATAATCACCAGTTTCTAAAGTTGGTAAAAACGTAACAGACGCTGTGATTTGTCTTATAATAGCCTGTATTTCCCTCTGTATATCCTCTTTAGTCTTTTGTTCTTCAATTGAATTAACTTGTGTAACTTGTTTTGACTTGTCGACTTCACTAGGTATATAAATTTCAATATCAAATTGCCATCTTTCAACAACATCACCTGTATCTTTAGATATTATTGCCACTATCAACTTCGATATTTTATCACCAGCAACCCATCTGTGTAGCTGACCCATGATTTTTTTAATATAGCTCTTGATATCTTCATCATTTGTGATCAACATGTTTAGTCCATATTTTTTAACCATTTGGAAATCATCTGGTGGATAGATTCCTCGTTGATATAGGATTGAGTTTATACTGTATTCGAAGAACTCTGCAACGATCTGTGAAGAGCCTCTAAGTGCGACATTTGATCGCGTTGGTGCTGAGTCTGATGACATTTGGTGAATTTTGGTGAATTTGATGGTTTTGTTTGTTGATCTGGGTTTGTTGATGCTTTTGTTTACGGTTTGTGATCTGGAAGACCCACTACTTTAGAAAAGACAGCTCGCGAATTTAAATCTATTGAAAGTGGCTTCTATTGAGGTATCTACAACATTTGAACTTATCAATTGGTTCAATAATGGTAAGTTATGGCTATTTGTGGTGTTAATAGGAGAAGCTAACAACTTATAGCACGGAATCAAAAGACAGCACTACTCAGAAGAGGTTAAGAAACAGAGACAATTGAAAGATGCCAACAAGATCAAGAGTTATAAATCATTACAAGATCAAGTATTGAAATTGAAAACAGATGAAGTCTATACCGCAGAAACTTTCAAGCTTAGCACAGATTTGCTTTACCTCAATCCAGAATTTTATACGATATGGAACTATAGAAGAGATATAATATCCAATTATTATCAAAAATCATTAACTCTGGATGAATTGATTGAATTTTTTGATAAAGAATTAGGTTTCATAATGATGAAATTGAAAACTCATCCAAAAGTTTATTGGATATGGAATCATAGAGTATGGATTTTGGAAAATCATCCAAAAGTTAATTGGAAATTTGAACTTGGTATAGTATCAAAATTATTAACAATGGATTCAAGAAATTTCCATGGTTGGCATTATAGAAGATTTATTATTTCTAAAATGGAACAACATAATGGGAAATCATTTGCATTAAGTGAATTTGATTATACAACGGAAAAAATCAACAAGGATTTTTCAAATTTTTCTGCATGGCATAATAGAACAAAATTAATACCAATATTACTAGAATTAAAACCTATACCAAAATTTGAATCAAGTTTGAAAGTTTTAAAAGAAGAATTAACATATTTGAAAAATGCAATGTATACAGATCCTCAAGATCAATCTACTTGGATATATTTAAGATGGTTATTAACCGCTGATATATTTATCAAGACAATAGAGACAGATGAATATATAAAGATATTAGAGGATGAATTGAAGAATGTTAAAGAGTTGAATGAATTAGAAGCTGATGATAACGGCGTGGAAAATAATTGGTGTTTGAAATCTATTGTTACAATTGAAGGATTACTAGATAAAACTAAAGGGAACACTACTCATAATGATGAAATTAAAAAATCATTGATCAAATTGAAAGATATTGATCCATTAAGAAAAAATAGATATACCTACTTATCAGAACATTATTTTAAATAAACCTTTATATGATATTAATTCTTCGGTATTTCACTATGTAATCTTTTTCTTTGATTTCCCAACATGTATCTTCTTTCACCAATTGAAAAATCACGATCTTTAAAATAATCATCATTTTTAATCAAATCTTCATTTTGTTCTTTTAAACCAATCATATCTGATAATGGAATTCTAATTTCCACAAATTTATTTTGATAATCTGGATGGAAATTTGCTAAATTTGTATAATTATATGAATTTATATAAAGTCCTAAAAGATCCAATAATGATTCATTAACAGCATGTTCAGATGTATGATAAATCTCTGGCCTTATTGATACTTCATGTTGCTTTAATTTAGCTGAAAGGTAAATACATGCAATAGCTATACTTTGAGGTGGAACTTTTAATGCAATTTCTGTTTGATATGAATCATAAGCTATAAGCCAAGCTAAATATCCTATATCTCTTGGTAATGATATTGTTTTACTAATTTTAATTAGTAATTCTTCAACATGAAATAATCTAAAATCAAATGATATGGTTTCTAAAAGTTTAAATTCAAGACTTAGAATTTTTTTCCTGTATAGTTCCAATTGATCTTGATTTAAATATGTGTTTTTAATTTGATTTGCCACAATCAACAAGTCTCTAAGCTTTTTGATTGTATCTTCATTCTTACTTGCAATGAAAATTGAAGTTATAGCTATATCATAATAGATCCCAGTATCAAATTTGTTGAATAGAAAATATCTTTGATAATAAATCATTGCAGTTTCCAAAGTCTTTGTTGGACTGTTGAATTGTTAGAATTACTCTCTTGAGTTTTAATCACTTCACTTACAATTTCATTGATACACAAATCTTCATCATAAATGTGAAGACTTGATTTCTTCTTTGTTCATACACTGTGAAATTTTCAATAGTTCTCTTTTGTGCATGTTTCATTTGTGATTTTGTCAAGAAGGGTCTCGCCAGTTGAATAGTGGAAGTTAAACTGCTAGCATTTTGTTCATCGGTAGAGCCTCTCGGTTGTGTCATTTTGTATGTGGTTTTCTGTAGATGTTGGTTTATATGGCATTAATATAGCGATGAAATACAATATCTTCGATTTCTTCAGCGCGCGAAAAGTGGTTAGATTCAGGTTGGCCTGAAAGTAACAAAATTTGAAAGATTTAAAAGTATTGAATAGTTCAATGAACAATGAGTTCAGGAAGGGGTATCTAGTGGAAGATTACTATTCTATGTGTATTCTCCCTTAAAAGAGTAATTATAAGCTAGAAATTAGAATATTAAAAGAGCAGCTTACTAAGCGCTCACCAAAATATTACGTAAAATCAGATTCCTCAAAACCAGAAAGTAGTCGCATCTGACCTCTGTGAAAAATTTGGTCATGTGAAAGTCATGTGATCGAAAACAGAAAGCGCACGACTGAAACAAAAACAAAAACAAATCCTACTCAAAAATAAAATTTTACTGAACTTGTACTTCAAAAGCTCCCAGTATTGAGGAAAAAACATTATTGTGGAACTAGTATATTTGAGTGGTATATAACAAAGCACTGAACTGTTGAAAAATCCATTTCGCCAAGATCTGACTTATACGTTTTACGTAGCGCCTAAAAGTACTAGTCAAAGTAAATTTGCTTACTCAGAATATTTTCTTTCTTACTAATCAGTTGAAGTCGAATTTTTGAAATTGCCGCGAATTTTTTTAAAAAGTTCTTACGAAATGGGATAGATTTCTACAAGATTCCACAAGGCAAATGAGAGAAATATTTCCCATCGACTTGTATATGTTAAGTGTAGAATGTCAAAACAAAATCACGAAATAAAAAAGAATTTTTATTTATTAAGCCTCTATATCATTTGTTATTTCTGAAAAGTCATTTTGAAATAATCCTGCTGACTAAGCTTTCTCAAAGTATTATGTAAGGATTCTGGAAATCCTATTTAGGGGGACGACTTTTGACAGGAAGTAGAAATTGATACGGCCAGGCAAATGGGTTGAATATATAACATACAGACTCTTTAGTATGCAAAAACTATATTATAAAATGCTATAAAATTCATGGAATTTAACACAATCATTGTGAGATCAATCTTGAAGTCAAAGCTTCCAAATCTTCAATAGTTTCAGGAGCTTCCAATTCCAAGATTTCATTAGAATCTTCAGATCTTTCCTTACCACCAACTTTATCATTTTGGAACCATTTAGGCTTTTTAGATGGTGGTTCTTCAGAGTCGGATCTATCACTATCAGATTCATAATCTTGTTCAATATCACCAGATGCGGCACCCAAATAAGCGACTGGTTCTTGATCATCATCACCAGATGAATAATCTTCCTCTTCTTGAGCTCTTCTTTCAGCTTCTTGTCTCTTACGTTTCTTTTCCAATTTCTTTTGTTTAGCAAGAGTTTTATCATCAACATCTCTTTCTTTCATGATTTCAGATTCTTTACCAATAAATTCAGCTTTTTGTTCTTGAGCATCACCAGCTTTACGGAAATCTTCTTCATCTTCAAATTCATATAATTGATGAGCATTACCGTCTTCATCGAAAACTAATTTAGTTGGATTACCCTTTTCACCTGCTGATTGTTTCTTTGATAATGCTCTCTTAGCACCTCTTTTCGATGTTGGTATAACCAAATCTGGTAATTCTTCTTCATTTATATCATGATCAGTTCTCTTCACAGAGATAAAATCTTCATCATCATCATCATCATCAGCTTTATTAACTTCATTTGTAATGTTCAAATAATGATCAGATAAAACATTTTGATTCTTACGCTCAAACATACGATCATATTTGGTACGTACCTTTTTGGCTTCTTCTTCATCAAATTCACCATCTTCATTAGCTTTTGAAAGAGCAAGTAGTTGTCTTGATGCATTTTTCAATTCTTTATTCTTTGTACCACCTTTAATCTTAATTTTTGGTGCACCTGGTAAACCAAGTGATTTAGCAAATTCTTCCACTGGTAAATCTTCAGGTTTGAAAACATCCTTGTCTTTTTGTATATAAATGGATTTAACATACGATATGAATGCCTTTTGACCTAAATATTTCATTTCTGGATCTTTGAAACATAATGCTTGCATTTGTGATCTAATTGATCTCTTTTTAGATTGTTTGATATTTAATTTATTTGGTACAATTTTTTTAGCTTCTAATCTCTTCATCATACCTTCTTCTTCAGAAGGTGTAACCATCAATAATGATTTACCAGTTTTCCCAAATCTAGCAGCTCTACCAACTCTATGAATATATGTATCAGCATCTTCTGGTGCATCAACTTGAATGACCCAGTCAATAGCTGGGAAATCAATACCTCTAGCAACAACATCTGTAGCAAATAAACATACATGTTGTGCCTTGGAGAATTTATAAACAGTTTCTGTTCTTGCTGTTTGTTTTTGTCTACCATGTAATTTCATCAATGAAACACCTGGTTGCATTGTTCTAAATGTCTCATAAACATAATGTACTTGTTTAGATGAAGAGAAAAACACTAGGATCTTAGCTTTCAAATGTGTCTTGATAAAACTAAATAATGTATCTAGTTTATCCTCAAGGTTAACAGAAATGTATGATTGAGTTAATGAATCTGGTGTAGCTATTGTATCATCAGTTTCCTTTGTACCAATATATTTTGGACTTGTTAATGATAATCTTGCCAAATCTGAGACTGATTTAGATTGCGTAGCAGAGAATAATAAAGTTTGTCTAGTTGGTGGTAAGTTTGACACAATATCATCTAATGTTTTCTTGAACCCCATGTCTAAGATTCTATCAGCTTCATCCAAGACCAAGGTTTGTAAATTTGAAGTATCCATCCCAACAGTTTGATCCATATGTTGTAAAATTCTCCCTGGTGTACCAATCAAGATATTAATCTTGGAAACTCTCTCCATTTCAAATTTAACATCTTTACCACCAATAACTAACCCAGCTGAAAATGAGTTATGTTTCCCGATTTTAACCAGCACTTCATATATCTGAATAGCCAATTCTCTAGTTGGTGAAATGATCAATGCACCTAACCCATCAAACTCGGTCCATTTAACTCTATATAATTTTTCAATAACTGGGATTAAGAATGCTAAAGTCTTACCAGATCCAGTTCTAGCAGCACCCAAGATATCATCACCTTTCAGGGCATAGGGTATAGACTCTCTTTGAATATCAGTCAATGAGACGAAACTCGATTCAGTAAGCCCCAATAGAGTGTTTGAACTTATTGGAAGATCTTTAAATTGTGAAACTTTTTGTGCATTTGGGTCATATTCCTGGATTCTTTGCTCGAGACTCTCTAGAGCCTTTTCCTCTCTCTTACGGATTTCTTTACGTTGCTGCGACGTGAGTTTGTGCTTCTTAGCCATGTTGTTGATTTGGTTGGTTTTCCTATAAAACTGTCTCTTGAAGATAATCTCTATACATTTTGAGCTCATCGCATCTAAAATTTTTTTTGGTGTTGCGAGAACCAAAAATCTCGAACAATAATAACAAAACGATTAACCAGCAAAACAAAACCATTTTGATAGTAATTTTATCAATTATTGAGAAAATGTCAAGCTACACGAGCGAAAGAGAACAGAGACTACGATCTCACGAGAAAGAAGCTAGCAGAGGGAGCTATTATGAGAGCAACAGGGAAAGACCACAGCAGTCGTATAGAGATAGACCAACACAGAGACCAAGACACAACGAAAGACAATATAACGATAGACAACGTCCAAAAGAATACCCAGAAACTCAGGAGAAACCACCAGTCGAGAAACAGAAGCCAAATTTCAAGCCATCGGGTCTACTAGCTAAGGACTCAAATAACATTAAAGGTACACAATTGAAATATACAGAACCTGAAGATGCTGCTAATGCACCAGAATCACCATCATTCTATCTATTCATTTTCAAGAAAGGCTCCAATATCCCCCGTGAATATCTCTTGAACAGCAAGGGGTATCATCTTATCGGGAGGGATGAACAAGTTGTGGATTTACAAACGGATCATGAGTCATGCTCAAAACAACATGCTGTTATCCAATTTAGATCAAGATCCAAGATGACCGACCAGGGGAAAATTGTGGAGGTGAAACCATACCTTATCGACTTGGAGTCAAGTAATGGGACACTATTAAACAACCAGGAGATTCCAACTTCGAGATTCATAGAATTACAAGGTGAAGATACGATAAGATTTGGTGATTCAGAAACAGATCATGTATTAGTTATTGGATAACTTTTTATTGATTATTATTCTCCTTTCTGAAAAATCTACCAAATTTTTGAAAATTTTCATTGAATTTACTCACACCTGCTTCACCATTTAGAGCTAATTCTTTCAAACCTTTCTCTAGGTTTAAATCTCTCTTGGCAAATAAATTATCAAATCTTGGTGATGATGAATTGATCAAGTCTGGTGATGTGATCTTTTGACCATATGTTGATAATATACCTGTGGATGATGGAACTCCAGGTGTTTCATTCTCGATGCTTATCTTGGATAAAATAGGTGAACTATCAATTAAATTATCATGTGCTTTGATATGAATTTTAAACAGATCAATAAATTTGGTTTGTCTGTTTTTATCTGTAATACCTTTTAATTGTAAAATTTTGATGAAATTTGTAATAGATTTATCACCAATCAAAAAGAAATAGTTTGATACAAGACCTTCCTGTGGTGCCTCTTGAGTTAACAACACTTTTAAAATCATCTCTAACCGACCGACCATCTTGTCAATATGTTTTTGATATTGACCAGATATTTTATACTCTGGTGAATCTGTAGAAAGTTTTGGTAATTTCAAAAATGTTTCTTTCAATACTGAGAGATCTAATAACATTTGTTCAGCTGCAATGACAGGTATAGGTCTTGTCTTGATGATACTTGTCAAGAATTGATTTATAGTACTTTCCACAATTTTATCGCACAAATTTCTAACATAGATATCTCTAACAAGTGCTGGTAGTATCAATGAAGCATTTTTGTTCAGTATATCTTTAAGACTTGAGATATAACGACTTTGATCACCGACATCCTCCATATGAGACCAGTTTGTATTTGCCATTTCTCTCCATGAAAATTCACTTTCGTTTTCAATTTTTTGTACCAATAGATTTATAGAGCTGTTGATGAGCTTGATGAAAGATTCTTTTACAGGATCAAAATTAATCTCTGACTTAAATGGTTCATCAATTATAGATATCAATCTTTCTTCTAATTGAGTGATGGTGGTTGAACAATAATCAGCAGTATTTAGCACTAGTGTGATGTATGTAATTGCTTCATCATTTGCCACAGATGGTAAAGTTGGTTTCATAATTTTATTTGAATACTCTAGTGACCATTTAGCGAAAAGTTTTGATAAATCACGTAATGGTGCCGCGGTAGATAATGTTGAACACTGTGTTAATAAATGACGGTATGCCCTGAAAAGGTCAGCAGAAGACGGAATTACATTTGCCTGATGATCTTCTTGCTCTTGTGGTAATTTAGGTTGTGATAAGAATTCTAGGAATTTGCTGTTAAGGAATGTGTTTTGATGATCAACCCAAATTCCTAAGAATGGTTCGAATGCTAATGATACCGATTGACTGAATTTTGGTTTCAAAGTTGGTTCGTCTTGAGAAAATTCAGTTGAAGATGACAAGATCTCCTCAGTATCTCTATATTTGAATTTATTGTTCAAGAATTTTTCAAATTCAAGTGTTTCTTGTAGCGAGCTCAACATTAAATCAACATTTGTGTTTTTCCCTGATTCTGCAAGCACTTGCTTTATACTTTCTTTGGTATGATCACAGAACTTTAAAGTCAATTGCTCTTCTACTTTCCATGACTCTGGGAAATATCCCTGATATAATTGCTCATAATTTTTCAATAGCTTCTTGAAAAACAAGAATCTTCTATTGATGTTTTCCAACGAGCCCGCTTCATCAGAGCTTATAAAGATCGTTTTGATCTCTTTCAATTGTTGATTACAGAACCAATTTATAAGTCTTTGATGATGATCATTCCCAATTAGGTCGAGCATTTCACATGCACTTCTCAATTCCACTTCTTTGATAGCTTCCCTCTCGTTCAACGTATCTTCAAAATCTTGGAATATTTGATCTGTGATACTGATTTTCAGCTTGTTGACTTTTCTCGTCAAGTCAGCTATACTGTCTATACTCTTGTAAGATTTGAAATGATCAATCAACTCCCCCACAGCACTTAAAAGTTGAACAGAGTCCTTGTACCTCTTCAACTCTGCAAAGTCTTTCAACTGATCGTATGCTGTCAGAAGCATCTGTAATCTCTTGAGCACAGTCATTGTCATCACAAGGTTTTTCTTCGCATCATCTAGTCTCTTGATACTTGAAGTCATATCACTTATAACATCCTGTGTATTGACACCTAGCTTCTTGTTCTCATTGATCTCTTCTATTATTGCATCAAGTTCTCTATGAGCCTCGACCGAGTCAAATCTATCTTCACTCTCCAGATAGTCAACATATTCACGTTCTTTCTTCCCAATATCTTGGTCAATGGATAACTTGTATGAATTCGTGTAGTTCATGAAACCTCGTAGATTCTCCAAAGTGGACGGATCGGGTAGCAACTCTTGAAGATCGCCTAGTGGATCATAATCGGCAGAGTCTATACCTTGCAGTGCCATTGTATTGCTATCCTTGAGCTCGCCACTGGTTCTATTCTCTCAAAATAGTCTCAAATATACCTTAAATTCCATATAAACTTGGCCTGTTTGTTGTGTATTTGGTATTAGCCCAGGTCGGAATTCATCTCAGCACGTGACTATTCCGGAAAATCAAACTTCGCGAATTTGACGCGAAAAAAAAAACCAAATCAAAACGAAAACTCGAAGAGATCACAGAAATCTGGCATTCTAGTCTAGCTGAAGGTTACATTTGAGAGAAGAATTCTAGTGCTGTGCTTTTGGAGATCTTTTGATACAGATACAATTATAGCCTAGCCATGTCCTTGCGTCTTCCTCAAGCCCCAAACGCGGGTCTTTTCAAACAAGGTTATACATCACAGAGTAATGCTGATGGTGCTGTTACTAGAAACATCGCTGCGTGCAGAGAAATCACAAACATGGTCTTGTCCTCCATAGGGCCATGTGGTAGAAACAAAGTTATCGTCAACCGTGAGTACTGGAGCCTGATGGTGTTTTCGTCTGAGTGTCAATTGACATTTGGAGAAAAGTGATCAGTTATTGAACTTGCCACTAACATATTTCTAGATTTACAAAAAGTTTTCATCACAAATGACGCTGCTACAATGCTACATGAATTGGATGTTGTGCATCCAGCCGTCAAGCTATTAGTCATGGCCTCTGAACAGCAAGAACTAGAAATGGGTGATGGTACCAATTTAGTCTTAGTATTAGCTGGTGAATTTTTGAATGTCTCTGAAAAGTTATTAACTTTAGGTCTAAATCCAACTGAAGTGATTCAAGGTTATCAGTTGGCTAGTAAATTTGCCTTACAAGCTTTAGAAGAATTATCAGTTGATAAAGTTGAAGATCTTTCATCTATTGAAGCATTGAAGAAAGTTATTAAACCAGTGATAGCATCAAAACAATATGGTTCAGAAGATTTCATTTCAGATTTAGTCAGTGAAGCTGTGTTGAATGTTCTTCCACCAAAAAATCCAAAGGCTTTCAATGTTGATAGTGTTAGAGTTGTTAAAATCATGGGTAGTAGTTTAGAAAACTCTCAAGTTATAAGAGGTATGGTTTTCCCAAATCAACCAGAAGGTCACATCAAAAATTTGAAAACAAGATCAAAAGTTGTTGTTTTCACTGCTCCTTTCGATATCTCACAAACAGAAACTAAAGGTACCGTTTTATTACATAATGCTCAAGAAATGTTAGATTTTTCTAAAGGTGAAGAAGCTCAATTAGATCAATTAGTCAAAGAAATTCATGATTCAGGTGTTAGAGTTGTCATTGCAGGTTCAGGTGTTGGTGAATTAGCTCAACATTATTTGGATCGTTATGGAATTTTAACTTTAAAAGTTCCAAGTAAATTTGATTTAAGAAGAATATGTAGAGTTTGTGGTGCTACTCCATTACCAAGATTAGGTGCCCCAATGCCAGAAGAAATGGGTAATGTTGATGTTATTGAAACCAAAGAAATCGGTGGTGATAGAGTTACAGTTTTCAGACAAGAAGATGATGTGACAAGAACTTCAACAATTGTTGTTAGAGGTGCCACAAAGAACAGTTTAGATGATATTGAAAGAGCCATTGATGATGGTGTTGCTGCTATTAAAGGTTTAACCCAAGATGGTAGATTATTACCAGGTGCTGGTGCCACTGAAGCTGAACTTGTCCACCGTATTACACAATACGGTGAGAAAACACCAGGTTTAATGCAATTGGCTATAAAACAATATGCTAATGCTTTTGAAGTTATCCCAAGAACTTTAGCCGAGACTTCAGGTTTAGATCCAACTGAAGTTTTACCAAGATTATATTCCAAACATAGTACACCAGAAGGTTTAACATATGGTATTGATATTGATGGTGATTCTTCCAACGGTGTGAAAGACATCAAAGAAGAAGGTATCTACGACTTATTCTCTGCAAAGAAATTCGCCATTGGTGTTGCTACTGAAGCTGCTACTACTGTCTTGTCCGTTGATCAAATCATCATGGCCAAGAGAGCCGGTGGTCCACAAGTCCCAAAGCAACCAAGACCAGGTAACTGGGATCAAGCTGATTAGATCTGACTTAGTTGTACTTAATTAATCACGATTTGATACCATTTAAATGTTTTGTAGTTTTGTTTTGTAAAGTTTTAAAGACCCGATTTTTTGGCAGAGCTCATCGAAAATTTTTAGATTTTTTTTTTTCGTACATATAAAAATTAAAGAACGGTTTTAACATAAGAAGCACATCTCTATAAGTAAAGTATAGATCTTCACACGGAACCATGGGTAAAGTCAGAGGTAGAAGAGCTCAAGACGAGCAAAAGCACAAAAAAGCTGTTGAGGAAAGAGAACAACTGAAAATTCATGATGAGTTTGCACCAGTTGATAAAGAACCTGAGACTCCAAGTACAGCTGAACCAAATACATTTTTCGGTCTTGTTGATACCACTGAATTGGATTATTTCAAACAAGCAGAATCTACTTTGAACGCAGATGCTTTTGAATCAGAATCTGACAGAGCAGGTTTTGTTGAAAGTGTCTTGGAAGAAAGTAAAGGGAAAGAATTAAAATTGGTCACAAATCAAATTTGTTCTAAATTGATTGAAAGATTGATTCTTCATTCTACAGATGAGCAATTAAAACGTTTATTCAAGGCATTCGAAGGTCATTTCCTTTCATTAATCTATCATAAATATTCATCACATTGTGTTGAGACTTTATTAGTGAGGACTGCAGCATTGATTGAAAAGGAATTATTGAATCCAGTCTCAAATTTTGCTAATGATGATTATGTCACTATGGAAAATTTATTTTTATTTTTTTTAAATGAAGTTAGACCAAATTTGAAAGATATGATAATACATCAATATGCTTCACATACTTTAAGATTAATCATTTTAATTATTTCTGGTAAAGAATTACCTTCAACTACCATGTCAAATTCTACATTGAGAAGTAAAAAAAGTAAAATTGCAAGAAAAATGATTGAAATTAAAGATAATCAAGATTTTGATAGATCTTTCCAAGTTCCATCATCTTTTAAAGATGAATTGAAAATTTTATTGGATTCAATTAGAACAAAATTAGATAGAAAAACTGCAAGAGAATATGCAATCCATAAAGTTGCATCACCTGTTTTACAATTACTAATCCAAGTTGAAGGTATTGTGGATAGAGATAGACAAATATGGCATTTGATATTCCTTAAAGATGATGAAGAAAAGGATCCAACCGAGGAATCATTTGTTGAATATTTATTATCTGATCCAGTTGGATCTCATTTTTTCGAAAACACTATAAAAGATCAAAGACTGAAATATGTTGAAAGAATTTACAGATTATACATGAAGGATAGAATTTTGAAATTGGCAAAGAGAGATACAACAGGTAGTTATGTTATTCAAATCTTGTTGAAAAAACTCAAACAAATCGAGGCAAGAGAAATTTTAAATGAATTGATTCCAGAGATGAGTATCTTGATGAATACAAATTTGGAAATGGGGAAATCTATTATTGATGCTTCGACTCAACACAAGGAATATAAAAAAGCAGCTATTATTGAAGAATTGGTTAAAAAATATACACCAAATGAAGAATCAGATATTTTAGAAACCGTTTTACAATTATCAACATCTACATTAGGTAACACTAGAGATGATTGGCCAACTGCTGAAGAGAGAAGAAGAGCTTTATTCTTACAAAAATTAATTGAATATGATTCAAGTTTCTTGAATTTAACAGTGGACAACTTGTTATCATTACCAAAGGAAAGATTGGTACAAATGTGTAAACATGGTGTCTTTTCCCATGTTGTTGAAAATGTATTAGTTCCAGAAGTTGATGTCATCAAGAGAAGAAGATTATTGAATCAATTCATGGAATCAATAGTGGACTTATCATGTAATGCCTATGGTTCTCATATTGTAGATAAATTATGGGCATTTACATTGAAATTGAATATGTATAAGGAAAGAATTGCTGGTGAATTGGTCGCAGAGAAGGAAAAAGTTAAAGAGAGTACGTATGGTAGACAAGTTTGGAAAAATTGGTCTATGGAGTTGTATGTTAGAAAAAGAGGTGATTGGAAATATAAAATTAAAGAGGAAGAGTTTGCTAAATTCCCTGAAAATAAAGAAGGTGTTAATAATGGTTCTTCTGATAACAAGAGAAAGAACGAAAATGATGGTAATAACGGTGTAAAGAAACAAAAAGTTAGAGGCCGTGATCGTAAATAATAAATAGCATAACAATTAAAGACGTAATATTAGAGATTATTAAACAATCGTAGTTATTTACCAAGCTTCAACAGTTCTTCTAGCAGACAAACCTAATAATCTAGCCAACTTATCGAAAGCTTCATCCAAATCATCTTTTGAATAAGCAGAAGCATCAATTGGAGTGTCAACTTCTGGTCTATCAGCCTTACCATCGACAAATTCTTCAAATTTAGCCTTTTCAGCATCGGTAGGAGGCAAGGCTTCATAGAATCTAGCCAATTGAACCAAATTCTTATCAGAGATTTTGGTGAATTCTTCAATGTTCTTTGGGTATAATTCTAATGGTGGTTCTTCACCGTCATTACTTAATTGAGGAGCTAAAACTTCACCAGCTTTTTTTTGAGAATTGACCAATCTTCTAATTGATCTCTCTTCGACAACATCCAATTGACCTTGTAATTCACCAACCAATTGGACCAAGTCTTCATTGGTGACGAAATCAGTGGTGTCTAGTTGTGGTTGCTTGGAAGGTCTTGATGAGATCTTACCACTTAGGCTCTTTGGATCGAAATTATCAACACTTTCCTTCTGAGATTTCACCTGTAAGTTTAACACTTGTTCCCCAGTCTTTGTTAGCAATTGCGATTGCTTCTTGACTAGAAGCGACAATTCGGCGACTTGTGTTGTCAATTCTTCGACTGTTGGAACTTTGTCTGCGGACATTGTTGGTTATGTTGATTCTTGTTAAAATTCTGTGGGTTTATATGTTTGTTGGCAAGTTGTTGGTTTATAAATAAATGATCCTTTATTTTGTGGCTTTGTGCGGAAACCAAAACAAACTGCCCGAACCGGAATGGATATATATTCAAGTTACAGATTTGGTTATTTTAGAGATGATATAGTTGTTATTATCAGTTGAAAGTGTGTTATTTGAATTAAAGATGGAAATTTGGGTAATACTGAGCTTTTAACATCTTAAATACCCTAAAATTTGACGGTTTATGGCCCTTTTTGATGTCTCACTACAATTCAATATGTCACCTACAAAGATCTGATTTCATTACAATTTAAACGAACTATCTTCGAAGACCAGTTGATACGCACGACCGACATTAGCTTGTAAGTCAGTAGCTTGTAAAGCTCGGCCCTTTTGCTTATAAGCCTCTCTCGCAGCGACTCTGGTTGCGGTCGAGGCACCAAAAGCAGCTAATAATGGGATAAGTTTATGGTCAATTTCATTCGAGTGATCCCATAGAAAGCTTTTGTATGCTTCACCCCATGCTAACAGTGTAGCCAATGTCCCTGTTAATGTATCACCTTGACCACCGGCTCTTCTATCTGAGCCTTGAGTTTTGCTTTCAATGACTTCAAATGGGTTGGCAATGATATCAATAGCACCTTTTCTCAAGATTGTGACACCACCGTTCCCTAATCTACGTGATAATTCTTGTGCCTCGATTGATGGATTTACACCATCAATTTCGAGCTTAACAGCATCTGCTAATCTTTTGAACTCCACAACGTTTGGTGTGAGTATTATATTCTTGTAGTTATCAATCAAGTTTGGTTTCTGAGAGACTAGAAATAGACCATCAGCATCAATGATCATAGGAACACCTTTTTCACCAAGGAATTTGATTACAATCTCCATAGTTTTCAACATTAGCTCATCTCTCCCCAACCCAGGACCAATGATAGCAACATGAATCCTAGAAAGCAATGATTTCACTTTGGTTAAAACTTTGCTCTCTAAGAATTCATTGACATTTTCAACATCGTTTGGGACATTCTCAGTCTCGTACAAGTATGGATGCACCATAAGATCAGGTGTATATGATTTTATAACTGTAGCTGCATTTTTCTCACAGATGATGTGTGATAAATCAGCACCAAAGACAGCTGCAGCATGAGCTGCAAAGTAAGGAGCACCAGTGTAGCTAATGAAGTTAGTATTATCTCAATGAAGTTGTATCAATTCACTTACTCTTCACAACCACCGAAAACCACCACTCTTCCAGCTGCTTCTGTCAATACATCTCCAATTCTGTCAAATCTACTCAATACCCACCTTGGCCCTTATGGAACTGTGGGAGCAACGGTGGCACCAGTTTCCTCGTGAGACTCAGTAATTCCTTCCCAGACTTGTTCCCCAATGACATTATAGCTCAATTGACCTGCAAACAGAGCTCTTTCTCGTTCTCCCCCACAATAAAACTCAAGTGATATTTATGGCTATAAAGGTTATCTTTTATGCCCTTGGTCGGAATTGGACTTGCTCTTTACTATGGCAGAAAAGTCGGAACTCAAGTTTGAACCACAATTGCTTGATTTTGTTTTCAGGGTATAAAAGTATCGAGAAATCCCGTAAGGTAAAATTGTATTGCTTTCCTTGTAATTGGTCAATTGAAGTTTATGATAAATAAGCTAGTTCCTAGAATTAACATGTCTTCATTCCTATCAAGATTCACCTCTACTAGATCCCAATGGATCCCTGTTGCTGTCGGTGGTGCTGCCGTTGCTGCTTCTTTATACTATAGCACCAATGCTAGAGGCCCATTGGCCAACGAGACTCCAGCCGCTTTCAAAGGTGACAACGAGTGGCTAGACTTGAAAGTGAGTACCATGGCATTGCAATTGGGTACAACACCAATACTAACAATCCCATTAGCTTGTCAAATTTGTTGATATTTCTCCAGATACCAGACATTTCTACTTTGCTTTGCCATCTCCAGACCAAGTTAGTGGTTTGAAAACCGCCTCTTTGTTATTTGCCAAATACGTCACTGAAAAGGGTAACAACGTTGTTAGACCATACACTCCAGTTTCTGACAATGACCAAAAGGGTCAAGTTGAATTTGTTATCAAGAGATATCCAACCGGTAAAATGGGTAACCATTTATTCAACTTGAAAGAAAACGATACTGTTGCATTCAAAGGTCCAATCCGTAAATGGGAATGGACTCCAAACCAATATGAAAATGTTACTTTGATCGGTGGTGGTTCAGGTATCACCCCACTATGGCAATTACTACATGAAATCACCAAGAACCCAGAAGAGAAAACCAAGGTCCATTTAGTCTATGGTAACAAAACCCCAGAAGATATCTTGATTAAGGATAAATTGGATGCCGTTGCTGAAAAATACTCTGACAGAGTTAAGATCTCATACTTTGTTGATAAGCCAGCTGACGGCTGGAAAGGTGAAACTGGTTACATCACCAAGGACTGGTTGAACAAGAATGTCCCACATCCAGATGCTTCTCACCAAGTCTTCGTCTGTGGTCCTCCACCTTTATACGAAGCCGTTTCTGGTAACAAGGTTTCTCCATCTGACCAAGGTGAATTGACCGGTGCTTTGAAAGAATTAGGCTTCACCAAGGAAAATGTCTTCAAATTCTAGATTAGAATTTCGTATTATACTGTTATTATAAATATACAATACATCGATATTCATAGTTTGTAGTCCTTATATTTCCGGAAGAACTTTCTCGGAGCATGAAAAAAAAACACAAAGCTCATCTCAAAACATACATACCTTAAGACATCACTAAACGTCGATTAGTATGGAGAAAGTATTAAGAATCGCGGTTGAAGGGTGCTGTCACGGTGAACTAAATAAGATATACGCTAATATCAAGGCCCTCCCATATTCAAAATGGCCAGAGTTGCTGATAATAGGTGGTGATTTCCAATCAATAAGAAACAAAAAGGATCTAGAAGCAATTGCTGTACCTGATAAGTTTAAAAAAATTGGTGATTTCCAAGACTACTATAATGGGAAACAAAAGGCTCCAGTGCTCACTATTTTTGTTGGTGGGAATCATGAAGCTTCTAATTATTTACAAGATTTACCATTTGGTGGTTGGGTAGCTGAAAATATTTATTATTTGGGTAATTCAAATGTCATTTGGTACAAAGGTTTAAGAATTGGTGGTATATCTGGTATTTATAAATATTTTGATTTTTATAAGAATCATTATGAAAAATTCCCATATAATGAAAGTACAAAAAGATCAGTATACCATCAAAGATTTGAAGATTTTTTAAAACTATCATTAATCCGTGATTTAAACTTGAACTGTTTTATAAGTCATGATTGGCCTCTACATATAACGAAATATGGTGATCAGAAGAGATTATTATCAAAGAAACCATTTTTCAAGAAGGATATAGAAACTAATCAATTAGGTTCATTACCGGCACAGGTTTTATTGGAACAATTAATGCCCAATTGGTGGTTTAGCGCTCATTTACATGTTAAATTTGAAGCTCTTGTAAAGCATAATGAACCTCAACAAAAGAGGAAATTAAGTGATTCCAACCCATTCCACGGGAAAAGAACAAAAGTTAACGATAATGAAATTGACCTGGAGTTGGATGATAATAAAGATGAAATAGAATTAGGATCAAATGGGAAAGATTCCAATGAAATTGAACTTGACCTTGATGAAGACAACAATGAAATCCCACTAGACGTTGATGAGACACCCGTCTCAGAACCCACTACACTAGCTAAAGGGTTCTCTCAAACAAATTTCCTGGCATTGGATAAATGCTTACCAAAAAGACAATTTTTGGAGTATTTGGATATCCCAATAACAAATGATCATGAATCCATTAATTCGAATGATTTATACTATGATCAAGAGTTTTTGAAGATCAATAAATGGGTTGAAGAATTCAAACAAAAGGAAGCATTTAAAGATTTGAAATTAAATCATGTTGATGATCAATTAAAAGAACAATTTTGGAGAGATATAAAAGAGATTAAAGTTGGTGATGATTTGAAAATACCCAAGAATTTCAAAAATGAGTTACAAAATGCAATGGATCAAACGAAGGAGTTTAGTGGAAAGTTTTTATAAACTACTAATAAATTTACTTAAGATATAATGTTTATAAACAAGGTGTAGTTTTAACACGAGAGAATTTGATAAATATGAATATTGATAAAGACTATATGACGATGACTTTTATTAATTGATTATATGAGTTTGATTGAACCTTAATAAGATCTGATTGCTGGTGGAACTGATTTACATTCATTTGGATCCAAAGTTTGAGAAATAACAGGTCTATAATTCAAAGTGGTAGCATCACCACTTGATTTTTGCCATGATAAAGAATGTTTCATCCAGTTTTCATCATCTCTTGTTGGATAATCTTCTCTTGCATGTGCACCTCTTGATTCTTTTCTTACAACAGCGGATTCAGCAGTTTGAACAGCACAAGTTAACAAGTTTTGTAATTCTAAAGTTTCCACTAAATCAGAGTTCCAAATCATTGATCTATCAGTAGTACCAACTTGTTCAAATGTCTTATCAACTCTGTTAATACCTTCAACACCAGCTTCTAATGATTCTTGAGTTCTGAAAACGGAAACATCACGTTGCATAGTCTTTTGCATATCTAATCTAATTTCAGCTGTTGATTTTGGACCTGTAGCAGTTCTACATTTATCCAAGTTAGCAACAGAGTCCATACCTAAATCATTTGATAATTCTCTATGAGGTAAACCTGGTTGTAATGAATCAGCAATGGTTAATGAAACAGCTCTACCGAAAACAACCAAATCTAATAATGAGTTAGCACCTAATCTGTTAGCACCATGGACAGAAACACATGCGGCTTCACCACATGCCAATAAACCTGGAACAACTTTATCATTACCATCTTCATCAATTGTCAAGACTTCACCATTCCATTTAGTTGGAATACCACCCATATTATAATGAACAGTTGGTAAAATTGGAATTGGTTCTTTAGTAACATCAACACCTGCGAAAATTGCAGCAGTTTCAGAAATACCTGGTAATCTTTCTTTCAACACTGGAGCTGGGATATGTGATAATTGTAAAAACATGTGATCTTTTTCTGGACCAACACCTCTACCATCTCTAATTTCCATAGTAATAGCTCTTGAGACAACATCTCTTGAAGCTAAATCCTTAGCGTGTGGAGCGTAACGTTCCATGAAACGTTCACCTTCAGAGTTGATTAAATAACCACCTTCACCACGAGCACCTTCAGTGATCAAACAACCTGAACCATAGATACCTGAAGGATGGAATTGAATGAATTCTAAATCTTGTAATGGTAAACCGGCTCTTGAAACCATAGCATAACCATCACCAGTACATGTATGAGCAGAAGTACAACTGAAATAAGCTCTACCGTAACCACCAGTAGCGATAACAGTCTTATGAGCTCTGAATCTATGTAAAGTACCATCTTCTTCGTTATAAGCCATAACACCAACACATTCACCGTTATCCATCAATAGATCCATGGCGAAGAATTCAATAAAGAAATGTGTGTTATGTCTTAAAGCTTGACCATAAAGAGAATGTAATAAAGCGTGACCAGTTCTATCAGCAACGGCACAAGTTCTGTAAGCTTGACCACCTTTACCATATTCTTTGGATTGACCACCAAAAGCTCTTTGATAAATTCTACCTTCTTCAGTTCTTGAGAATGGGACACCGTAATGTTCTAATTCAATGATTGATTGTGGAGCTTCTCTAGTCATGTAATGAATAGCATCTTGATCACCTAACCAATCTGAACCTTTAACGGTATCGTACATATGCCAGTGCCAGTCATCCTTGTGCATGTTACCCAAAGCAGCGTTAATACCACCTTGAGCAGCAACAGTATGTGATCTAGTTGGGAACAATTTAGAGATACAAGCAGTCTTGTAACCTGCATTAGCTAACCCGAAAGCAGCTCTTAAACCAGCACCACCGGCACCAACAACCAAACAGTCATATTCGTGATCGATAATGTGATATTTATCAGCAACACCTTTAGCAGCGTTTTCACCACTTATATCATCGTTAACACTGAAGGCGTGTCTTGTGATTGCAGAAGTGGAAAATTGAGCTCTTTTAGTCTGTTGGAGCAGTCTTCTCCCAGATTGACGTAGAGAGAGCATTGTTGTGTGATTGAATAAATAGAAGATACCAGATCTAGTCCTTTACGCAATGTTGGATGTAGTTGGATTGTATGTTGATTGTTCTGCTGAAAAAAAAATCAATGGGAATAAATATATGGGGAAAAAAATGACAGCGGCTGGGAATCCTTTTGGCTCTGAACTGGCAAATTTGCGTATATATAACGATCTGAGGGTATTCGATAATATAACAGCGGTAATTTCGAGTTTAAAGTGTGATTTCTAGCAGAATCCAGCGATGTTTGGTTTATCAAAAGGTTCTTTTGATGGTTAGAAAAGCTCTTTCGTTTTGAACTTTTGATGTTTGAATTGTAGCAGCTAGCTTATAAAGTTCGGTTCCTATAGAGTCCCGGGACCAATCAGAGCACGCGAATTAGCAAACGAGAGTCATCGACCCGGGGCTTTTTGGGCGCGAGCGAGCGTAGGCAGGGAGGTGCTAGGCAGGCTAGGCGGGAGCTGGGTAGAGAGATATCGAAGCTAGGCAGCAGAGCTCTCCCCGGGAGAATGCATGTAGGTGGACGACCTGAAGAGTTACACAGGAAGAGACAAGCGAAGATGTAAAGAGAAGTGAAGAGAGGAGGTGAGAGGTGAGAGTCAGATCTTTTGTTCAACTATTCTCTGTTCTTTAATGTGCATTTATTGCCACCGGATCATTATCCCGGCCATAAATTTATAGCTCGTGATTCATGATCTGATGTTGGTGATCAGTGATCACTATTTATCCGTAGGACCATTTAATTTAGCACTTGTGCTTATAGGCTACACTAACAATATTGAACAGTGAAATAATGACAGACTTCAGTCACGTGAAAAACACATGACCAATCTTTGGTTATTGCCCTGGTGCTCCAAGCCCAAAGATATAGGTAAATTTTTTTTATATACACAGATCATCACAATAATCAACAAGCCAATAAACTGACCAAATACAATGTTCATTCTTTCCAGACTATCAGATTTGATACGGATACCACCAGACCAATTCAACAAAGAACCTAGAAAGGCACTGTTGAATGAATTACACAAAAAATATGCAAATAAAATTATACAAAACTTGGGTCTTGTAATTTCAGTATGGGATTTAATTAAAGTTGATGAAGGTCTATTGAAACCTGGTGATGGGGCAAGTTTTATCAAATGTATTGTTAGAGTCGTGGTGTTTAGACCTTTTGTTGGAGAGATCTTAACAGGTTGGATTGAAAAAAATACACCAGAAGGTATACAAGTTAAAATGGAATTTTTTAATGATATATTCATACCGAAAAGTTCATTATTTGAAGGATGTGAATATAATCATAATGATAATGCCTGGATCTGGAATAATGACGGTAGTGAATTATATTTGGATTTAAATGAAAAAATAAAATTTAGAGTGGAACAAGAAATTTTTGTAAATGTGAAACCAAAAGGTCCAATGTCAAGTGATGGTATTGAAATAACGAATGATGATGAAAATAATGAAGAAAAAGAAGAATCCAAGAGACCAAGTTATGCAATCTTGGGAAGCTGTCAAACAGATGGTATGGGTTTGGTAAGTTGGTGGGAATAAAAAGAAACTACTACATTTCCTATAATTATATAATGTACATTACGATATATACAATCAATTATATTGCATATAACGACTTGTAGAACTGAATTTCAAATTACCCTTAATGACTTTATCAACAGCTTTTAAGAAATCCTTTTCAGTGGCAACTTTTCTTCTTTCTCTAATGGCAAACATACCAGCTTCTGTACAAACAGATCTTAATTCTGCACCTGTAGAATTTGGACATAATCTTGAAATTAATTCCCATCTAATATCTCTTTCTACACTCATAGCTTTTGAATGAATTCTGAAAATATTTGCACGTCCTTCTAAATCTGGTAATGAAAATTCAACTTTTCTATCAATTCTTCCAGGTCTTAACAATGCAGGATCTAATGTATTTGGTCTATTTGTTGCAAACATAACTTTGATATTACCTCTTGCATCAAACCCATCTAATTGTGTAATTAGTTCCAACATGGTACGTTGAACTTCATTATCACCACCAGCACCATCATCAACTCTTGCACCTCCTACTGCATCAATTTCATCGAAAAATATAATACATGCCTTTTTAGTTCTAGCCATTTCAAATAATTCTCTAACCATACGTGCACCTTCACCAACATATTTTTGTACTAATTCAGAACCAATAACTCTAATAAATGTAGCATCTGTTCTATTTGCCACAGCACGTGCACATAATGTTTTACCTGTACCTGGTGGACCATATAATAATATACCTTTTGGAGGATCAATACCTAATTTAACAAATCTTTCTGGTGATAATAATGGTAATTCCACAACTTCTCTTAATTTTTCAATTTGTTCTTTACAACCACCAACATCACTATATGTAACATCTGGTTTTTCCTCCACAGTCATCATGGTAACTGATGGATCAATCTTTGGAGGTAATGGTAATTGAATTTCATATTTTGTACGATCAACACCAACTCTCATTGCTTCTTCAATATCAGTTGGTGAAACTTTTTCTCCTAATGCAACAACAAATTTAGCAATTTGTTTAATATTAATAACATATTTGGATTTGTCTTCACCTTCATCACTCTTGATAATCTTTGTACATCTAGCAACTTGTAAAGGTTGTTCTTCTTCCATTCTTTGTTTATCAGCCAGAACATCCCATAAATGTGGTGGAGCTAAACCGGTATTACTCTCTCTGACACCAATTTTTTCCTTAATTTTACCCTCAAGGGTCTTTATATCTTCTTCAACGTCTTTTATCTTCTTAGCATATGGTGCAATACCCTGTGAATCTTGGTTAGTATCATGTTAATCAACAATTGACTTGAGTTTGATAATTCATATAAATTCTCAATCGCCACCATTACTTACATAAGTACGAAGCACTTGAATATCCCCTTCACTCAATGGGACAATTTTGTCCTCCTGCTTGGCCTTCTCCTCTTCCACTGGCGCTCTGTATTTCTCCCAATCAGCTTTTGGTGGCATTGTTGTATTGTATTGATGTTATTTTAGCCTTATTTGAACTGCTTTCGTATTACCAAATCTCAAGCTTGTCAGATTTGATCTTTGTTGATTTTCGAGATTTTGGGAAAAACATAAAATTCGCGGATGTTTAAGAAAAAGTCGGTACGGGCAGAAACACATTAGAAAGCTATGTGTAAAATCTACTTCTAATTCAAAATTTATACACTTTAATTAACCCATTCTGAGATTGTGAGCACGGATAAGTAGACCATGATGATGAATCCGAAAATTGCGATCACAATATCAAGACCTTTTCTAAAATTATTCCCAGCCAATGCGAAATGAAGCAAAGGTGGGAAGATATAAATTAATGGAACACATGCAAAGCAACCAATGATTGAAACAAATTTATCCAAATCACTAGCACCTACCCATGCGATAAATGCAGTGAGAAGGACAAGGAAAAGTCTGAAATAGTTTTTACGCCATTTCACCTTGTTATTAAATTTACCGGATCTTTCAAATATACCATTCTCTAAGATTCTAATAGCTGGGAATAATTGTAATGGTGTTGATAACAAAATGGCTGATGCATAAAGAAATTGTGCCGCTTTCACAGCAGGACTATGTGGAGGGAAGTTTAGTAAGATCACTGTTTCAGTTTCTTTACCAAATGCTAAATAACCAATACCACCAATACTTATAAAGACAACGGTAGCGAAAGCCATAATGAAAAATAGTAACATTGGAAATTTTGATGGCTTTTGCATTGATTCTTCAATAGGGATTAATAACCCAATCCCTTCATAAGTGAAAATTGCAGTACCAACAAACACAGTCCATCCCTTTTCATTAAATAATTGAACATCTGCAACACCTTGTGTAATAACGACAAATGAACAGTAATAATAAACATAAATCAAACCAATTAAAATGAAAATATCTGCAATAAGAGCTGTACCTGATAATTTACTAATCTTTCTTGTAAATGAAAGTGGTACAAAAATCAATATTTGTACCAATATGAAAAATTCAGTAGAGAGATGAATATCAGCCACTGATATGAAGAAAGCTTGGAAATTTGAAGATATAAAGATGAAGTAAGCAGCGGCAAATCCAATTTGCGACGCAACAATTGAAGTTAAAATAGCATATCTCATATATGGACCATATAATTTCCCTCCTAAATCACCATAACTTGGAATATTTAATTTTTTTTTAACTTCAATCAATTGTTTAAAACACCAAAATGACAATATGGAGAAAAATGCTAAAGAAAGTGATGAAAACCCCCATCCACCGTTCTTGAAACCTCTTGGAAGAAACAATACACCGGTACCAATAAATGCTTTAACTAATAACAATACAGTCTTAGCTGTAGATGCCTTATGAGGTTCATGTTTAGGTCTTGGACGTCTAGCGGGTATCAATAAACTTTCTTCATCATGTCCTTCATTATCGCTTATATAATCGTCGTCATCTTCATCATCATCTTCATCTTCTTCATCTCTTAATTCTTCACCTGCAAAATGACCATATAGAGCTAAAAATTCAAGGAAATTCTTAGTAAATGTTGCATTTCTCTTTGGATTTAATGGATCATTTCTTGAATGTTTTTGCACTAGGAAATTTCTTCTAAATCCACCAGGAACTCTAATATCATGAACATTAAAATCAGGTTCTGCAATTGAACTTGATCCAGCTATTGAATTATTAATAGATCCTGTGAATGATTGAGATCTTCTTCTAAATCTTTGATCATTTGATGCATGTTCTCTTTGCCAATTATAAACTTCACGACTAATATCACCACCTTGTAATTGTAAAGAATCAAAATTTTCAGTTGAACCAACTTTACTTATGGGGTTTCTGGTATCTCTTGTATGAATTGAGCTAGCTGCATCATTATCATTAACTAAATGACGTCCAACAATATCCACAGTGTTTGGATCTGGATTTTGAACATCAATTTCAGATGGTGGTTTATTTTTCAAGAATCCACTTCTAGTACTTGGTGTTGATGAAGCTGACATTGTTTGTGAATATTTACGTTGTTTCCCCTGTGGAATTGGTTGTCTTGCTGATGCTGAAGATGGGTTTTGATCTTGAGAATATTGATCAAGTAAGGAATCTTTTTTGTGTGATGATGATATTAAATTTGCCAATGCACTTGATGATTTATTTGTTAATCTAGCACTTTTGAAAGAAGCAGAAAGATCTGTGTCTATATCTTTATCTTCAAATCCACCTTCGATTTTATTCTTGGTGGCAGATGTATCAGCTTCTTCTGTTTCATCTTGACCGGTGCTATTATTAGTAACGACAGAAGCTTTTCTTGTGAAATGTTTAGAACTGAAATCACCAATTTTGAAACTATCTTCGTTATCTAGTTCTCCATTTTGTTTCAATGAAGCAGAAAGAGATCCTGAGATCTTTGATTTTGGGGGCATGTCTAGTGAAGTTGTAAAGTTCTGATTTGCTTAAAACTTGTTTATGATGAGTTGATGGTCTAAGCAAACTTTGACAGACAGATCAACACAAAGGAAAATTGAGTCAAAGGGAAAATTAGCGAGTTAAGCTACCCAATTTTCAGCAGAAGCACAGTATTGACTCAAGATACAATCTATTAGCAAATTATAGCTTTCCCACTTTGAGGTATATTGAATACGGGATAAATTTGATGTTGATATGTATATTTTGATTTTTGGATGCAGCAAGAAGTAATTTTTTTATTTTGTTTTTCAATTGAAGCGACCGCAGAGGAACCACACTTCTCGGAGACACTTGGATTGTCTGGGATATATGGTGATGTTTCAAGGAGGTTAGTGGTGTTTTGATGGGAAAGAGATGTTGAATCTTGTCTTGTATATACTGTTGGAAATTTTGTGCTTTGGAAAGGACGTTTTTTGAAGCCCATTGGAGGTGTAGAGAGCCGGAGACCACCGACCACCGTGGGGTTTTGGAACAATGTAGCGTAGACTAGGTGAGTCCTTTCTTGATTGAAATTGATATATGTATAAGGGATTTATGTATTTCAGCTAGTATAAGTATGACACCCGCTCTTTCAAGGGATAGAGGATTCCATGTTAATCTATATTAGCGTACGACATGATGAATTAAAGTCTAGTGTCTAGTACATGTGGAGGTAACTATGTACTGTCTCAATTAATGTTGAAATTACAGCTAGAGCTTTTACAAGTGAGCAGAGAGCCATCGGTATCACTAAAGCAATGACAAAGACCTTCATCCTCAATGCATTATACGTAACAAATAACAAATAGCTTCAAATTTAGCTGGCACCATGTCTATACACTATTAGCGACACGAAGTCTGCCATATAACTACCGCGAAAAAATTCTTGGTAACTCTCTGGAGACAGCTAGCAAACCTGGAATTTGGAATACATATTTTTAATCGCAAGGATTAAATATGAAACAACTATCCGTGTGAACACGTTTGTCACCTTAATTTATATAATTCATATTGTCAATTTAGCTCTGCATTAGTGAGTTATAGGACGATGTATACCTTTACCTTACGTAATAACTGAGTAAAATTCGAGAACTCAACAAGAAATTTGAATTTGGAATCACGAAAATTTCCCGAACTCCAGACAGGTCTGTCTGTCTGTCTGGCTGGGAGAAGAAATCTAACTATCCGAACTTTACTCAGCTATTACATAATCCTTGATTCAACCACCAAGTACTTCCCTGTTGTAAATCACAAGTCAGACAAATAAAAGAATTTATTTATCTTTCACATTGCAATATCACACCGAGTAACTACTTATGTCCAATCACATTCTCAAAACGTTTCAATCTATTAACTATTAACCGTTGTAGTTAATAGTACTTAATTATATACGGGCGCGAACCAAAATGCGATGAGTTGTGAAAAAAAAATTTAGCCTAGTATTATTGATAGCTATTGTACTTTAATATACTACTTATATCAAGTAAATCTCAACTCAAACTCTCAAAAATGTCTTCCAGAAAATGGGTGGATAAGAAAAAGGATAAGACGTATAAAGTTGTCTATAGATCTCATGATGACCCTTTATATCATGATACCGATGCTGGTGAACATGTTCTTTTAGAAGTTAAGAATCCAAATAATAAAAAAATTAAAACTAAAACTCAACTAGAGGAAAGTTTAGGTGATGATATTAAACAAATTAGAGAAAATGAAGGTGAAGCTGCACAATATGGTATTACATTTGATGATTCTAAATATGATTATATGCAACATTTAAAACCAATAGGTGAAGGTGAAGGTGTTTTCATTCCAAAAAAGACTCAAGAAAACAAACCTAAAAAAGGGATTGTTTTCAATGAAGATTTTTTACCTGAAGATGTATTACCTTCTAAAACAACTGTTAAACAAACATATCAAGATCAACAAAATATACCCGATGAAATTGCTGGTTTCCAACCTGATATGAATCCTGCATTAAGAGAAGTTTTAACTGCTTTAGAAGATGAAGCTTATGTTGAAGAAGAAGATGAAATTTTCCAAGATTTATTACAAGGTGGAGCAGAAGAAATTGATGAAGATGATTTTGATGAACAATTTGATGAATGGGATATGGATAATTATGAAGATGAAATGGCTCAATATGATGATGGAAATTTCGAAAAAGATGGTGATCAAGGTTGGGAAGCTGATTTTAGAAAATTTAAAGCTATTAATAAAAAAACTAAAAATGATTGGGATAGTGATGATGAATTTGAAGATGAAGATGAAGATTTTGTACCAGATTTACCTTCATTAAATCCAAATGCTAAATCTAATGCACCAGGTAAAAAAGGTTCCAAGAGAAAACAACGTCAAAAAAAAGGTGCAATGACTGATACATCAAGTTTTTCCATGTCAAGTTCAGCATTATTTAGAAATGAAGGATTAACATTAGTTGATGATAAATTTGAACAAATTTTAAAAGATTATCAAAAAGATGATGAAGATGAAGATGAAGAAGAAGAACCAAAACAATTTGATATGAATACAGAAAGACAAGATTTTGAAGATATGTTGGATGATTTCTTAGATAATCATGAAATTGAAGGTGGTCGAAGAATTGTTAAAAAAAATGAAGAAAAAGATCGTTTGAAAAAAGCTGCTGATAGTGCATCAAGAGGTAAATTAGCACAAAAAAGAAAGAAAGAAGCAAATCAACCTGGTCTTGTGAAAGGGTTTGGTGATTTGAAGATTTAATTAACTTGTATAGATTTAGCATATTTAAAAGGAGTTTTGGGGATTTTGTATAAGCTATGAGTAGTGACCGATTATAAATGACAGATGATGTGGCCAAACCGGGCTCATCTCTAAAAAAATTTATTTGGAATTTAAGTAAAACTTGTATATGGTATCAATAAACATAAATTAGAACAAAGATAACAGAATGGCCAAGAAATCACTTGCTGAACAAATTGCAGAGTTGCAAAAACCTGCTAATCCTGATATTGATATCGAAGATGGTGAAATAAGAGATGTTTTCAATGATGAAGATGAAGAAAATTCAAATTTTGAAGAAGATGATGATGAAAAAAAAACTCAACATTATGTTAATGTTGGTAAGAGTAAAATACGTGATAATTCTGTTAATTTGAAAGATAAGAGATATACAGGGAAGGCTAGTTCAAGAAAAGAGATTTTTGGAAGTGAGAATGAAAGTGAAGAAGATGAAAGTGAAGAAGATCAAGAGGATAGTGAAGAGGATAGCGAAGAGGAGACAGGTAATGGATTCATAGATGATGAAGCTGAAGTTAGTGGTGAAGATGATGAAGATGATGAAGACGATGAAGATGATCAAAGTGGCAGTGATAGTGGGATGTCACTTAAAGATTCTGAAGATGAAGAATCTTCATCAGAACCAGAAACTGATATTGAAGATGTTTCATCAAAAAGAGAAAATTTGAAAAAATTAATGGCTGTTGAACGTAAACAAATGTTGAATAGATTATCCACCTCTGGTCAATCAGATGCATTGAAAGGTTATGCTGTAATTTCACAACAAAAATCATTTGATAAAATTTTAGATTCAAGAATTAAATTACAAAAAGGTTTAACCAATTCAAATTCACTTCCTTTAAACAATGAAACATTTGAAGAGTTCCAAGAAGATAAAACTAATGAAATTTTAAATAAGACTGAAAAATCCTTACACAGTTTATTAGATAATATAATATCATTAAGAACCAAAATATATAATAAAGAAAAATTAACAAAAGAACCATTGAAGATTGGTAAAAAAAGAACATTTGAAGATTATGTTAATGAAACTGCAAATTTGGATACTGTATTGAATAAATATAGAGGGAATGTTTTAACTAAATGGTCACATAAAGTTCAATCAGCATCTGGTGCTACTGCGTTAAATGCATCAAAATTTAAAAGTATAAATCAAAGTGCTGAACAACAAGTTGAATTGACATTAATGGATATGGATAGATTAGTCAAGAGAAGTCGTTTAAACAGAAAGGGGATTAAACCATTGGGTGTTGAAGTCGAGGAGGAACAAACCATTGATAGATCATTAAAAGAAGATGAGAATATTTTTGATGATGAAGATTTTTATAGAGTGTTGTTGAATGATTTAATTGATAAAAAAATATCTGATTCAAATCCAACAAATGGATTAAGTATCCAATTAACCAAAACCAAGATTAAAAAAAATGTTGATACAAAAGCTTCAAAAGGTAGAAAATTAAAATATACAGTACAAGAACCATTACAAAATTATGAAGCTCCAAAGCAAAAATTTAAATGGAGTGATGAACAAATTGATGAATTTTTCGCTGGATTATTAGGACAACGAGTTAATTTTAATGAAGATGATGAAGAAGAGGAGGAGGAAGATGATGAGGAGATAGGTCAAGATGATTTACAAATATTTGGATGAGATGTGTATATATATTAATCATATGATGTAACAAATGAAGATATTGTACTATCATCACCAATAATTACCTCGTATTCTTCGTCACCTCTTTCTGAAGCTTCTTGTAAGATTTTACCCCAATTTGAATTTATAACACATGTAGTTTCAGAAATTCCTAATAATGCAACACCAATACCTAAACCAATCCAAAGACCTGAAATTCCCAATTGGCATTGGAATGATAAATAAGATGCTAAAGGTAATGCAATGATGTAATATGCAATGACGTTCAAGATTGAACCGATTTTTTGTCGACCTTGAGATCTTAGGATACCAGCAGATATGATGTTGAATGTATCACCAAATTGATTTATAGCCAATATAGGGATTGATTTAATTGATAGTTCAATGACTTTAGGATCCGAGGTGAATAAAAGTGTTAATGGACGCTTGAAGCAGATTAACAATATGAATGATATTAAAGCTGTCAATGCGGCAATAACAAAACTTATTCTTACAGATACTCTTGAAGATCTTTGTGAACCACATCCGATATAAATGGCGACTCTTGTAGAAATGGCACAACCAATGGCAAATGGGAACTGATACCATAGAGAGCCTATATTGGAAATGATTGCCTGGGCTGCTAATGCCTCTGTTCCGAAATAACTAGACATTAGTGTCAACACCTCGAATGAAAGGTATTCTGATTCAATCATCACTAGACCTGGGAGTGCTAAGCTGAGCATTGGTTTCCAATGTCTTAGAGCTCTTTTCGAGATACCGTTCCAGCATTGTTTCCCGTCAACAAATATGACATATAGTAATAGTAACAAAGTCATTGTCCAATATGTAACCACTAGAGCTATTGGAGCTCCGATAAACCCCCATATCCTTATGAATGTATAGTTCAGCAAGACGTTCAACGGCAGGCAGAAGAACAGCACATATGTCGAGGCATGGAATATCTTCTGGGCCTGTAGGAATCTTTTCCCAGTCTCAAACAGGATCAGTGCTGGTGCACCAAACACGAGTACTCTCAGGTACTGTTGAGTCAAGTCCAAGATCTCAGGTTCAGCCACGATGCGAGCCATCACCGGTTTCGACCACCACCAGAGACCCATTATCGGGACAGAACAGGTGAATATCATCACTGTGCACCTCTGGAAGTAGATCCCAACCTTGTGATACCGTCTGGCACCGAAGGCCTGCGAGGCATAAGTGTCTAGTGAAGTGGCCATTCCCTCAAAGACAGCCATACCAGAGATGTTGAACACCAGCACGCCCAGGCTGGCAGAGCCTAGTTCTTTACTACCCAGGTGGCCGATGAGAAACAACGAGTTCACGGCCAGCAGGTACTCGAAGAAGAACGTGAGCGAGAGTGGGATCGCAGAGCGTGCAATGTTCACCACCTCGTCTTTGATAGTCACAGCTTGTTCTTCACTGAATATACTCTCAGAGTATGAGCTGGGAATAGACACAGACTGGCCGTCTGACTCGTAGGGGTCCTGGTCGATGTCACTCAGGGCTGGCCTGTGCTGCCTGGTGGAGCCGTAGGTGGAGCCATAGGTGGTCTGCGAGGTCAATTGGTCCACAGAGGAGCTGCTGTTTCTGCGTGGCATTGTGTCTTGTGGTTGTGGTTCAAGTATTAAAATTTGACCGCGAATGAAATATATTATAAACTACAACATACAATATAGGTGATGGATATGCTCACAGAGAAGGACCAAGACCAAGAGCTCACGCTGAAGCCAGCACCACACTTCGTGGTCAAGACACGGCTCGCACAGGACACGGGTGCCCATGCTAGAGGAACCAAGGTTTTCCTGAACGTGTGCAGTGACAAGCTGGTGCCATTGCCAGAAATCAGCTATGACCCAGCTGTTGTGTACCCACTGATCATGGACAACCAGTGGGAGATCCCCATCGTGTGCTCGAGCGAGCGGGAGGCCAGGGACAAGAAGGGCCAGCTGGCGTTGGTGTGCGACTGTGTGGTGAACCCGGTTGCTATCAGATGGATCCAGATGGATAAAGAGCTCAAGGAGATCCTGGTGGAGTGGTGTTTGGAGAGCATGGAGCTGCGATCCCAGGTGGTGCTCCAGAGAGAAGGTGTATCGCAGCCCAAGATGCAGAGTAAAGGTGAGGTTTTGCCCCTGACGGTGCTGAAGTCTGAGCTGGACTTGAACAGGTTGAATAGAGAGTTTGAGAGGGCACAGGACTTACAAGCAGAACCACAATCGATCCTAGAGGCTAGAAGAATGGATGAGGAGGAGCAAAGTATTGACATCTTTAATAGGAATAATCAAGACCATGCTAAACCTCTGATCCAAGAGATCAGCAACATGTCTATACGTTCACCAGTTAACAAACCAAATCCTAAACAAACCCTAGAATTCTCCACCACAATGCACAAGATCAATACAAATGGTTACAAATTGAAAATTGAAATCAACTCGCAAATAGACACATCATTGGACTATGACTTACAATTGGACACCAACACAAACACTTTAATCTTGGAAAATTTAAACCGCAATTATAACTCTTCAACATTTAAACTACCATTACCAAACATTTTCTCAAACCCAGAGATTAAATCATTTTTTACAAATCGTACACTTATCATATTTGTTAAATAAACATGTACATCTATAAACCTGAATTAATCTGCGTATTTTCCAATACACTAGTTGGGAATGCTAAATTATCACGATGTGCTACATATTCCGAATCAGCATACCCCAAGATCTCTTCAATCTGTTGAGAATGACATCCTTTAATCTTTTCAATCTCACTAGATGAATAATTAACTCTAGCACGACCAATCTCCACTAATGTAGATGAAGGGTCTAATTCACCACCTGATAATCTTTTACCAACTTTAACAGAAACACATTCATGATCATGGAATGAACCTTGAACACTTATGATCCCCACGGGTAATAATCCTGCCTTATTACTTCTAGTTAATGCCTGATGTGCACCTTGATCAATCACTAGCACACCATGGGATTGTAATCCATGAAGCATCCAAAATTCTTTATTCTTTACATGTTTATCTCTACCGATAAATCTAGTATGTAATGGAACATTATTCAATGTCAATTCTTTAAATTGATGAGATTGTAATTCTTCACCTTTTAATGATAAATCAGTATCACGAGTTTGAATATCTTTAACAATTCCCCATAAATTCCCCGGATTAGAACTTTTCATTATAATTGTTGTTGTTCCGGCTTCTGTAGCTAAATCAGCTGCAATTAATTTAGTTGTCATACCACCTGTACCAACATCACTACCACCACTTTCGGTATTTACTTTAATATCATTAATATTCTCCACAATTAATATAGGTTTTGCCAAAGGGTTTGTCCTTGGATTATCAGTATATAAACAATCAACATCTGTCATCAAGAATAAATAATCAGCTTGAATTAATGCAGATGTTATAGCTGATAATGTATCATTATCACCAAATTTAATCTCTGCAACTGATAACGTATCATTTTCATTAACAATAGGAACAACCCCCATCCCCAATAATTCTTCCATTGTATTTTGTGCATTCTTATATTGTGTCCAATCAGAAATATCATTTCTAGTTATTAATATTTGTGCAATTCTTTGATCTAATTGTCCAAATAATGAATCCCATCTTCCAATTAATTTACTCTGTCCAATCGCAGCTAATGCTTGCACTTGTGCTAGCTTTTTAGGTCTCTTGTCCAAACCCATAGTTTTCAACCCCACGGCAATACCACCAGATGAAACTATAACAACTCGATGTCCTGCTCTTTTAAGTTTAACAACAGTTTCCACTATAAGTGACATTGTAGATAATTTGGGTTCTTTGGTACGTTCATCTACAAGAGATGACGTACCCAACTTGATCACAATCGTGTAAGACTTGGCCTTGGACATATTGACCTCGTGGATCTTGTATTGTGATTGATATATTATGTTTATGTCTAGTTATCTCGATGATTCATTATTTTTCAGAAATTTTAACGGTGCATCGAATCTTATTTTTGGTGTATCCTTAAGAACCACTGATCTCAACAACAACATAAACTTATAACATATAACTAACTCTTAACCCCTATATTACCATTCTTAATAGATTCCCACCACCTTCTTAAAACCATTCACCTAGTTTATAATATCTTACCAAAATATCTGCCATTTTAACCCGTACCAATAACTCGTCTCCCATTAAAATTCGTAATCAAATAGCCTTCGAGAATTAATACTTATACTTTAACTACAACCTCAAAAAGTCACCAAAAAAAGATGTTTAGAGCTTTACAAAATGGTAAGATAGGGCTCCGCAGAGCATCGACTTATAACCAGGTCAAATCTCTACGTCGATACCCTGTGGGACAGACTATTCATGGATTTGAAATTAAAAGAGTACAACCAGTACCTGAATTATCATTAACAGCTGTGGATTTACAACATACAAGAACAGGTTCAGAACATATCCATATCGATAGAGACGATTCAAACAATGTCTTCTCCATGGGGTTCAAGACAAACCCACCAAATAAGACAGGTGTTCCTCATATATTAGAACATACAACATTATGTGGATCAATAAAATATCCTGTTAGAGATCCTTTTTTCAAAATGTTGAATAGGTCTTTATCAAATTTTATGAATGCAATGACTGGTCATGATTATACTTTTTTCCCCTTTGCCACTACAAATCCAAAAGATTTTGAAAATTTAAGAAATGTTTATTTAGATTCAGTTTTCAATCCATTATTGAAAAAAGAAGATTTCCTACAGGAAGGTTGGAGATTAGAAAATGAAATTACAAATGATAAAAATTCACCATTGATTTTCAAAGGTGTTGTTTATAATGAGATGAAAGGTCAAGTTTCAAATGCTTCATATTTATTTTATATTAAATTTCAAGAATCTTTATATCCAAGTTTACATAATTCAGGTGGTGATCCAACTCATATAACAGATTTATCATATGAAGATCTTTTATGTTTCCATAGAGATCATTATCATCCTTCAAATGCTAAATCATTTACATATGGTTCATTCCCATTGAGTGAAACTTTAGAAAAATTAAATAATGAATACATTTCATTTGGTAAAAGAAAATTAGAAAATGTCGTTAAGGAACCAATTCAATTAACACAGGATCAAAGTGTTATTGTTGATGGACCTGTGGATCCAATGGCACCACCGGAAAAGCAATTGAAAGCTTCCATAACATGGCCATGCGGTTCACCAGAAGATGTTTATGAAACTTTTTGTTTGAAAATCTTCTCAAACTTGTTAACAGATGGTCATTCATCACCTTTATACAAGAGTTTAATTGAAAGTGGGATGGGTGATGATTTTTCTGTAAATTCAGGAATGGATTCCACAACGGCTGCTAATTTTTTTACAATTGGATTACAAGGATTAAAATCAATTGAAGAATTAGAAAAAAGTGTTGCGGATGTTTTTGAAAAATATAGTAAAGAAGGTTTTGAAGATTCCAAGATTGATGCTATAATTCAACAATTGGAAATTGGTCAAAAGGATCAAAAGGCAGAATTTGGTATGGGTTTATTATATTCAATCTTACCAGGTTGGGTTAATAAGGTGGATCCATTTGACGTCTTGGCATGGGAAGATATTATTTCTCAATTTAAGCAAGATTATAAAAAAGGTGGTCTTTTTGAAAAATTAATTACCAAATATTTTATAAATAAACCAGTTTTCAAGTTTCAAATGATAGCAAATCCTAAATTTGATGAATCTGTAAAGGCAGAAGAATCAACAAGATTAAAATCAATGATTGAAGAACTTGAACCTGAAGATCATGATGCAATTTTTGAAAGAGGTCAAAATTTAGCTGAAAAGCAAGCTGAAGTGGAAGATTTAAGTTCATTACCAACATTAAAAGTTAAAGATATCTCAAGATCTGCATCTAATATTCCAGTGACACATTCAAAAATTGAAAATAGCCCTCTACAAACAAGAATCACTGATACTAATGGATTAACTTATTTTAGAGGTTCTCGTGATGTAAATATTCCATATGAATTATATCCATACTTGTCATTATTTTCAAATGCATTGACAAATTTAGGTACAGAATCTAAAACCATGGCAGAATTAGAAGATCAAATTAAATTATTTACGGGTGGATTAAATTCATCTATAAGTGCACATTCATCACCAGTGGATCAATCAGCTAGAATAAGTTTTAATTTTAATGGTGTTGCCCTGAATGAAAATTCTTCACATATCTATTCAATTTGGGAAGAATTATTATTAAATACAAATTTTAATAATAAAGAAAAATTGGCAACTTTAATTAGAGTGCTTTCATCTAATAATATTAGTGGTGTTGCAGAATCTGGTCATTCATATGCTAGAAACTATGCAGGTTCCGCTGTATCAAGATCAAAAGCTATTTCAGAATCATTAAGTGGTATTGATCAATTACAATTTTTGAATAAATTAAACAATTGGATCCAAGATGATACTACATTTCAAACAAATATTATTGATAAATTAAATGAATTACAAAAATATCTTGTCAATTCTAAAGATTTAAGATTTTCATTAATATCTGATGAATCCTCAGTATTGGCCAATGAAAAATTAATTTCATCATTTGTCTCCAAATTACCATCAACTGAATCAAAAAACACAGATTTAGCAAGTCATTTCCCATTAAACCCATCTACAAAATCATTCATCAAATTACCATTTCAAGTTAGTTATGCATCTTCAGTATTACAAGGTGTTCCATATACACATGAAGATGGTGCTAAATTACAAGTCCTGGCTAATTTATTAACTTTTAAATATCTACATCGTGAAATTCGTGAAAAAGGAGGTGCATACGGTGGTGGTGCTGCATATAGTGGATTAGATGGTATTTTCAGTTATTATTCATATAGAGATCCAAATTCATTGAAAAGTTTAGAAACATTTAACAAAGCTGGTGAATTTGCCCTAACTAATGAATGGACAGATCGTGATTTAGAAGAAGCCAAATTGACAATTTTCCAAAGCATTGATGCACCAATTAGTATCAAATCTCAAGGTCAAGCATTATTTTCTGAAGGTATAACTGATGAAATGAGACAAATTAGAAGAGAACAAATTCTTGATGTTGATTTAACAGATTTGAAAGAAGTTGCTGAAAAATACCTGGTCAACGGCAAGCCTAGTGTCGCACTTGTTGGTGATAACCAAGGCGAACAAAATGACTGGAATGTCGTTGAGCTTGGTGTATAAATCCCTGTATAAATTCTTGTAAATAAAATTGATTATATATAGTTTTTTTCTAATCCGGTAATTTCCGTTTATGGATATTTTCATCTTTTTCAATTTTTCGCGTTTTGTGTCTCCAGCAAAAGCTTTGGCGAAAAGAACAACAAGATCAAAGCAAGACAATACAAATAATTATTGATTCATACTAAATATAACCAAGATGAAGTCTCAATCGTTCTTGCTCTTCGTGCTAGCCATCGTCAGCTCCGTGGTCGCCTTGCATTTCGACTTGGAAGCTGCCGAATCGTCCAGATCACCATATTGTATACGTGATTTTGTCAGTGAAGGACAACTAGTGGTTGTTAATATCCATTCTTCAGGCTCAGTAGGAGATGGTCAGAAACTAAGTTTCAACATACATGACAGTGTTGGTAATGAATACCGTAAGAAGAAGGACTTTGCTGGTGATGTGAGAGTGGCATTCACAGCTCATGCCTCTGCAGCTTTTGATGTTTGTTTCCAAAATGAGTTACAATTAAGAGGTAGATCCTTAAGTAGAGACATTGAAGTTGATATCGAAGCAGGTTCAGCTGCTAGAGATTGGAATGCTATTCAAGCTGCTGAGAAATTGAAACCAGTTGAAGTGGAATTAAGAAAAGTTGAAGAATTAACTGATGAAATTGTTGGTGAATTGGAATATTTAAAAGCTAGAGAAGAAAGATTAAGAGATACAAATGAATCAACAAATAGAAGAGTTAGAAACTTCTCAGTGGTTATCATCATCGCATTGATTGCCTTGGGTGCATGGCAAATCTCTTACTTGCGTAACTATTTCAGAGCTAAGCATATCATCTAATCAAATGATAATCACATCTGTATAATATACACATTCATTAAAAAAAAATTACCCTTCGATTCTGCTAGCTCAATTCTCCTAGTTTACCCAAAGTGTAGCAAAAATCCAAAAAGCTAACTTTGACATCTTCTCCATCTGTTGCTACTGCAATCATATCCAACAATAATGGATCACTTATACCTGATTTAACATCATCACTTAAATTTCGAATATCTTTAAAATCGAATAGTGATTTGAATGTAGGTTCAGTTTGTAACAAGTTCCAATTTTGTAGTATTAAATCTTTATTATCTCTAAATCTTATCAATTGAAAGCTTTTCAGTACTAATTTATCAAAATCAATAATACTTGTACCTTCAATGCTTAATTTATCAGGACTTATTCTTTTATTACCCACGATGAACCGTTTGGGTATTTTCAAATCGCTGTAAAAACTGGCAAGATGTTTAGTCTTCATATCATCCTCTAATGAATATGTGGTGAAAGCCTCCAATATCTCATCTTCAATCTCTGGAGGTATATTCTTTGGTTCTGTGAATTCTGATACTGTATTCTTAGTCACATAACTCTTCTTTTTGGCCTGGAAAAATGGTATCAGTATATAGTATACAATAGTAAAATGACAAATTACTCACCATTTTTCATTAATATAATCTTCAACCAGCCTATTCACTTCTTTATAAACTAACATGCACATAGAATAAGGCCAATTTATGACATATTTAGATTCAATTCCGACTTCATCACGTGACATCATATATAAAAATTCGCGGGTAACCGCCCCTCGGAAGTCGGAGTTGTTCAGCTCGACTTTCCACGATTATTTGCATTAATCAAGATATCACAACATTACAAGTTTATCCAGTTTGTATCTCAACAGACGTCAATCTCATCAAAAAGTTGACTTGTGTGTATTCGAAAACATCCAATCAGTCAATATGAGCGATGATGAAAGAGAGTTTGAGCACGATGAAGCTAATCAAGAGCTACACGAGCTAGAGGACATCAAGAGAGAAGAAGATGATGATGAAAGAGAAGAAGCTGAAGTGGATCAATCAAATGGTGCTGACGATGAGAAAGTCCCACTAGATAATGATGACGAAGATGAAGAGGAAGAAGAAGATGACGAAGATGAAGATGTTGTCAGAAATCATAAAAAAGCCCGTCGTGAGCGTAATAGGTTCCTTGATGTTGAAGCTGAAGTCAGTGATGACGAAGAAGATGACGATGAAGAAGATGATGAATTGGCCAAAGAAGGGTTCATTGCTCCTGAGCATGGTCATGAAGATGAAGAACCAGAATCAACTGATGACAGATTACATAGACAAGTTGATCGTACTCATGAAAAGAGTACAGAGGAAGATGCTCAAAAATTGGCCGCTCAATTTAAAGAAAGATATGGTAGAGCCAATAAATATCGTATGGAAGAAACTGGTGCAGTTTCACAAAGATTCTTGTTGCCATCCATTCATGATCCAAGTATTTGGGCTTTAAGATGTAGACCAGGGAAGGAAAAAGAATTAGTTAAGAAATTGTTAAAGAAAAAATTAACATTAGAAGGTAAACCAAATGCCTTACAAATTTTATCTGTTTTCCAAAGAGATAATTTCACTGGTTACGTTTATGTTGAAGCTGCTAAATTAACTGCTGTTGATAATGCTATCAAAGGTATGACTGATATCTATGGTAACAATAAAGTTATGGTTCCAGTGGAGGAATTCCCTGATTTATTAAGAGCCAACAAATCATCAGAAGTTAAAATCACACCAGGTGGTTATGTGAGAATAAAAAGAGGTAAATATAAAGGTGATTTAGCAATCATTGATGGTATTGAAGAGAATGGGTTGGAAGTTACTTTACAAGTTGTTCCAAGATTAGATTACAGAGGTCTTGATATTGATGAAGAAACTGGTAAGCGTAAAAGAGCTACAAGTACATTTAGACCACCACAAAGACTTTTCAGTAAGAAAGAGGCATTGGAACATGATCCAACAAATTTCTCCATTAGAGGTAACAATGTGTTTTTATATAAAGGTGAAGAATATATTGATGGGTTTTTATTTAAAAGTTTTAAAATTCAATTTTTGGAAACACAAAATGTTCAACCAAGTTTGGAAGAAGTTTCAAGATTCAATACTGGTGATTCTGAAGAATTAGATTTATCATCCATTGCACAATCATTGAAGAATTCATCATCTGTTGTGTTCAGAACCGGTGATAGAGTTCAAGTGTTACAAGGTGAACAAAAGGGTTTGAAAGGTGATGTTATCTCATCTGCTAATGACGTTGTTTTGGTGAAACCAATAAGTTTCGCTGGTGATAATTTAGAATTCCCAACAAGTAATTTAAGAAAAATTTTCTCAACAGGTGATCATATCAGTGTTTTGAAAGGTAAACATAACGGCCATACAGGTATTGTCGTTTCTGTTAATGAAGATCATGTTACATTTATATCTGATCAATCACATAAAGACGTTACTGTGTTTGCAAATCATTTAACAAAATCTACAGATACATCCACTTTAATTGATGGTAAATATGGGTTACATGATCTTGTTAGAATAAATACATCTACAGTAGGTGTTGTTATCAGAGCTGATAAAGATATGTTTACAATTTTAACACAAGATGGTAAAGTCTCCTCTGTGAGTCCATCGGCTATCATCTCTAAAGTGGAAATCGGAAGAGATCAATCATTTGCCACTGATTCTGCTGGTGAAGCTATCAAAAATGGTGATACTGTCAAGGAAAATCATGGTTTCAAGAGACAAGGTGTTATTCTTTACATTTACAGATCTATAATCTTTGTGTACTCAAAGGAAACTACTGAGAATTCAGGTGTTTTCGTTAGTGATATTTCAAGTATTTCAGGTGTTGCATCCAAAAATAAATTTACTGAAAAAGAGGATAAATTAGATTTAACCAAGATGAATCCAAAATTCAGAGCTGGTGGTGCTATGGCACCTCCAGCATTACCTGTCAAACAACAAACTGGTCGTGATAAATGTTTAAATCAAAATGTCAGTATTAGATTGGGTGAATATAAAGGTTATCGTGGTATTGTTAAAGATACAAATGGTGATATTGCCCGTGTGGAATTCCATACTAAGAGTAAAATTTTATCAATCTCCAAGCATAAATTAGCCTTCATTGATAATAGTGGTAGACTTATACCCTATGAAGAATTTATTAATCCAAAATACAGAGATTTTTCAGCATCAACATCAGGATTCTCTACACCAAGTTCACAAGGCACTTCAAGAAACGGTAACCCATCATATACAAGTGGTGGTTCATCAAGTTGGAGTAATATGTCCAGTAATAACGGTGGTAAAACTCCAGCTTGGTCAAGTTATGCATCTGGTGCTAAGACACCAATGGCTGGTAATAGAACCGCAGTAGGAGCACATGGTGGATCATCTGCTTGGGCTGGAGGTGCAGGAGGTGCCTCAGCTTGGGGTGGAGGTGCTGGTGGTGCTTCAGCTTGGGGTGGTGGTGCACAAAGTTCTTGGGGTAATGCTGGTGCTGGATCAACATGGGGTGGTGGTCAAAGTACACGTAAAACTGGAGGTGATGCATCTGCCTGGGGTGGTGGTGCTGGTAGTGGGACCGCATGGGGAGGCCATGGTGGTGCATCCTCATATAATACCGGTAATGCTAGTTCTTATGGTAATTCAAGTGCATGGAATAGAGGTCAAAATAATGGTAATGCTAGTGCTTACGGTGGTGGTAGTGCATGGGCCGGAAGACAAGCAACTGGTTGGAATGCAGCCACACCAGGGACAGCTCAAACACCAGGTTCATATGCTGAAACTCCTGGTACTTATGCTGAAACTCCATATGAAGCAGCTCCAACTCCAGGTTATGCTGCAAGTGCAGCTACTCCAGGTGGTTACCACTCTGATAACGAATAAATTCAGCAAAGTTTAAGAATTCTTTGATTTTTTGAATTGTGTACATTACATTTGCAGGGACAGGTTTGTATAAAAAAAAATTAATTTCGATCCGTATGCAATTGACATTTTGTAGCTTTTTTAAGTATTGAAGATTTTCATTTCGCTATACCTTCGCGAAATATAAAAGTCTATGTTTTGATTTCGTAACTTCAGTTAAAGAGCGTTACAAATCAAACAATCCCCAATCATGTCTGTAACGGTGTGTAAATGCTCTTCACTCTTTTTATTAATAGTTCCACTAACAATGACTTAGCTACACACGGACCTTGGCGATATAAAAGTGGAAATTGAATGTGAAAACTGTCCGAGAACTGCCAAAGTGAGTACGATATATACTATTTGATGAACATGGAAACTAATTAGTCAGAACTTTTTAGCACATTGTGCCCAGGGAACTTATAACAACACTAAAGTCGTACGAAGTATCAAGGGATTCATTGTACAGTTTGGAGATCCTACAAATACAGGGAAGGGTGGTGAATCTATCTATGGAGGACATTTTGAAGATGAGTTTAAAGAGGAACTAAGGCATTCTCAAAGGGTGAGTGAGATCGGTTACCTTTATTGAAGTCAAAAGCTAACAAAGTGCAGGGAATATTATCAATGGCCAATACAGGGCCTAATACTAATGGTTCACAGTTTTTCATAGTGAGTATAATAGAATTGCCGAAAAAATTAATCTGACTAACAGTGATTAGACATTTGGAAAACATCCGACATTAGATGGGAAATACACTGTATTCGGTAAAGTCTTAATAGGAGCTGAACCAAAGGATGATGCCACGCTCACAAAACTTGAAAACTTGGAGGTTGATAAGAAGAAAAGACCAAAAAACCCAGTATATATCCAAAATGTGACAATCCATGCTAATCCTCTAGCCAAATGAAAAAAAAAAAAATATTACATCTCATTTCCCATATTAAAATAATGTACATTGTAAACCCCCTATATATACAAGCTCATGAACCATAATGCTTCTTATTCAAGCTCTTTTAGACCATGATAATGGTTTTCTTTCAGCGACTTTTCTCTTTTTAGCTTCTTCAAATACGACATGTCTTTTCGCTTTTCCCCATTCTTGTTAGTGAATTAATTAATGAACCAAATGTTCAGTATACTCACCTATTGGATCATAACGAACTTGTGTAACTAATGGTGCACCACGAGCAATAGCAATATGTCTGGAAAATCCAGTTGCAGCAGTGGAAAGTAATTTGATCACTGTTTGTTTAGCTTTAGCTTCTATGGATTATACGGTTAGTATTATACTTTGAATATTGAGTGAAATCTAGATTAGCCTTCTCTAACATCACATACTAGCCATTGTTCCTGATATCGAATCAACACAAAGATCTATCAATCAATTGTCAAGTTTACCATACATTATTCGTTTTAACGTTGGAATCTGAAAAAATCGATTAATCCGCGGTGTCTGGGTGTTTTGGGAACAAGATTCGCGGAGCATGTGGCGCTTACCAATACTTCCTCAAACTACAAGATTATTTTAATTTTACTTTTATATTCATTAGTTATTAGCAGATATTCGAATCACAGTCCATTCAGCTTTGAATTAAATTCCTCAGTCTCTGACTTTCTCACCAATTCAACAGACTGTTGTTCTTTTTTCATAGCTTGAACCCCAAAATGGTTCTCCACAAGATGATCAATAACACTCCAACCAAATGCATTACTAAATTTTCTTCTCACAGCAATATTATTATGTGCATCTGGTTTTAAAGTTACAAGAACTTTCCTCCATTCCATATCCTTATGCCAACTTCTTGCGATTTTTTCCTCAATGGCATTTTTATCTCTCCTTATGATATTCTTAATCGCACGATGTTTACTCAAGAGACGAATCTTACTCGTGTAATGAGGTGGTGGTAGATCATTAAATGTATATCTTTTATCATGGAAAATAGCTGGTGCTCTCATTCGTGGGTTCTTGAGGTATTCTTGCTTTGGTGCAGGTGAAAGCATAACATTTGCTGCGGATAAGAAAGTTGAAGCTGCAGGTGGTATATGATAATCTTCAAGTTCATCATCACCTTGGTTTTGATAGTCAGCCCATCCTTCTTCATCCTCATCGTCTTCAACAGCGTTACTAGCTTCATTTTCTGCTCCCGTCTCGTGTGCCTTTTTGATTCCTTCCCTCCGATTGTTCTCTTCATTTTTCTTCTTTGATCTTGTCTGAAATTTAGCATATTTTTTAATCTTCTTTCTCTTACTTTTCTTTGGTTCTCTAAATATTTCAGTTGACTGTCTCAAAATAGAAGAAGTGTTGGATTTTTTCAATTTTGGTGATGGTTTATCACTAGTGTGATCTTTTAAATCCGGTTGTATTTTGACATGCTTTTCCTGCTTGAGATTTGTATCACTGACATTATGTTCATCATTATGCTCATTTAGTTTCTGTTTCAGATGTGAATCACTAGCGCTATGATTTACACCAGGTATAGGATCGATATATTCATTGGCAGTGACATATGATAGCATGGTTGTTGTTCTCTCCAAATCGGTGTCATCCACAGATCTATTCTTACCAGCCTTAGTCTCTCCATCAGGATTTTTATACTCTGGTATTTCACCAACAGATCCTCCTGAAACATGTTGACCTTCTTGTTTCTCTTCAGCTTCACCCACCGTTTTTTCTTCAAACTTTTTCTTCAATTTTTTCAAATCACCAAGCCCTTTCCAATCCAAATACAACAATGCCGATGTTCTTAGTGGAACTATACCATCATTAATGGCATTTGCATACACGGTTCTATTTTGAAATGATTCAAATGTCTTGTGTGCCATCTCCACTATAACTTCCAATGTTGGTTTAGCTGTCAAAGTTCTATTGATCTCATCATCGTGCTCGTCTGTTTTCTTTAAATTTTTCATGAGAGATGGTAATCTATGACTTAGTGTTAAATCCCTACCTGTTCTCCCCAGAGCACCAATGTCTAGAGCTAGGGAGATAGCTAATGGGAATTCTGATAAGATACCCAAAAATGGTCCAGCAAGACTTATAAAGTTTATGGGTAATATAGCCTTGAAAAAATCTGGTCTTGAAATAACAATTTGTGATACGGCATATGCTTGTACTGGCCCACCTAATGAATGCCCAACAAATGATATCCTATCGATATGAAACTCTGAGTTATCACAGATATCTAAAACAAATTTTGCAACTCTTTTACCTAGATACTTTATACCCTTTTCAGATTTCCCCACGTTACCATCGAACCCTCTTAGCATTAAATTTGTGTTTTCATTTTGATCTGTAACGCTCTCTATTCTTTCCTTGATAAACAGCATATCCGCACCAGTATTGGAGAAGATACCATGTGTAATGACAACTAGGTGTACTGGATCTTTTGGACGCGGAGGTGGTTTGTTCCATAATTGTTCTGTATCTTGCATTTGTACATTCAGTATTTCCACTTTCTCATCGATAATTTTGGTGTTAGCACCAACTTTCCTCAATAGCTTGTACTCATACCCAATCATAAAATCATAATGGATGACAAATTTTGTGGCCATTGCTAGTTGAGATACAACATCTACTGTCCATTCATAAAGGGATCCCTCAACATGACTGTTCTTGTTCACCCTTAACTTAGCTTTGAATGACTGACCAGGCTTTATATCGCTGTTGAACTCTAGATTCTCATCAAACTCTTGTTTATGATCAAAATTAAACGGTGTCACATCTATATAGAATGAGAATGGACCAGTAAAATAAATCGGCCTCAAAAACTGAAACTCAATGTTCCTCACTCTTAGCCATATGAATTTCCCGATCTCGTCTTCCAAAAGATCACCATTCTCTCTCTGTGAGTTATATTGTATGTTAAATCTGTTGATCTCACCAATTGATAACCGACCCTGATGCCTATATAGCAAGTTTCCCTCTGTTAATCTTTCATGCAGCAGATATGAAGATTTATGACTCCCAGTTGAGCCGGGGCTCTCCAGCTGACTCGAGGAGCTCATGCTGCTCGAGAAACTGGCCCCGAATCTCCAGTTTCTTGGGTCCATACCAGTGATATCTTGTCGATTTCAGCTAAAAGGGTCCAGATGGCATGCACGTACTTATTGATGTCTTGTGATCCGATGGTGGCCAGCTGTGGTAATTTCTCTCTTCTTTCGAGCTTGTGCTTCGATATCTGGCTTATATAAAAGCTCTCTGGTATGACACAGCACGAATTGTCCCTTTTTGGCTTTTCAACGCTCTCAAATCTCCAGAAAACAAGCACCAATCTATATATCTCAACACTGTTGATCGTTCGGATATTCAGCTGATCGGAATTAAAAATGTTAAAACCCGCGAATTGTTCGGAAGTTAATCCGCGAATTTGCAATCTGAGCTTTTTGGTTCTTTTATGAGCGCCAATTCGAACGGAGCTGCTTGCAGTGAATCTGTTGATTAACTGAAATATCAGCATTGATTGGTGGATATTACGGTATCGAGAAGAAACCTGTGTGTTCACAATGAGCAGCGACATTGAGCTGTCGAAGATTCTGACGAACTTCGTGAAATTGGTGAGTTTTACACGCAAATATCGAGGTTTATACCAGAAGCATGGCTAACACATAATGCATTTAGGCAAATGTACCGGATATCAAATACAAAGTGTTCACGGCGAACGGGGGTCAAGACCAGCTGATATTGGACGCAGAGATCGCTCTCAGGAAGCACAATCCCAAGGTTTTGGCTGTTTTGTTCTCGAAGGAACTATGGACTTTTAGTATCACCGCAGATGAACCTCAATCGCCAGATCAACAGTTTGGGTTGAAAGAGTCCCAGGTCCAAAGCTTCTCTGCTGGGAGCATATATGGCTCTGCTGAGAAGAATCCTTCGTCGCTGCTGCCGCTCACATATGTCACCTTTCTCAAGGCATTGAAGAAGCTGCTCGTGGTGAGTCTTTCTCAAAGAGGTGAATTGATACCTTTTGGTAACGCTGGGCTATTGCCAGATAACAAACTGTTGCAACTAGAGCCCAAACTAGCAGATAATGGAGACCTTTTGCTATCGATAATATCCAAGAACCACAAATTCACAAAACTAAGTGCAATCACTGATCAATCGCTTAAACTCGATGATACATATGCAATCTATTTGGCACCTTCCGGTATCAGAGCATATTTGGCCAATGGATCAATAGAAGACTCCAAAACATCCTCGCCATCGAACCAGGAAAACATCACAGATACGCTACTGGCTCTTCACAGCATCAAGTTGGACCTCAATTCTGTCACATGGATGAAGATGATACCCAATTTGGGACATCTGAACGCTTTAACATCACAAGTATCTGACTATCTACGACCTGTCACTAACAGCAAATATTTGGTGTGGCCCCTGGAGCTTTGCTATGCTCAAAAATCTGAAACTATAAGAGATGAGGCAAAGGATAATTTAGAGCAGATTGATGACGATCCGTTTGCACTTATTGACGATTTCGCCAATTTGAGAGCCACTTCAAATGTTAAGACACCATCTAATATGCCTACATCCAATAATACTCCGATAAATAACACGGAGAGCCCTGCTGCGCTACATTCTACAAACACACATGAACATTTCAGTGGACTGCAAAGATCTCATTCTTACGAAACACCACATTTAACAAATGAAATACCTACGGTGGATGCCTGTAATGATACCAGTGAAGCACAGGAGAACTGGAGTGATTTAGATGATGACTTGTTCGGGGATGGTGATGGAGTTACAGATGCTGATTTCAATTTTTTCGATGGGAATTGTGAAGATGACCCATTAAATGATGACAAGCTGGAAGAAGAGCTTGATAAAGTACTTGAAGAGACAGAAAATGGATTGGATGAATCAGATATTGAGGAGAAATCTGAAAACAAGCCAACGTTGGATGAGATTGTCCCTTTAGAGAACAAATTTGATATACCCCTTGAACAAATTACACTTCCTATAAGTCCATTATATAGAGACCCTGGTGCTCCAGAACCTGTACAATCACCAAAGGCCATCAACAGGAAAAGAAGTATATTTTCACCGTTGAACTTCAACCCAATAATAAGGTCTAATGTTGATAACAAATATGCCAATGGTGGGAAGTTTTTCGTTTCGAATGTTGAGACGCCAACAGCTGAAGAATCAACACCTACACTTATTTTACATGATATGGACGATGATGTCGAGGAAGATGAGGATGATGAATCCGATATTGATGAAGATGAGGATGAAGAGAGCATATCAGAAGTGAGCGATTTGGGGAATCGTGATGCTAACTCAGGCACATTGACAGATTTCACTCCACAGGGTACGTCTCCAAATGATAGGATCCCTCTAATGAAAGAATCAACATCCGGTACACTTGAATCAACTGAACCTGACTTCAAAAAGCTAAAATTAGAACCCTCATCGAATCAACTCATTCAAGAAGACTCAGATCCATCAAAGGATAACAGGGTCCCCTCACCAGGTGTGGGTGGAGCCAATGGATCACCAAACTGCATACCATTCTTACTTAGATCGATCCCATTACATTCAATACCATTACACTTCTTCTCTGATGCACCATTGATTAAAAAAAAAGATATCAATGCCACAATCCAAACTTTCTTAAGTCAAATCGTGTGGGATCATAATAGCTTTACAGAGATTATACCCAAAGTGGAGCCATATACAGAGGATTTCCCACAGAGTATACATAGAGCCCTTGCTCAATCTTTTCCAGGTATACATGAAACAAATTTGGCAGAGGTATCGGGTAATTTAATAACGGATAAGGTGTTTAAAGAATATCAATCTGATGGGAACTTACAAGTGGAATCGCCATTATCTTCGTTCAAAAATCCAGAATATGTTCTGAGCTCCACAGGGCCATCCAATGAGCCTATAGACTATTCCGAGTCGCCAGTACAAACCAAAGAGACTGGGAAAGTTGATGATCCAAAGAGCTTTCATCAAATACCTGAGCCTCAATTTAATGTGAAGAGACTAGGTCAAACACTCAATACGAATTCAAGTGCTCTTCATTTATGGAATTCTATGAGCTTTGAACCAATTAGTGCTCTAAAAGATTTCAGAGCTTTGATACTATCACCTCAAAAACTTAAATCCCAAGCATCACATTTTATTAACGATATCAAGGAAATCTATCATAAATCTCAACTTGGTAGCATCACGGGTATAAATGGTGGAATATTTCGAAATGGTGTTGTCTCTGCTGATTACTCACATGACAATTTTGAAGAAAGAGCTACCAGTATTGCTGGGTCATTGAATGAACAATGGATTAAGGGATCAAATTATAAAGATGTTGTTATATTTTTGATGGATTTCGATCAAGATCTCGAATCAATGATACAGTTATGTAAAGTGTTCCACAAGATGAAAACCACCATGTTAAATTTACCAAATAACAGATCTTTACCGATAAATGTTTCACTAAAGATCATACCGTTCCATTACATTTCTGAAGGTGGGTCCCTTTCAGTCTTATCAGTCAACAAATTAACCAAGCTCAGCTTGCTACTTTACAATATGGTTGGTGATCAAAGGGAAACATTTACATCAATCACCAAATCACTACCATCCAAGATAAATTTCCAATTAACCAAAGATCCTGTCGCTGGTAAACTTTTAAACCAGGATTCATTTATACATTTGGCATATGGAAGATCCATAGATAAAGAATGGTGTGTTGCATCATGGACCGATCAATTGGGTAAAATACGAGGTACACAAGCATGGCACTGTCCAAGCTCCCTTAAAAATTCATTAGAATCAGTGACTAATGAAATTTGGGGGAAAACTGTGAAATATTCAGAATCCCTAAGTGGTAAAAAATATGTTGTCTTGACAAGAGTTGATGGTATGATTCCAGATGATGAGTTGCTACAATGGAAAAGATTATCTTCAAAATCTAAAGATTTATCACTGATTGTTGTATCGGTTAATGAAGATTCCAAGCTATTACTCTCTTTATATAACCCTTCATTCCCAATGGATAAACTATTCAGTCAAGATCAAGGATTTGCACCCACAGGAAACGTGAAGATTGATCATATTAACACCGTTGGATCATCAGCGGACTTGACACCATCAACGATTTTCACTCCACAAGCTGTTAATAGTCCAGATTTATTCACCATAAATTCTCGATCAAATGCTCAAGAGTCTCCATCAGATTTTAGAATTAATCCAGATGATTCAAACACTATAGTTAATATTGCTGATGAAGTTTTTGGCTTGGTACTTTCCAATCCAAATGCATTGGCAAACTCTCCAACAAGACTAAGTATCAAGACTGGATTCTTGATCAGACCAATCCCACATTCTGAGAATAGATTATCGGCATTTGAAATCAATGTATTAAGTTGTCCTGGGAATTTTTCTATTGATGAATTCATGGAGAATTTACTTCATCAATACAGAAATCTTGCCACACTTGGTGAATTATTTGGTGTTGTTGATGGTGGTGCTTCTTGGATTCCATGGCATATTTCCGCAGTTACAAAAAGTTTGAGTTGTTTACTACATGTTCGTGTTGAGCACGATTAATTATATAAGAATACATAACATTCCTTATTTATCTTGAAACTGTAGCTTTAAAGTCTTGGTTAGTCCAAATAGTTCACCATCGATATCGAAAGTATGAGACTTCACAGTTTCCAACATTTTTCTTCTTTTTTGTTCACCAATGTTACACCATTCCAACAATTTCTTCTTACGCTCATTAGATGACTTTGAGAGGTATCCAGATGATTCAATCCAAAGATTCACTAATATGTACAAGACAAGATTCAATGCTGAATAGTCTCTCCCCATTACAATCTCACGTTTATCATAATATTTTTTATCATATGTGACATTACAAAGAAACATCTTGATTATATCTTCTTTTTGCTCATAAACCCATGAATCTGGTGGTAAGTCAAATGTAAATGTATTGATTTGTACCAAATAATCAAATATGATATCCAATAATAGTGCTATTCTCCATGGTTCATTTAGTTCTTGCATTTCAGTTATGAAAAACAATCTAAAATCTATATATTCGATTTCTATTAGTTGCAATGTGAGACAGTGAGCAAACTCTCTTAATTCCCATCTTCTCTGTTTAGTCACATCCTCTAGGCCAGAATGACGGATCGCATTGGCCATCATGTGGTAAATTCTCTTTCTCAGCTTCATACTATCCCAAGTGAATTCAGATCCTAAATTAGCTGCAACCTCAATGCTATTTGGCACAAATACAGACCTTGACTTCATTGCCTCATTGACAAAAGTTGGTTTAATATCAGTTTTACTATTGGTGAAAATAAGTCTTGCAATTTGATACATTGGAAAATAACCAGCTCTTTCTGTAAATTTAAAGATCAATGTATCAGTGAACATAGCTGGTTGACCATACTCATCATCTTCATTTTTGAGTTTCCTGCTAATGAATAGATCCAAATCCATTTCCAAAATATCAAATACAATTTCTAATATTGGTTTCCAAACTTTCCAAGCTTCATGATGTAAAGTATCATTCGACGAAGAACATTTGAATGCCCATGTGATAGTATTCCATAATCCTTCACCTTGTAATGCAATGTCAAATCTTTCGTTCTTCAAGATGAAAAATGATTTTTTATCTAGTACACCTTCACCTTCACTTTCAGAATCAGATTCCTCTTCCGCTACTGGTGTTTTCAACTGATTGAAATCTCTCTCTAGTAACTTCTTCTGTGGTGACCAGTCGGTTGATGGAATTATAGGGTCTGAGTCTGAATCGTGTTTGTCAAATTCATCAACTTCTTTAACAGTACGTTCTTTATATTTTTTCAGTGTTGATCTAGGTCTGAACAATCTTTTATTATCAGCTCGTATCAAATGCATGGACTCTAGCAACATCTTTTTAGCATACTCGATATCTTCCTTGGAGTATCCAACTGGAGCGAATTGATCATTCTGATGGGACCCTTTTGCTTCAGATTCTTTCACAACATCCACTAATCTTCTCAAAATGTTACATGCTCGAACATGAATCGGTTGTGACGATGTAGGTTTCTCACAATTCTTTTTGATCAGGTCTGTATTGTTGTAGTGGCCTATAGTAGCTAGTGTGAAGAGGCAGTTTATCACAAGTGGAGAAGGACAGTTCAATAGCGGTGCATTGTTGAATAATGTTGATTCAAGAAAGTATAGTAGCTTATCATATTGTTTAACGCTGATAAAAGTCTCTAAAAGCTCAGCTTGATTTTTGGCAAGAATTGACAGCGGCTGAGAACGGGCCATGATAATTCTAGTGACCTTAGTTTGAGTTTCCACGTTGGCTATGAAGCTGTTCACAAATATAGGTTTTGTTTTAAATCACGTTAAATATTTAACGTTATATCGAAAAATAAAACGCGGTAAGCGCAACATTTTTGGTTTTAAGCGACGAAGAACAATTACAACTAATTTACGAGGTTTTAATATCATGATGAGATTTGAGTTTCTACGTAATAACCAGTATATTTATCTATTCATTAAGTGGGAAGATGAGCCAATTGGTACTCCCCAAGAATCTAATGTACAAATTATTAAATGATAACAGGTTGTCTTTCAAACTGTTCTTATTTTAATTTTTCAGTTTGACCAGATAACAAGGTGAAACTTGGAGCTTGTAATTTGGAAGTACCTTTCAAGAAATCCAATTCCATGACAAAGTTGAATTCTAACAAGTTAGCACCGGCATCTTTAACCAATTGACCAGCAGCAGCAGCTGAACCACCAGTAGCAATGATATCATCAACAACGACAACAGTTGAGCCAGCTGGGATGGCTTCAGTTTGTAATTCGAAAACATCTTCACCATATTCTTTGGTATAGGTGGCTCTATATGTTTTACCTGGTAATTTACCTTGTTTTCTAACTGGGACGAAACCGGCACCGATTTCTAAAGCTAAAGAAGGTCCAAATAGGAAACCTCTGGATTCTAAACCGACAATGTAGTCAATTTGAGTATTTGGGAAGGCTTCTTCTAAATGTAATTTGAAAGCTTTAACTAATTTTCTAAATAAATCTGGTGATCTGAAAATTGGTAAGAAATCTTCAAATAAGATACCTTCACTTGGGAAGTTTGGGTATTGATGTAGAGCAGATTTCAATTCTGAGGCTAATGGGGCAATTTGAGATGACATGATGGGGTTGTAGTGGGCAGTTACAAGTAGCTAAGAGGTTCAAGAAATTATATCCCAATTAATATTTATTTTTCCTGCGGACAACGTTCCCGGAAAATTTTTATGTGCCAGAATATTTGTTATGGGCACGTTGGTTATGAACTACAATTGATAAAACATTTTAATGGCAAAACTTTCTTCCCTCTAATGATACAATGTACGCGCTAATATACAGTGTGTGTGTGTGTTGGAGACTATCTAGAATTTGGTGGAGTTCTGTTTCTGCGGATCCCCTTCTTGTAATAATCTTCGTTTAATAGTGGTAAAACTTCAGAAACATAATAGACACCACCTCTATTTGTCCAACTGACTGAACCATTTTCTAAAGGAAAACATTCAACTTTCAAATAGTTCATCTTGTTCTCTAAATCATTTCCGTCGATCACGTAACCAGCAGGGACCAAACTTTTCAAACTAATAATCTTGGTTCCAGGTTTCAAATTTTGAAATAGTTTCATAACTTCCTTGTTCAAATCAGGTGAGAATAAGAAATTGTTCACTAAGATCACATCACATCTATTGACAACCTCTTCCACGGCTTTATTAGCAACAAAACTTTGCTTGTTGAAAAACCCAGTCTTACCTGGATTGATACCAAATAATTTACATCTTTCAATAAATACCTGATGTTGTAAATCAGCCAGTTCACTTGCATTTTCCATGATTTCACATCCATAACTTTCACATCCATATTCTAAAGCAGCTTGGATGGTTACATTACCAACACCAGAACCTAAATCAATAAATGTAGATTTAGAATTTAATTTAACTTGATCAAATACTTTTGAAAGAAAATTTGGTAATAATTCACCATAAACATAATTTGAAAAAGCTTCATATTTTTTCAATTTCTGTACTGATGGAGAAACTGCTCTTGAATACATTTGATTCAATAACTCATGTAAAAATGCTCTTGATATTGTTTTCTTAGATCTTAAATGCTTTGTGAATCCATCTTCCTTTTGAACCTTTTGAACAAGTGTATTAAATTCTTCAATCGCACCTAAAATCTTCTTTGAATCATTTGTTTCCATCCCCTTGGAAAATTTACCCACAATGGATTCATATGGTTTTTTAGGGTTAAAGACTTTTAATCCATGTTCTTTAGGGAAATAAGTAACAGAGAATGATTCCATTAATCTTCCAATCTCCTCTAGTGGATCCAATTCAAAATCTTTAGACATCATTAAATGATATTCTTCCTTGACTTGTGGGAAAATCAACGATTGTAAATTTATATCCTGTGGTGTAACATTTTCATAAGGTTTATATTTTTTTAAATAATTCTTAATAGTGGTAGATGCATGTGTAAATGGAATATCATTCATATCTTTTGTGGCATTCTCATAAACTTCTGGAATGAAGAAATCCTTCCGTATAGAAACTTGACTCTTTTGGGCCAATTCTGGTAAAAACGGTCTATAACCATCAACCAATTCGGGTTTTTTCTCTTTTTTAACAGTTGGGTCCAGGGCAGATGATGGTGATGGTGGTGTAGGAGGTGTAATTTTACGTTTCTTCAACTGAGTGATTTCTCTATCACGCTTCTCTTCAACTTTACGTTTTTTCTCTGCTTGTTTCTTCTCGAACGCGATAGCTTTTAATCTTGCAGCTTCAATCTTCAATAATCTTTCCTTCTCTTTTGCTTCTTTTAGTTTTTCTTCTCTTTTGATTCTATTCTTCTCCCTGATCTCCTCTCTACGAGCCTCTTCGGCTCTCTGTTCCAATATATACGGATCTTCTGTCTTGCGTCTCGACTTACGTCTTCCTTGGACCAACTCTCCTGCAGCTTGACCGTCTTCTCCTGGAGTGAAAATACTGTACCATTTCCCCTGTTCCAACAATGCCTCCAGCGGTGTCATGTGCTTCTTCCTCCAGTTCCCTCTAATATCATGTTCAGGAGTAGAAGGCTCAGCAGATGCCTCGCTCACCGTGTCATCGTGTGTCAAGCCAACGCTTGAGTCCTCGTCAGCTTTAGCTTCTGATCTCTTTCTCATTTTTTCCTAGATACCGCCCAGCCAGCAACACAATATTCTCAAACCAGCCGCTAGTGCTCTGAAATGCTATTTTCCTAGGCTTTTTTATGGGCCAAATCGTTGATGTATCGGTGCAAGGGTTTGTTATTGTTTTCAACACGCCAAAAGTTCAGACTTCACGACTTTGGAAATCGGGAAATTTGTGGCGCGAATCAAACGGATAACCTGGTGATTGGATTACGCTAAATTACTCGGACTTCTATGAATGTTTATTTATACTTGATGGTATTCCCTTTCACGAGAGCCCAGTCTATAGGATCCTCGCCTTGCGAGATGAGCCATTCGTTGGCCTTGACGTAGTGGTGGGCCTCGAAATACCCTCTGCGCGCACTCAGAGGGCTCGGATGCACAGAGGTCAACACATGGATCTTTTCCTTGTTGATCTTCATACTGGAAACTCTCTTTTGTGCTGGAGTACCCCATAAGAGCATCACTATCTTCCTGTCGTTATCAATGGCTTTTTGTAAAACCACCTCGGTAAATTTCTCCCAGCCTTTTTTAGAATGTGAGTTGGCTTCGTGTGCCTTAACAGTTAAACATGCATTCAACATTAAAACTCCTTGATCTGCCCATTTGGTAAGATCTCCCGAGCCATTCCCAGTGGGTATCTTGAACTCAGGGTAGTCAATCTGTAAGGCCTTGTACATGTTTTTCAATGATGGTGGAGGTGGAGTTGGGGATCTAACAGAAAATGCTAGACCATGAGCTTGATTAAAATTATGGTATGGATCTTGACCTAAAATGATGATTTTCACTTTATTCAGTGGTGTCAATCTTGACCATGAATAGATATCATTCTGTGGTGGGAAAATTGGTGCCTTACCGTTGAATTGTGTAGCAAGAAATTTTTTCAAATCTAGAAAATATGGTTTGACAAATTCATCTGATAATACTTCAAACCAAGAGTCTTCTATGGTCCTTATTTCGAGATCTAACAAAACACGTTGCTCTTCGGTCAATTTGGAAATGAATTTAGTTTTGAATTCTGAAAGTTCAACATCCACTAAAGTTGTCTCTGGAGTTTCCACAGTCTTTGTTTCTTCATTTGACTTCACATCTGATTTTGTTGATGTCTTCTTGAAAAAATCTGTAATTGACTTATTTGGTCCATTCTTAACCTTTTTCACCTCAGTTTTCGCGTCATTGTCAGCAGCTCTTTTCACAGACACCTCTGTCATTCTTTAAATAACCCCTTGATCCAAATCAAACTTCTCTCTCATCAATTCACCAAAATATCCAATATTTCGCGTTCTGGTAAATTGTTCGTATAGCTTCAGATGAGCCGGAATTGATAACAAAAAGTCGGAATTGGAAGGTACCGAGCTAAAAACAATCACAGAATTTGACATATGATAAGTTAAAGTTGTTGCTATTCTATAGGTTATTGGGTAAATTGGACTCTGGTTGAAGGTTCATTGTGACATAGAGAGACGTCGAAGCACATTTGATCTATTGATTGCATTCCAAGCTATCAAACACATTCATAATTCTCACAATTTTGTTGATAGGCAGAGAGATTGTGGAGGCGATAAAGAAAGAGCCTATCGTCAGATCACACTCAGTTGTGGACAGACTTGAAATAAAGATATCATTTACCTAAATTCCCTTTTCTCAAGCATTTTGGTCAAATTCTTAGATACCTCAAACAGCCATGCCAGGGCCTAATAGCAGCGGAAGACCGACTTCACCAATAAAGCCACCAGGTACATTGCGACGCCAAAGCTCTAGATTATTAGGTAAACCTTCACAAGCATCACTTAATTCAGCATTTTCAAAAGATCAAGAACCACCATCTTCTTCAGATAATGAAGAGATCACAAATACAACACAGAAAAAAGATAGTTGGTCAATATGGCCAAGAAGGAGTGTAAACACAACAGAAGAACCAACACCCATTCAAAACAATAATAATACAGTTACATCTGCTGAATCTATAAGATCCGATAAATCTGTCAAGAGTACACAAGAAACTATCCAACAGAAACAACCTAAACAAGCACCAACTCCTAAAATTGAGGTGACAGAAGACCCAAGCAATTCAGAAAGAGTCACATCTAAAGAATCATGGATGAGTTGGAGAAAACCTTCATTTACCTCTTTAAAGAAAGCTGCAATAGACTCTGAATCTGAAGTATCATCACCAAAAGCCATTGAAACTAGTAATGACCAATCAACCATAAACACCACCAAGAAAACTGAAAGAAGTTCATCAACTTCATGGTCATTTTGGAATTCAACAAATACCACTAATGGGAACACAGGTGTCAAGCCTAAAGTTTCAAATGTATTGCTTTCATCAGAAGATGCAGTATTATTTAAACCTAGTGAAGCTACTGAGAATGATAAACAAAAGGCTATGGATTCGAAAAATAAACCTCGTGTTCCAAATCAAGTTGTACCAGTTTTCGAAACATTACCATATTATTCCACCACTACAAGTGTCATCAACAATTTTAACAATTTAAAATATCAATTAGGATTTGGTGTTTCTGATCCTAAACATCTTTTCAGAATCAATTCAAGAGCTAGTGATATTGAAAAAGTTTTAATCATTGGTGTTCATGGATTTTTCCCAACAAAAGTTTTAAGACCATTAATTGGTGAACCAACGGGGACTTCAATAAAATTTGCTAATGAAGCAGAGAAATCAGTACTTAGATGGGCTGAAAGGGAAAATTTAAATATAACAATTCAAAAAATTGCATTAGAGAAAGAAGGTAAAATTTTCGATAGAGTGGAATTTTTTTATAATGTTATGAAGAAATGGGAAAAAGATATTCAAACTGCAGATTATATTTATATAGCTGCTCATTCACAAGGTTGTCCAGTTTCTATAGTATTATTATCTAAATTAATTGAAGATGGGATTGTTGATATGCAAAGTACAAAAAAAATAAGTTTATTAGCCATGGCTGGTATAAATAATGGACCATTTTTCGGTGCTGATCAAACATTATTTGTTAGAGCTTATTCCACTATAGAAAGTGATTCATTATTAGAATTATTTCAATTTCAAAATTTTGATTCTGTACATTCAAAAGAATTTTTGAATAGTTTGAAAACTATTGTCAGTCATAATGTCAAGATTACATTTGTTGGATCTATAAATGATCAATTAGTTCCTCTTTATTCTTCAACTTGTTTACATGTTAGACATCCAAATATTTTCAGAGCAACTTATATTGATGGAGGTTCAAATACACCACAATTTGTATCAAAAGCTGTATCATTGGCCAATCAATTACATAATATTGGATTAAGTGATCATGGTGTTATCAAAGAGATCAGTAATTCATTGGCTGGACCATTAACAGGAGGTGGTCATTCAAGAATTTATAATGATCCACAAGTTTATGATCTTGGTTTAAATTTTTCATTATATACCAATGACTTAAAATATCAGATACCTTTACATTTTAAGCCATATTCAATTGAACAATTAGGATTAAATCCATATCATTTACCATGGTGTATGAGAGGATTACTATTTGAAACAAAAGTTCATGTTCCTGAAGGTAATAAAGAAATTGATGAATTGTTTGAAGAATTTGAGAATTGGAAGCCAGAGACTAAACAGTTGAAAGATATGAAGTATAGGTTGAATGGGATCAGGAGTAAATTGTAATGTACATATTTATTCTGTATCCTGTATCTCCATGTAGCTATAATATCGAACCATGCTAAAAATAATTAGGATCCCGAGACACCGTCCAGAACATTATTTAAATTGCTAAAGTGAATATCACAAATGTGTACTGTCATAATAGTGATCTCTATCATCTCTTTAGACAATATCTATATCTTTGGTGCTCCGCCTAGCTATTTCCCCTATCTCCTGCGAGCCTGCCTAGCCCTCGGCCGGCCCCGCCTAGCTCCAGGCAGACCCTCCCCGTCTGCTGAGTCAGCCCTGCGAATTTCTTGTCAAGATAAAATTTAAAAAAAAAACAATCCTTCATCAACAAAAGTGTCCAGACTCCAAACTGACCTCCATCTTTTCACTCTTTCCTAACACTAGTCTGCACAAGTGGAATCAGCTGGCCAGAACAACGCAACCAGCAGCTCTTAACAACACAGGATACACGAACAGCACACCACGAGCACCACGAAACCACCCTCATACACGTCTGAACCACAAAGAATCCGTTCTCTACAATCTGGAAAGTCCCTTTAGAAAAAACATACATATATCATGGGTAATAGTTCATCAAAACAGAAAAATGATTCCTTGAAAGCTTATCCGCAGTTTCAGCGTAGTGATACGCAAAACTCTACAAAATCGTCTCGTTCGCTCAGATCAAGAAGGTCCATGTCCAAAGAATCTGATGCTTCTTCGTTCAAAACAGCAACTGATTCTCCATCTTTGATGCCTCATTCCCCTTTGGCTTCAAGAAAGAACTCCAACAATACAATTCATCAACAATTACAAACAGGACCAAACAACAAAAGCAGCAGTTTCTCTTCAGAGATCCCTTCGCTCAATGTGACGGGACCGGATGGTTATACCAATGTTCAATTGCCACCTTCAATGGTTCAAGTTGAACCAAGACAACCAATCTTGAGAAATAACAGTGATGCCGTGGAGGATATCTTGAGAGCACAACAAGAGCATAAGAAGAACAATCCAGAAGGTTCAGCCTCTGAGTCACAAGAATCTTTGGATACTCAACAAGATCCACAAGTAAACAATTCTGAAAGTTCTTTATCAATAGATGCAAATATACCCAATCATCTTAGTTCGGAGAATAATCAAGATATACCCATAACACCAACAAGTAAAAAAAATTCATTTTCCAACTATTCTACACCATTTCAATCACCAGTCAATACAACAAATAATACATTAACAGTAAGTGGGACTCAAATTGATATTGAAGAATTAATTCAAAGATTATTAGATGCAGGATACTCGGGTAAACGTACCAAGAACATTTGTTTGAAAAATTCTGAAATTGCCACCATTTGTTCTAAAGCTAGAGAAATTTTCCTAAGTCAACCTACATTATTAGAATTATCACCACCTGTTAAAATTGTTGGTGATGTTCATGGACAATTTGGTGATTTAATTAGAATGTTTACAAAATGTGGATTCCCACCAGCTGCAAATTATTTATTCTTGGGTGATTATGTTGATAGAGGGAAACAATCTTTAGAAACTATATTATTATTATTATGTTACAAGATCAAATATCCTGAAAATTTTTTTCTTTTAAGAGGGAATCATGAATGTGCCAATGTCACAAGAGTTTATGGATTTTATGATGAATGTAAACGTCGTTGTAATATCAAGACATGGAAATTATTCATTGATACATTCAATACATTACCATTAGCAGCTATAGTTGCAGGGAAAATTTTTTGTGTTCATGGTGGTTTATCACCTGTATTAAATTCAATGGATGAAATTAGAAATGTTAATAGACCAACAGATGTTCCAGATTTTGGATTAATTAATGATTTATTATGGTCAGATCCTTCAGATGCAATAAATGAATGGGAAGATAACGAAAGAGGAGTTTCATATTGTTTTAATAAATTGGCTATAAATAAATTTTTAGCAAGATTTGGGTTTGACTTAGTTTGTCGTGCTCATATGGTTGTTGAAGATGGTTATGAATTTTTTAATGATCGTTCATTAGTAACGGTTTTCAGTGCACCAAATTATTGTGGTGAATTTGATAATTGGGGTGCAGTTATGAGTGTTAGTGAAGAATTATTATGTAGTTTTGAATTATTAGATCCATTAGATTCAGTTGCTTTAAAACAAGTTATGAAAAAGGGGAAACATGAAAGAAGAATTGCAAATTTAACTTCAGTTCAATCAGCAAGTAATCAAGGAAGTTTTAGCCATGGTAGTTTTGTGGGGAATAATACAGCTAATGATTCAAATGTTCATAATAGATCAAATAGTACATCTGTTCAAGCATAATAATTCATCATCATCATCATTAAAACGTCATCTATAAAATCTTTTATTTATTTCAATAATCAAAGGCATCAAGGGCCAAATGTACAAAGTTTTCATGAATTCATATGACCAAACAATATATAAATAGGAAGTTCTATCTCCATAATTAATAGACATTAACAAATGTCAACATTATTTTGTAATCACCTCTTCACCTCGATATCCATCATATAAAACTTTATTAACATCTGTAATTTTCAAATCATAAACTCCATTAGTATCACACCAACCAAATTTATCAATATTTGATTCTAAAACTGAATCTTCATCAACTATAGTACTTAATTCATCTAATTTTGGTGTTTCAATTTCAATATTCCACATTTGTAATGCAATATAAATATAAAGCATTGTCATTAATAAAGTACAACTCATACTTAAACTCCACCATCTTGAAGGATAATAATATATCCCAAATTTATTTAATAAACTCTTTGGTGTAAAAGTCCATATTAACCATATCAAATGAAATGCAGAAATGGTTAAATATAGGGCAAATCCTCTATATTCTGTTAATGGTGTTATTTGATTTGATATAGTAACATCTGATTCTCTAGCCAATATATCTGTAAGTTTATAACTAATTGGTAATGGTGATTTCATATAAACAATATCTTCAAATTCAAGAGGTTGACGATTTTGTGATGTTGTGTCATTATTATTGGGTACAGTCTGTAATGAAGATGTTGATCTAGATGCTTGTGTGTTTTGTAGTAGTGGTTTCAACATGGTAAGTTGGTTATATTAAACATTGATGTCGTTTGTGGTCTTCATATAGCTTTGGATACGCTAAAGATGTTGTGGGTTCCAAATCTTGATTTTGATTTTTGGTGTGTGTCTCTGGGAAGTTTGAAATGAATGAGCCCCAACCTGACATAATACTTTGGTGGTTGCTTAGTAATCACATTAACTTGAATTGGTCATTTAAGCTATTTCCAATGGAATTTGAAAGCTTATGCTCTATATTCTTGTTGATTATGCTATACATTATTGGTTATTGTCACTTACAAGTACTCAACAATAACTTTTTATCTTTCTTAATTTGATGAGCAGTGTACCAATGCAAGCTCAAAAATCCCGAGAAACTTGCAGATCGAGTTCGGCAGGATAAATTATATCTGGTTTCTGTACTCCACCGGTTTCCTGACACTGCCAATTGATAAAATCTACATACTACATGTAATATAACCCATGCCAATACTTTTCATTTCAATTAAGCTATCAGCTAAGCTATACAATGTTCCCTATAAAAATTCATGCATCTTTAGACTTTGGTGCCTCTGAATCATTAGATTTTGTGAAAGTTTTACTAACATTATGAAATTTCCCTCTACCGCGTCCTCCTCTACCACGGAATCCACCACGACCTCTTTGTGGACGATTAGAAGTTGACTCAATGGCTGATGGTTTTTTCTCATCGGCAGAATCTTTTTCTTTAGTTATGGTATCAACTTTAGGTGTTTCAGTTCTTGAAAAATCTTGTGTTGTAGATGAATTGTTTTTCTTTGTTGGTGACTTTGACCTTGTTTTTGGTCTTTGATCTGGTTCAGTTACATCAGCTTCACCACTGAAGTCTAGCCTATCAGCAAAGAAACCTCCTCTTCCACCACTACCACGGCCTCCTCTTCCTGATCTTACACCTCGTCCACGTCCGCGTCCAGTACCACGTCCACGACCTTTAATGGTGATTATCACAGGATCATTATTATCCGTTTTAGCTTGATCTTCCAATTCATTTACTGAGATTTTGTGGTTGTTATTTTCCGCCTTGTTAGAACCTTCGGTAGCTTCACTCTTCAATGAAATTTCCTTATTTTTATCCACACTTTTCTTTCTAGTGAATGTAGCATTATGATAAACTTTTCTTCCACGGCTGTCAATCGATGCATCGGGTTTTGGTATTGACGGGTCATCAATACTTAGTCTTTCACCCTTTGGAAGCCTTGTAGTTTGTTTTTCTTTTGATTCAGCGCTCACAATTTCAATGTCATTCGATACATCTCCTTTTGGTTCTTTGATATCTGTTGGACTCTTGGACTTAGACTTATTGGATGGTGACTTTCTTTTGGTATTTGGTCTTTTTGTGAGATTTCCTGTTTCTTCAGCATTATCTTTCTTTGAATTTTCATTTTTATTAGATGTTGGTTCTGGGATATTTTTCGAATCTGTCTCTTGAGCCAAAACCTCTGTCTTAGCTTCAGGAACCTCTTTTGAAGTCACGCTTTCTCTTCTAACAAATCTTCCAACCTCTGGTTGTTTTTTTGAGTCTTGTGTTTTTCTCTTCAACAAAACTTTACGTCTTGGACCATCATCCAGTTTTGCTTCATTGGATTTTGGTGAGGGTTTTGCCGATTGAAATATGTTTGCGGATACAGAGGCTGGTCCCTTTTGTTCAGTACCATTTGTGAACGATGAGGTGGCCCACGCTGCTACCTCTGGTGCAGCAGCTGGTTTAAGCTCTCTTTTTTTTGGAGAAGCAGGTTGATTCAGCTTCAGGTGTGAATGGGATGGTGAAGCCTTATGCGAAGGTGATTCTGCATTTTGACCACTAGAAACTTTGAGTTGTTTAGGTCTACCTTCAGTCTTGGTTTCAATTGGTGCAGTTTGTTGGAGTTCTGAATTATCAGTGTCATGACCTAAAGTTCTGAAGGTTGTCTTGTTTATTTCTAAATCATGCAATTTCTTGTCAATTTCAATTTGTCTGGAAAGTGTATCCACAGGCTTAGCACTTCCAAATGGATTTGATTTTTTTGGTGTTGGTGCAGGTTCTGGTTGCCTTAGAGGTGGTAAATCATGTTGGTGCTGTAGTTGTGGATTCAATTGTCTGTTATTAGCCTCAGATGATCTGCCATAGAATCTAGATTGATTAGGATGCCCATTAGTTGCTGGCGCAAAACGATGATTTTGATCTTCAAAACTTTGTCTTCTTTCTCTTTTAGCAGCAAATGATATTGATGGGTCATCGGATTCTGATATTTTTTGATTCAAGTCATTATATGCTTGAAAATCACCAAAATTACCAACATTCACTTGTATTTTACCGTGTAATGGTCCCAGAAATATGTCATTCCATCTTAGTACTTTATCAAAATCTTGTATGGTATGTAGCTCCACAAACGCAACTTTTTTACGTTTATTCAGTAAAGCATTAGGATCTGATGAAAACCCAAGCTGATCATGCTTGATCTCCCAAAATAGTTTGTATTTGACAAACTTCATGAAACGAGAACCAAATAAATCTTCTATTTCTTCACCTCCGAAATGAATTGGTATGTTTGCAAGCTTAACAATGTAAGGTGGGGATTGAGGGGCTCCAAAGTTTCGATTTGGACCAGATGAATATGTCTGATGTGAGTTGCTTGAGTATCTCAGATTATCCTGATGATAATGGGGATGTGGTTGATTGGTAATTGGGACACTAATTGAACTTAAATCGATATCATCATCAGCCCAACTTTGACCGCCGAGCGCTGAAGGAACAGTCATGTTAGTGATTGGTTCAGTATGTCTTATTCATCTCTGAATACTTACATGCATCTGCATAGAACTCTTTCAATGATAGTTTTTTCTTGTTTGATGCTGTCGTGCTGTTAGTTCAAAATTCACGTATAAACACAGTCTCATGATCACGATACGAAGGATCAACACATACCCATTCTTTGACTTTGTTACGTATCTTTCTTATCTGTAATATATGCTATGCAATGCCAGCTAAATTCAATTACAATATGATATCTCTTGATTAGTAAAGTGGATTATCTGGTTGATTCAATTGAAGTAATCTCTTGATTTTAGTGACAGATTGTTTGATTGTACCATATTATTTCTACAAATTAGCTTAGGCAGCAGGCGAGCCTAGACTTCCTAATCGGGATGTAAAAGTGAGCATATGTGTGTATAGGAGACTAAAATGTAAAGAGTTTCTAAGTAGAAAAAGATCGAGGTTAATTGATCAATTGAAATCATGATGTATATAATGTGAGTATATCGAGTGTGCACTTGGTCATAGTTATCTTTTGTTGTACGCTATACCTATGTTTCTGTCCAGTCTGGAGTATCCCGAAGAGATGAGAGATGAGATCTGTAGAGATTAGAGATCTTGAGATCTGACTAAAACAACAGCCGAAAGACCAGGACTCAAGATAAAGAACCCTGGCTAAGACGTTCAGTTATATCAACTTATTACTAGCACAATAGGCCACCGGTTAATCTTTCTCCCCCAGACTTAATTTCACGCTGTTTTGTAGTATATACGTCGTCTATTTTGGTTTCGTGATATTTTTCATGTACGACGCGTCTCAAAATGAAAGGAACAACAAATATGCAAGACAATTTAGAACGTAACTGCTAGCACCCCTTCAATTTGAGGTTAAAATTACCTACAGGCAGAACTGTTTAGCTCAAGGATCTGCTAATCTGAATTTCCCATCCCTTCTGTCAGGGATACCAGGCGTCTGACTTTCCCCTTTAGACTGAATTAATATCCATTTTGAAAGTACATCGCGTGGAAATTAAAACTAAAGTACGGGGATTAATGGCGCACCATAATAACCGTGCTTTCGAACGTGATGTTTCTCTAGCATGTTGCATGGTATCGAAGGGTTGAAGGCTTCACGGTGAATATTTTGCATAAGTACTTATTGCAAAAGGATTCCGCAGTTGACATTCTCAACTAACAATTTATACCCATTCAATATAATAGATATCAATTACCATGGGATTCTTCAATAAAACACACATAGTTAAGAAAAGTGTATCGGCTTCAATAAATTCAGATGATGCGGACTTGACAAGTCTTGATCCACCTTTCTTGAACAATATTCCAATGCTAAGTCCATCTCAAAGAAAACACGACTCTTTTGCATCTCAATTAACTCAAATGAAAGGTGTCAGTGATTTGAATTGCCAAACTTTCCAATCAAACGCTATTAGAGCCAAGACTCAACCGCCAATGGCTAATGACTTCAATGTTAATAATATTCATCTAGTCAGTAATGGTCTAAAAGGTGAACAAGAACGGAATATGATTTTAGAACAACAAGTTAGAATATTATCACAACAAGCTGCAATGGCTTTGGACAGATTATCAGATGCTAGCAAGGAAAATGAAGTATTAAGAGAAGAAAACAATAATTTAAAGAGAAGAACAAGTGATTTTAAAAGTAGGTTTTCATTTGGACCTCGTCAATCATCATATTCTTCAACTTCATCAAATGGGTCTTCCGTTTTCAGTCATACAAGACAAAATGGTTCTTCAAGATCCAAAAACAGTTCAGTTTCTTCAATACAAGTAAGCATTGATCAATTGAAAACTTCAAATAATAATCACTTTTTGGAGGAAATGAATCAAAATCATGAAAAGGAGATGAACTCATTGAGAACAGAACTTAAAACGTATCAACAAGAAATTCATGAACAAGAAATCGAGATTTCCAATCTCCAAGAACGAATCCTACTTCTTGAAGACCATATGACGTCGCTTAAACAACAAAATAAGTCATTATTGACCAAACTACATCTCAAGAAACAAAAGGAATCCATTGAAATGGAATATTACAACAAACAATTGGATATTCTGAGCTCACAACTCTCACAAAAATTCCACCGTACAGCTGACCTTTCACACAAGATAGATATGTACACACAGGGCAACAAATGTATCGAAAACACCAGAAAGATACTCAGTCTATAACGATTTAACGATAATTTAATAAAATGAACACTTGTACTACTAATAGTTGTGTGCCGCGGTATCCCACACTTCTTTGCCGCGGCACAGTTTTCGTAAGCTCACGTGACCTCCGAGTCAAATTTTTTATCAGTTGAAGAAATTAGCACATTTGAAAATTTATTGATAGGCGTAAATAAGCTAGTATGCTCATTTCACATGCACGCGATATTTGATTGAAAGCCACAAAAAACTTTCATAATTAATAACTCTGTACTATTTTTTGCATAGGGCTTGCCACCATTCATTTCATAGATTACTACAATAGACAATCAAGCACATCAAGGTCTTATCAACAAAAGATCAGCCACACTTAAACGAGGTCATAAACATCTCAGCAAAAGATAACACTAAATTTTCTGTGGAGTTTTATGATAACAATAACTCCTTTGTTTACAAGATAGATATACAAAACATATACTAGGTATCATGGTAAACCAAGATGTATCGATAAGAAGAAAAAGATGGACTTTAGGTCTAATAATGTTGGCTATTGTTGTATTTTCATGGGTTCTTTCATCATTTTTAATAAGTGATATATTTGAAAAGGATCTTTATAGAAAGCCTTTTTTCATAACGTATATTAATACGGCAACATTTACATTTTATCTAATACCATATTTGAAAAAAGTTATAACGGGATATTTACAAAATGGATCAATACAATATAAAGAAATTGAAGAAGATTTTTTAGATTCATCAGATGAAGAAATTGCATTAAATGCAGAATCTGAATATAATTCTAAATTATCATTAGCAGAAACAATTAAATTAAGTGCACAATTTTGTGTTGTATGGTATTTAGCAAATTTAGCAACAAATGCTTCATTAAGTTATACAAGTGTGGGAAGTCAAACAATTTTATCATCAACTTCATCATTTTTCACTTTATTAATAGGTGCATTAGCTAAAACTGAATCTTTTAATAATATCAAGATATTTGGATTAATAGTATCTTTTATCGGAGTGGTGATTATAACGAAATCTGATGGTGATTCCGTATCAAGTGATGTTGAACGTACACCACTAAGTATTTTGATTGGGAATTCATTAGCTCTTGCCGGTGCATTATTATACGGTATCTATACAACATTATTAAAATATAAAATCAAAGATGAAAGCAGAATTAACATGAAGGTGTTTTTCGGATTTGTTGGTGTTTTCAATTTATTTTTCCTATGGCCTTCATTAATAATATTTCATTATTTAGGAATTGAAGAATTCGAATTACCAAGTGGTTCATTAGTAATTGGAATCATTTCAGTGAATTGTTTAATAACATTCATCTCTGATTTCTGTTGGGTTAAAGCAATGTTGTTAACATCACCTTTAATTGTCACTGTGGGTCTTTCAACAACTATCCCATTAGCAATGGTTGGTGATAGTATCTTTAAAGGTGAAAAAATAACAATATTGTACATCATTGCAGCTTCTATGATTGGTGTTTCATTCTTCGTTATCAATAGAGATGCGGAAAATGATAAACATATCGAATAGATTTGCTGGTTGTCTTTTTTTTATTTGCTTTGCATTGCTTCATACATTTTTTCATATACCATTTATTATCATTATCAAAACACAGGGGAGTGTTGTTGTCATTTGTATCATAGTCATATTATTTTCTTAGATAATGCATGCATTTATAAATTGCTATTTCATATCGTTTATTTTGTAGGAAAAAGTCTATAAATTAGTCTATAAGTTATAACCAATCAACCAATTGGTATGGGTATCCTGGATCTTTCACTAAAAAGATCTTTGTCAAATAATTGAAACTGTAAAATAATAAACCTAATGCAATCAATGCAGCGATACTTTGTTGATTTTTATCTTGGATACGTGGAATATATGAAACCAATGCCACTATAAGCCCTCCTAATGCTGAATACATACCAGTGATTATAAAAGTTTCAAGACCAAATTGCCAATGTTGACCTCCACTGAAATACATGATTTGTCCCTTATCATCCTTAGCAATTAATGGAATACCTCTTATAACTGTAAACATATATCCACTAGTTAAAATTATAGTGATTAAAACCACTATAAATCTCAATGTCACAGCTTTATTCACGTGTTTCAATACTTTTTTCTTCAATATTAGAACTGAGAAGAATGTAATTAAGAAATATAGCATGAATTGAGAATATTCAAAATCAGGTTGAATAACAATTTTAATACTAGCGATTTGTGCAATAAATCCTGCAAAATTTATTGGATCATTCAATGAAGCTTCACTTATAGTAAATGGATAATGAGGACTTGTCACGTTATAATTTGGATTTTTAGTTGGTGGGAAGACCCATAATTTAGGTACTTCTTTCATTGCTAGTCTCTTGAAAACGTCTTCATTCTGATGGAAATCTGCAACCAAGAAGAACACATCACTAGCATCTGGATTTGTAGCATAATATGACTTGGATACCAACTGATACACGGGGAAGAATTTCTTACATGTCTCACATGGAATGTTGTCTGATAGTGCCGTGTAGAGCAACGAGATGTAGTAGTCTCTGTCGCCGCTTAATATCTGGTCAAAGTTGTTGGAGTTCAGGTATATCAACCCGTTATCTGATCTTAAACTGAGTAATTCCTCTGCACTAAGAGCACAAAGAACCGTTTGGCTAAACAACGTCAACAGCATCCAAAGTGGCGCCAGTAGTTTTCCTCGTAACATCACCATCGCAGCCGTGTTTGTCCAGAATCTTGGTCTTTGTTTAGCCCTTGAACACAGAAGTCTTTGAGAATGTTGTTTTTGACCGTTGAGCTAAAATCGTCTTGATATTATTTATCGATTTCCGAGGGTCTCGAGATTTGGTGCGATTTGGTGTTATAAACGGGGAGCAAAATTTTAGTGAAAGCTGGTATTAAATTAATTGAATATCGAATAATCACTTGTAAGAGACCTGATTATCACCAGGTCAGCTGCTTATATCATTATTCCGACTTGTAAGCTATAATAAAGAATCCCGTTACGGCCACATCTTTGTTTACCTTTATTTTTTTAATAGGAAAACCAAAACATCAACAGATCTGAACTTCTTAGGAAAAGACTTTTACTAGACAGCTGGCTTCACAATGGACTACGACCTCATCACCAGCTTCAGCCAGTACTACCACGCAAAGTCTGCAGTGGAGTCTGTGGTGAAAAAGGAGATCTCACGTCGCTCCCTGGTGCAAAATGCCATACTGTTAAAGACAATTCTTTCTCAACAACTTCAGCTGGAGAACTCTGCTACGAAGGAATCCAAGGACCATTCGAGTGTAAAACAAGATCTTGCGAAATTGCAGCATGAGAAGAAGCTTTTGGAGAACAAAGTAAACATGCTACATACTGAGATCGAGAATTGGAAGAAGAAATCATCAAATCAATCGACATTACAAAAGGAAACCATGAGCTTGAAGACTCAAATAACCAAGTTGAACAATCAGTTGAGCGAATCAAGAAGCGAGATCGGTAAAGTAAAGCAACAATTCGTCACGCAGAAGGCAGTCTTGGAATCAAAGTTGGAAAATGCCAAAAAGAACATCAAGAATTTAAAAGACAAGAATACAGTGTCACCAACAAAACTGCAACCTCCTTCATCCATACTTTCACCTGTTAAGAACTCTCAAGCCAAACCATTAGCAAACCACGAGAAGTTAGGGTTGAAAAGACCATTGGTTTCGAACTTCTCTACATCCCCATTCCTGAACAAAAACGTCAATAAGAACAATAAATCACCAACAAAAGGTGTTGCTAGTGCAACTCCTGATAATTTCAGATCACCGGTCCCTGTTAATGGTCAAAATTTATTAGCTACATCTACACCAGGTGCAAACAATTTACTTTCACCTTTGAAAGATGCTAAAAATAAGAAACCAAGTGGTTTGAAAAACTTGATTTCACCAAGCAAACCGTCAAATGGATCAACTGCTACAACCAAGAGCAAAAAGAAGCCTTCATTATTTGATGACGATGACGAAGATGATGATGATCTGTTTGGTAACTCCATAAGGAAATTGGATTCATCCAAGGCAAATACAACAAATCAAGAATCTACACCAAGTGGTAAAAAGGATAAAACTCCACAAAAGGAGAAGCCTCAGGGAAAGAGAAAGAGAAAACTTGGTGGTAAACCAATTGTGGAAGATGAAAATGAAGATGAACCAAAATTTAGTCCGTTGAAGAAAGTTAAACTTTTGGATAAGATCGGTGGTATAAGTCCTTTGAAACAAAGAAATCAAGAGAGAAACCTGTTTAAAGTCTAAATATTATCAAATTGATACCCAAATAATAATAAGAGCTAAAAATTGTAGAAACTTGTTGATAATTATGATTATTTCTATCCGCGAATTTAAATATGTACATTTTACGAATCAAACTCCATAATTCAAACGTAAACAACAATCTACCAAACACCAATGGATCGCAACGAAAAGATTATAAGGTCTACGGACTACGACGCTCTATCATGTCGTATCTCAGCGGATAAGAAACACTACATCCAAGACGAATATTTACAACATATAATCACAGGATTTGAGAAATTCTTAAAATTTGATAATAAGCTATCTTCAAGAAGAACCATCAATGGGATCGTGAATAGTAATAAGCTACCCATAATCAACAGGGGTACATACATAAGGTCTACTTCAATTGACACTGTGGTGGATGAATTTCTAACAAAGTTTCAAAATGAGAAAATTCAGGTTTTAAATCTTGGTGCTGGATCTGATACAAGACCATTCAAATCATTAAATCATCATGAAAATCTACAATGGGTAGAATTGGATTTTAAAGACTCTACAAAATTGAAAGCTGCTACAATATTGACTGATCAAGCTTTATCTGAATCAGTCGGTGTCTCTCCAGCATCTGATACTGGAAATTTAGAGACTTTTTATCAAAAATTGGACTCTTCATTGATAAGTGACAAGTATAAACTTATTTCAGCAGATCTTAGGGATACAACAGCTTTACAAACGATTTTATCAACGCATTTACATCAGGAATTCCCAACACTAATCATTTCAGAGTGTATGTTATGTTACACTGATTCACAAGTATCAACAGAAATTATTAAAACTATTAAAACATATTTCCAAAAAGGTGTTTTCACCATATATGATCCTATAGGAGGAGAAGATAATTTTGGGAATGTTATGATTGAAAATTTAAAAATTAGAAATATATCAATGCCATCACTCTTAGAGTTTAATACCTTGGAAAAATATTCTCAGAGACTTATTGAATTAGGGTTTGATAATGTTAAAATCGATAATATGGAAACCATTACAAATAATTGGATATCGAATGATGAAAAAAGAAGAATATCAAAACTTGAATTCTTGGATGAACTTGAAGAATTAAAATTACTCCTGGAACATTATTGTCTTGTTTTAGCTACATGGGGCTTTAAATGGGATGAACTTAAACTTCAATTTTCTCAATAAATAGATCTATATATACTATCTAAACATCAATCCATCTCTTTCACCTTGATGTCTCCATTGACCACTTGGATTTGTCCCACTTTCTAATTGATATAATCTCCATGCTTCTCGTATATGTTCAGGTTGTAAAGGACCATTTTCATTAACATTTTTCAAATCAAGTTTTTTCATTTCAGTTTTTATAGTTTCAATTTCAAATTTTAATTTATTAACTTCTTCTATAGTAACACCATCTTTTTTAGAATTTGCTAGATCTTTCTTCATTTGATTATATAATTCTCTTTTTTCACCTAATTTTATAATGTAATTTGCCTTATCATATCGAAGTTTAATATTTCTAGCTTTTTCAATAATCTCACCTAAAAACACTTTAGAAACACCACTCAATACAATAGCAACATTATTCGATACACTTTGATTCAATACAGTATTTGCAATTTTTTTAACACCTGACCTACTAACTGTTGTTCTTCTATATGATTCATATCTTGACATTTGATCCCTATCCAAATGATCCATCAATAATCTTAATCTTTCCTCTTCATCAAGCTCTTCTTCTGGTTCTTCGGGTATGTCTTCTTCTTCCAATGTGACTTTTTTACCAGTCAATACACTTTCAAATATCTTTCGATTTATAAATTCAGCATCTTCATCTAATAAATCTGAAAATAGTTCTTCAGCTTCAGATTCATCTTGTGATGAATTGACATCTGATCCGTTCTCAACATCATCCATTGGAACATCTGAAAGCTCTAGTTCTTCATTTTCATCTACTTGTGACATCTTTAATTTGCGTTTTGCTGGTCTTTGTTTTTGGGTTGTGTATATAAAGTTAGTTCGTGTTATTCAATATATGTCAAATTCGCGGGATTTTTTACAATACATTATACGTGACCGTGAAGTTGGCAGATTTATTTTATATACTCTCAAGGTCTAGCATATTTGAATAATTTAATCTCTTGAATTATTCTTAAAGCACCCAATGCACAGACGATGGATAATGGACCTAGTAAAGGCATATAAACTGCAACTTTGTGTTCTTGTGGGAAAAATGTTTGTTGAACCATTTCTCTATCGAAAAATGCAAGTTCACTAAATTCAAGCATCTTACTAGACTCCACAAGGGCATTGTCCCAATTTTTCTCATAATTTACCAATCTTAGCACATTCTCTCTAGCTTTCAATGCATTTTTAACATTTTCCAAGACCGTTTTAGGGATGGACATGTTTGGTAATGATTTAGATAATTTCAACAATGAACTCAATGAATCAGTAGCTCTTATCAAATTTGAGAAAATGTTACGAGCTTTCATTGCATCCAATCTTATTTGTAAAGTTTTTGGATGTCTTGGAAGACCCAATAGTGGTATTAGTTCTGATGTAAATTTTTCAAGTATAGGACGTAAAGCATGTTCATCCAATACGGTATTTGGTTCCAATGCTTCTTGTTGTAATATGATTGACCCCCATTGTGGGAATAAGAATGTGTTTTTCGATGGATCAAAATCAAATTTCAAAGGTGAAATTGAAGCTGAAGGGTAATAAAGAACGAAATTCAATGTTGGATAATTGAAAATATTTGATGAAATATCCCATTCTGAAAAATCCACAATTGTGGAAATATCATTCAATTTTATAGATTCAGAACTATTGACAAGATTCAATTCTGTGAAATATTTCACCTCTGAATCAATTGTAAAATTGACATAGTTTTGGAAAACATCAATTATTGGTTGGAAAAACACGTCTAATGCTTCACCAATTCTCCAATCAACAAGATTACCGTCACCTGTCAACAATTTAAAAGATAGATGAACTTTTGGTGAATAACTAATGGCTCTGTTGTCAGAATGTTGATTTTTAACTTTGAATAGCTCAAGCTCTGAGTTGAAGATGTGATACAACACCGTTTGAGTTATGAAATAAGGTACATCATTGTTCTTGATACTGTTCAATGTATAGTATAATATGGTTTCTCTTTGTGAAGGATCCAAGGCTATCCCTTCCCCCTCGCCAAGTTCTAGTTTCAAAATGTAGTCATCCGGTCCAGGTTTATCGAACCTTATGGACACGTTCCAGTCCACTATAAGACCCTCTTGTGGATCTTGGTTCATTTTCCACAACTCGTGATCTATCTGTATCTGTGTTGCCTCAGCGAGATCTGGGAAGTACAAATCGTCCGTGACTTGTACAAACACTTCACGGTGGAACTTCAAGTCGATATTCTGGTTGTTCTGTAGCGTGGTGATGAAATTCGAAGGCAATGGGGCTCTATAGATCTCCGTCAACTTGAACCATAATGGGAATCCAACCAACAGATATAATGCCAGCACCGCGAGCACGACGTAGCGTCTCGTGTAGAGCGAGTCCCTGGTCTCCGAGTGCAGAATCTCCTGCAACTTCTGCTCCTTGTCCACTGTCTTCTCTTCGCTCATCTTTTGGTGCTGTTTTGACAGAGTTCGGCTGGTCTTTGAAGCATTTATAATAACAACACGATTTGTTTTTCTGTAAAATCAAGGCTGCCAATTTGAAGTGTCAGCAATAGCACTGCTGAAATTTTTCGTATATAGTCGAGATGAGCTTGTGAGCCTTGTTGGAAAAAGAGTGGTTTAGAAGGTATTGAGCAGAGATGGACGAGTCCTTGGACGCAGTGGCTAGAGAGCAGACATATGTGCACACGGTGTATAACGAGATCGCACCGCACTTCTCGCAGACCAGGTATAAAGTGAGTTGGTGAGAGCTGAGATCGCACGCAGATGTACTAACGTTTATCACAGCCATGGCCTATAGTGGAGAAGTTCTTGACGGAGAGAGTACCGGGAAGTATAGGTATCGATGTTGGTTGTGGTAACGGTAAATACTTGGGGGTCAACAAAAGTGTCTTTATGGTTGGGAGTGACAGATCTGACGGGTTGATATCATGTGCTAAGGAGTTCGGACATGAAGTGATGGTTAGTGATGGATTGAGCCTACCGCACCCAAACAACAGATTTGTGAGTAAAGATTAGTTCTTCAAGTCTAGCTTTCATACTAACAGTATAGGACTTTGCTATCAGTATAGCTGTTATTCATCATTTTTCCACCCCGGAAAGACGTACACAGGCAATAGAACATATACTGTCGAAACTTAAAGTCGGCGGGGAGGCTTTGATCTATGTATGGGCTCTGGAACAAGAGAAATCAAGAAGAGGTTACAAAGAAGGTGATCCTCAAGATGTTCTTGTCCCATGGGTTCTACAAAAAAAGCAACCGAAAAAGGAAAAGAAGACCAAGAAGGAAAAAAGAGAAGAAAGAGAAAGATTAGAGGCCGACAAGGATAAGGCTGCTGCAGAGGGACAATCTGAACAGGCCAAAGTGGATGAAACCTCTGAGGAAAAAGCTGAGGAACCAGATACAAAATTCAGATATTATCACTTGTATAAGCAAGGTGAACTTGAAGAAAATGCCGAGGCCGCAGGTGGTACCATAGTCTACAACGGATACGAAAGGGATAACTGGTACGCCGTTATCAGAAGGAACTGAGTGTACTATAAAAGGATTAATAGGATTGTTGATTGTAGTGAGTTGTAATCTACTACACTCTTCAGACGTTTTGGTTGCGGCACGCTTTTTCGAGTTGACTGGTAGCTTTCCCCAGGAAATCTTTCAATGTCTTCACCACTTTGAAAGATTCAGAATTTCCATCAAATAACGGGCTTCTAAAACTTGAAAGTTGCATCTGAATATTTTCTGATCACATACGATGCTCAGATTGAATAGACTCGCTCAGGCTCGCTGTCTTTCAAGCACAAGTCTACGCAATCAATTCGTAACACGGGGTACCAAAACATCACCTTTAACAAAACAAACCAAACCATCGGATAAACCAAAGATTGAGCTCAACAATCTAGCCCAAATATGTGCACAGGTAATAAAAGTGAGTATACACTTCAATGAATCATGGAATCACAGCTAACTTATTAAAGGTCACTGGTCCAATACCATTATCGGCATACATGAGGCTTTGCTTGACACATCCAGATCTGGGATATTATACAACTAGAGACCCCTTGGGATCCAAAGGTGACTTCGTGACATCTCCTGAGATATCACAAATGTTTGGTGAAATGATTGGGATCTGGCTTTTCACCGTTTGGAATGCACAAAAAAAACCTAAAGAGATAAACTTGATTGAGTTTGGACCTGGGAGAGGAACTTTAACTTTTGATTTGATAAAGAGTTTCACTAAACTTGTTCATACTTTAAAACATGAAGAGTTAAAATTGAACATAATTCTTGTGGAAGCTTCAAGCGTGCTGAAAGAAGCACAGTGGAAGCTATTATCAGGTTCACAGTTAGATAAATCAAGAACTTTTTGGGAAGCACCTCATAAATGGAATGGGAAAATTACATGGGTAGATACCGAAAAGGATATTTGGGGTGTGACAAAGAGCTGGGAGGCTAATTATATCATTGCTCATGAATTTTATGATGCCTTACCTGTTAATCAATTCAAGAATACAGAACATGGATGGAGAGAATATATGGTTGATCATGATGAAAATAATGGGACTTTCTTCTTGGGGCTTAACAATCAAAGAACTCCATCTTCGGCTATCCCTCAAACAAATCCAAGATATTGTCATCTCCCAGTGGGGTATGATGCTGAAATATCTCCTGAACTTCATTCATACACTAGTGAAATTATCAAAATAATCGATCGTAACAAATGTCAAAAAGGTGCGGCTTTGATAATTGATTATGGACCAGATTCCACAGTACCTGGTATGTCATTAAGAGGTATTAAAGATCATAAAATCGAAAATCCATTTGAATCACTAGGTGAAGTCGATCTTTCCGTTGATGTAGATTTTGGTGCCATAAAAGAATCAGCTACATCAGATCCAAGTGTCCCCATTGATGTATTTGGACCTGTACAACAAGGTGATTGGCTTCATCAATTAGGTATCCAATATCGTGCTGATCAATTGTACAACAAGGCTAAAACTGATTCAGAGCGTGAAATTATAAAGTCTGGTTATCATCGTTTAGTAGAGAAAGATAATAGTTCAATGGGTCATATTTATAAATTTCTGGCTTTGGTTCCAAAGGGTGGTCCCACTCCAGTAGGGTTCGGGGGTAAAGTGGAGGAGTAAAATCATTATACAAGAGTCTTTACTACTTATTTAATCATAAGCTATTTATTATATTATACACAAGAACCTAGATATTAGATACCGCGTAGCTGGAGCTTTTGATGAATAAATTATTGGTGCTTCTGCTCAAGGTATGGTGATTATGTAATCATTTTTCAAACTTATAAAAAATCAAATCTAATTCAACATTGTTTTGATCTTTTCCCATTTACTCTAGCATTAACAAGGCTTTTCGATCCCAAATAAATGGCAATCCTGGACACTATGAAGGTTTCTAATGCTGTTCGGCTTCATTAGCTGAAGAGATTATTAGTGTGACAGATAACTTACCGTTGAAACAAGAAATCCCGCTGTGTCTATTGTTCTTCCCAAATAGGAAATTACAGATATAACTCAAAACTTGCAACATGAAGCAAGAACCTCATTTTGAGGTTTCATTAATCAATGGATATCAGGATGTTTATGATGTATAAATGTGATCATTATCGCTATAGCTCATTATGTTACAATTTTGAAACAAGTTTGAAAAATCAACTTTAATAGATCAAATGACATCCGTCAAGACATTTAATCAAGATTTATTGGTACCATTCACATATTCTGGAAGAAGTCATAAGCTCGTGGTGCTTCCGAATGGTATTTTGACCTTATTGATCTCTGATCCAACTGAAGATCTTGCCTCTGCTGCACTTTGTGTTGCTACTGGGGCTCACAATGATCCCGATGATGTACCTGGTTTGGCACATTTTTGTGAACATTTAATTCTCATGGGTTCAAAAGATTTCCCCAATCCAAATGAATTTCATGATTCACTTTCAAAATCTGGTGGTCGAAGAAATGCCTTTACAACCGGAGAACAAACTGTTTTTTTCTTTGAGACACCATCTGGTTCAACATGGCAAAATAAGGATGGAGCTGAGGAACCAGTTTTCAATCACCTTTTGAAAATCTTTGCCAGTGCTTTGAAATCACCTTCTTTTTCAGAAAGTGCATTTGAAAAGGAAATTTATGCCGTTGATAACGAGCATAATGCTAATAAAAATTCTTCGGGGAGATTGATGTATCATGGTTTGAGACTTATATCCAATCCAAATCACCCATTTCATAGGTTTGCAACAGGTAATTATTTCAGTTTGAATGATTTGCCAAAAATCAAAAAAACCAAAGTCAAAGATCAACTCACAAATTACTATAATGATAATTACGTTGCGGAAAAAATGACATTAGTTATCAGGGGATCTCAATCAATTAATTTGCTTCAGAAATTAGCATTAGCAAATTTTGGCAATATAAGCACATTTGAAGAACGTCAATTGTCAAAGAAGTCTAAGCTCAAATTATTTGGTGGAAAGTCAAAAGACATAACTACATCAGATTTACCACAGGATATCCAAGATTTTGATGTCACTTCATGTTGGAACTACGAGGCACCTTCTTTCTCCAGCTTTGAAAAAAATAAATGTATTTTCATCAAGAAAGACCAAACACCAACTTTACGTTTAACTTTCCCATTACATTTCGATGCAACTGATTCATCTTTCACAAAAAATGCTTTATTGTTTGAGCAGGCTTGGTCGAACATCGTGGGTGATGAAGGAGAAGGGTCATTAGATGCTGAACTTAAGGGGAAAGATATCATTACCGCACTAAGTGGATTTGTGCAAAAACTGTCTCGTGGTGATGATATGCTTATAATTGAACTAAAACTTACTAATACTGGTGCCAAAAAGATTAACGAGATACTTGACATCATCTTCAATCACTATGTTAAAAATATTTTCAGTGATAGGGAAACATTGGGGAGATATCTTTCAGAAATGGAATCCATCGACCTCTTGAATTATTTGCATAAGGACTCTACCAAGTCGCCAATGGATGAATGTTCTTCATTCTCGCAGACTTTACAGAAAAACTTGAGAGCTTTGGGAGCAGAAAACATCCTTAAAGGCTCCCCTAATTCTTATGAGATATCAGGAGGGTATTTCGAATCATCAAAGGGTAAAAACGAATGGATTCAAAAGGGAACAGTGTTTCAACGATTTATTTCATCTGTTTTCAACTTGGCCAATCTTAACATTGTCTTCTTGGCAAATGATCAAATCATTGATAAAGCTAGTTCGATCTTGACAGACTCTGAAACAAGCACCGATTTTTATTTCAACTTTGAGTACGTTATTGGACAGCTGAATCTTGAGATTGTTCCACAATCAGTGAAATCAACAGAACTCAAGATGGTGAAACAAAATATTTTCATTCCTCCTGAGGCTTCTGATCTTTCAAATTTGAGAAAAAATTTAAAAGAGGCGTCAATAAAATCATCACAATCTTCATTGGGTTATAACACTAAAAATTCGTGGACATCGTCAAATGCAACTTTAGTTCACAAGACTGATACGCTTGAAGTATGGAGCAAGTTAGAATCATCTCTTTCATTTAAATCTCGTTTGGCTATTTCATTTGACATTATATGCACTTCCTTGGATCCTTCTTCAGAAAATACAATGAATTTGGAAGTTTTAAGTGAGATTTTAAAGATCAAACTTGCCAAAAAACTATATGGAGCCGAGCTTTTAGATTATACATGGGAGGTCTTTGCTTCATCAAAAGGTGATACTAGATTAGGTTTCACTATAAGTGGGTTTAAAGCAGGTGTGGAGACAATTCTCAATACTTTTGTTATTCAACTAAATGAGATGTTCAATAAACCACCTGTTACTAGTGATGAATTTAGAAAATCTAGAGTGGCTGTCAGATCAAGATATAGAGAGCTAACTGAGGCAAGTTCTGTCATTCTAGCAACAACTGGTCTACTTGTTGTTATGGAAGAGAAAATTTGGAGTTTAGAGGATAGACTAGATGCACTGGATGACATTGATGTTAGCACTTTTAAAGAATTTGTTTTAAGATTTGGTGAAGGAAGTAAATTTGTCAAATTGTTTACACAATCTGAAATTGACTGTGCTGATGATCTTGTGAAAACTTTGAGCAGCTCACTTTTAAGATCAAAAATGAAATCAACATCACTGGAAGAACCATCATCCATTATATTGTCACCAGGAAGCTCATATCATATCGAAAGATCTTCAGCTAATGAAGATCCTATGAATTCGATAGCTTACTTCATACAAACAGGTAAGAGAGGCGACTTGTCAACTGAAAGACTCAATAAACTATATGCTTACTTGATGGCCTTCAACTTGGTACCTGACTTAAGAAATAAGAGGCAATTAGGTTATGTGGTTTTAGGTGGTCAAAGAATCTTGAGAACAACAGTGGGTCTTCATATCACTGTGATGAGTGCTGGTTATTCAACTTATTATTTGGAGCAGAAGATCAATGAATATTTGGAGGAATGGGAAATATCATTATCAAAATTAACTGAAAAGGAGTTCAAAGATGATATTATCTTACCATTTTTGAAAAATTTCAAACAATCTGTGGACTCTTCAGGCTGTCCAGAAAGTTTAACCGCTGATCTACAGGCAAGTGTTGGTAGTTCCAATGTTTCAGAACCAAGTGAATTTTTGAAAACCCACAAAAAGCTAAAGGACTTGATCTTTATGAGTGCTTATGTACCAACCAATGAAAATGACGAAATTCAGTACTTTAATTCTTTAACAAAAGATCAGTTCATCAACTTTTTTAAACAGAAAATATCACCGGTCTCCAAATCAAGATCACAGGTGTCTATCATGTTGAAAAGTCCAATGTCCTCCGATGATATACAGCAACAAATGATGAGACTTCAATTGGAAGCATTTTTGAAAATGCATGGTCTAAGAATTTCAAGTGGTGTACTAAAAGAGATTGTTGAAAGTACAAAAGGAAGTCCTGTGGGTCTTTCAAAGGAACTGTTCAAATACTTCATGGCTCAAGGTGAAAGCTTTAAATTATGTACTATTATTTTGAAAGAAGTTGTCAAGCAAACTATGGAAGGAATCAAATCATATAGAAACTCTTCTGTTTCTGCCTCTGTTTCGTCATCTGTTGGTCAGATAGAAAGTAAAGAAATTACTGATATTACGGTTTTCCAAAGGGGAAACAAGATTTGTCATCGTGTCTAATTAGAATCCTGTATATATATAATAATTAATTCTTCACAGTTGCTCAAATGTATTAAATCTTTATACAACTATATTATTTCCCGATTGTTCTAAAATTGTATTGTATAATTCAAACATATCATCGAACTCATGACATGGATAAGCAGCTTTTATGACAAGACTCATTGTTTGAAGATAATGTTTCAAAAACATTTCATTATACGTTCCAACATCAATACCTTTAATCCAACCATTTGCAAGTGGATAGAAAAACTTTGTTGCAATGCGACTAAAATTATTTGGTTTTGTGTTCGTTACAGGTTTTTTCAAACTAGCGGAGACTCTTTGTACTTTTCCTTGACCAATGATTTTATCATAATCTTTGAGTTCTTCAATCTTTGGTCTCTCGATTTCCTGTATCATTGGCTTATGACGTTGTTCAATCTTTCTCGTTGGGAAATCTGTTTCCTGTTTTTCAATAAATTCATCATCAATACCTCTTAGCTCTCTTGCTGCAAGTGAAATTGAACTTAGAATAATCATTCTTTGTTGAATAGAGTAGTCACCTGTGAACAAAAGATTCATGACTGTTGTTATAATCTTGGTGTTGGTGACAATGACACTAACGATAGCATTTATCTTCAATTGTTCAAAATTTGGTTCGTCATATTTGTTTATCAGTCCTGTCAATACACTGACTAGTTCCTCACTGTAAAATTCAAGTTCTATTTTAAAAGATCTTTTTTGTCTCACCAGTTTAGCAGTGTGACTTAACAATGGTGTCAATCTTGTAGTTTTGGAATCGTTGAATTTTGTCAGTAAATCTTTCAGAAACAATGTCTTTATTCCTTCTTCCTCTTCAGAATCATCGGATTCTTCATCATCATCACTATCACTCAATATTGTTGTTTTATATGACTGTATAGATAAATCTCGCATAGAATCCGTGAGAAGAAGCTCAGAGAAATCAATCTTTGACTTGAACTGCGGTTTAATATATGTCTCCACTTTGATCTCATCCACTATATCAAACTTAATTTCTCCATTGGTCACCTTTTTAGCAACCATCAATCCCAAATTTCTCAATGTGATATCATTATTAGATATTCTCGTTGTTATAGCATTTAGGAATTCCTTTTCTTTTGAAATCTGAGCTTTTGCGTCTTTGCTGATATAATTCAACAATATTAATAGCTCTTTTGTCGCTGACTCTTGATTGACTGACTGGGTATCTTTGATATATACTTCGTTACCCCAAAGTGACAAGAGTGATATGAATTGGTCTCTAGGGGATCGTATTAAGCAGGCAAGGGATTGTTGTAATTCAATATTCTCGATACCAGATATCTGTCTGATGACTTGAACTTCAAATTCAGAAAATTCAAATTCATTGATTATTTGAGTTATGGTGTCTCTATTTCCAATGTTGATTTTTGTTTCTAGATAGGGTATCAATGATTTAAGAAAGAATTGTCTTTTTTGCAATAAGCTCATTTGATTGTACAATGATGTGAGGATTGTGAAATTTTGTGTTGTGAAGAACTCATTGAATAATACGTTTTTAGCTTCAATGGGGTGTATGGATAAATATGGATTAATAAAATCAGAAATATTTTGATCATTCAACTTTGATGTTTCAACAAATTGTTTGGCAACAAGCTGCAAGTACTTTTGTAAGTTAAATTTCCCCTCGAATGTGTTGAATATTTTGCTTCCAACAAAAAGACCTTTCACCTCGTGCAATTCATCTTTCTTGTTGTGAGTTCCTTGAAGAATATCAGATAATAATGTGTCATCTAGTAGTAGATTTTTCATAAACGTGAGGTATATCTCATTTTTGGTCAATTTGTAAAAGTTCAAGAGATTTGATATCCCCAAGGCACTATGGAAAACCTTCCTCAAAGTGCGCTTTAAACTCTCCTTCAGGCTTACATACACAACCACGACTTCCTTAAGTAGTTTACTAATGAACCGTAGCTGGTTTTGTAGTGTGAATACATTATCCAAATACTCATTCAAAACCCTCTCAATTTCCTCCGGAGATGGAGCATTTTTCAACAGTTCAAGGTAATTTTCCATGACTTTCCCATCTGATGATGATATAGTGTACCAATTAGCTACTCAACTTCAATAGTTAAATGCAAGAGATCATTAAATCTCGTTAAAACTGACGTTCTACAGAAAGATATCTCAAAAAAGTGGTTCGGGCACAGAAAAATCAAAAATCAAAAAAAATCTCCCGGGTGTGAGTCGAACACACGATCTCAAGATGTCTTGTTTCCTTTACAGTCTTGCGCCTTAAACCAACTTGGCGACCGAGAGGTAATTTTGATCAAGTTTGGCTAACGACGTCCATGTTCTGCTGGCTTGTTTTTTCCTGAAAGGGAAATGTTCCTATTTGGGAAATTTTTTCATTTAATTTCGAAAAGTACAAACATAAAACTTTTCATAAAACCATCAATATTGGTTCATATCAGCCCAAACTTAAGGATATAGAAATTCATAAGACTATCTTATCTTTCAATATATTAGATTTGATGTTTTCGGACTTTTGAAATTTTGGATTTTAATTTTACGTAATTTTGAAATAAAAATAAAATTTAGTAAGTTAGCATTATGAATATCGTGATCATTTAATTAATAAATTTTATAAATTTCAATTTTGAAGCCATTACGTATTGATACAATGAGCTAGACCTGAAAATCACCTAAATCTATAATTCAGATATACAGAACTTCAAGAGAACTTGTATCAATTCATGTGTTTATCCATGTTTAAAGTAGGTGTTCGGATTTAACCAGTCCCGGAGATACTAGTACTACTTACTACTGCACATGATAGCTATAATTTATGTATCTGATTTATAATTCAAAAAATTAGCACTATCGTAAAACTTATTCCTATTGCATATATAAATGAAATAACTGGACCACTTCCGGCTTCAAATTTCTTTCAAAATCGCCCAATTCAGCTGTTTTTTGATCTCAAAAAATAGGGGTCACCCTGTCGCGGTTATGCCTAGTTTTCATATCGATTTTGTATTGAGATACATGCCAATGTTTATCAAGGCTATAAAGCCATTGTATTTTCTAGTTAAAGAGGCAATCTTAAATATTCAATTGGGCTACAGATACACATTGATAGCTGTCTGAAACGCACCAGAAGATGTCCCTTTTCAACACACTTAGAGAGAGAGCATCTTCTTTGTCTATTTTCGATAAAGGGAACTCCCCAAAGAAACCGACAAAAGATGAGTTGTTCAGAGAGGAGTTCAGGCTTCCAGAGGAAGAATCAATAATGGACGACACTGCTGCGGAGATTCTAGTTGTTGGTAAAGACGACAAACATCACGGGAAGAACTTGAATACAATGGGAGGTCTCGACAATGAAGCATCAAATCATTCCAATTTTGTGTATTCAGGGAAACTATACTTAACCAAACATTTTCTTGTATTCCGGGACTCATTTGATAGGAAAAGCTGTGTTATAGTACTCAACTTGTCAACTGTGAAGAAAGTGGAAAGAATCCCTTCGAAAGCGTACGTTTTTGCTCTTTCAATCGTCACAAACTCTGGTATAAAACTACTTATACAATTCATTGGTATACGCTCAAGATCTGAAGAATTCTCTCAAAAGCTTAAACTCAACTTAAGAGATAATGTTGCAAATACAAAGAAACTTGAACCGTTCTTAGACACATTATACTCTGAATTCATTGTGAAAAAGAATGAACCAGATGCGGACAAAGACAAGATACTCGCTCCAGACGGAGGTCTTGGTCAAATATTCAAATATCCAGGAGACCCTAAAAAGCTAAGAGACAAGTCCAAGCTAAGACTATGGTATGACTATTTCAATAGATATGGTCGTAACTTGAGTATATCACGTCAGAAAATGTTCTTCAAATTACTGCGGGTCGGTTTACCTAATAGATTAAGAGGTGAGATTTGGGAGTTAACATCTGGTGCAATGTACTTGAGATATCAAGGACTCGGATACTATGAGAAATTACTCAAAGATAACGAAGGTAAGAAATCTATTGCCATTGAAGAGATTGAAAAAGATTTGAATCGTTCGTTACCTGAATACTCCGCTTATCAAACAGATGAGGGTATTGAAAGACTTCGTAGAGTCTTAACTGCATATTCATGGAAAAATCCAGATGTTGGTTATTGTCAGGCTATGAATATTGTCACTGCTGCATTGTTGATTTTTCAAACTGAAGAACAAGCATTTTGGACTCTTTCTGTACTCATTGAACAATTTGTACCAGGATATTATTCCAAGACAATGCATGGTACCCTTTTAGATCAAAAAGTGTTTGAAGCTCTAGTGGAAAAGACCATGCCAATTCTTTGGAACCATATAACAAAATTTGATATTCAACTTTCAGTCGTCTCATTGCCTTGGTTTTTGTCATTATTTCTGAATTCAATGCCTTTGGTGTTTGCGTTCCGTATAATAGATGTGTTTTTCCTACATGGACCAAAAGCTCTCTTCCAGGTTGCACTAGCTATTTTGAGAATCAATGGTGAAGAACTACTAGAGATTGATGATGATGGGATGTTCATATCTGTACTCAAGGACTATTTCTCCACTTTAGATGATTCAGCACATCCTAATGCTAAAGATCCAAAATTCAGACAATTGACAAAATTCCAGGAACTACTCATTGTGGCATTTAAAGAATTTTCAAATATCACAGATGAAATGATCACTCATGAACGTAATAAATACAAACCAAGCATTTTACAAAACATCGAATCATTTATCAAAAGAAGTCAGCTTAGAAATTTACCAAGAACACCAAATTTATCACCTGAACACATCTCCAATATCTATGATAGATTTTACAGCTGTATCCAAACTCATAAGGCAAGCCTTGGGGTCGGATCATCATCAATGGAGTTTAAAACTTATCAACAATTCATGAATGGGTTCTGTGATTGGGCTTTACCAGAAAGTGAATACGTTTCACATCCTGATGATTTCCTTCATAGGCTATTCAGAAACTGGGATAAAGACAATAAAGAAGTGTTATCATTAACAGATGTTGTTGTTGGATTGAATAAATTGGTGAATAGAGATTTCATGGAATCTATCTCATATTTTTTCACCATATATGATCATGAATCCAAAGGTGAAGTTGACAGAGAGGGCATTTTACAAATTTCAGAAGGATTATTATACATTACAAAGCCATTACAAGATGGGAAAGTATTTGATCATCTCACTCAAAAATCCATTGAAAACTATATCGCTGATACTATAGTGTCCAAGCAAAAAGAGACAAATGATGAAGTCATCTTATTACCATCTGAAGTGAATATCGATCAAGAAATCTTCCAAAGAGAACAAGGTGAACGTTATTTATCAGCTGCTAGTAACTTTATTCAAAGAGCATTTGAGTATGCTCAACCAGTGGAAGAACCAGAATTGATACAGATTGATGAATCACAAGACTTATCCAAGATCAAGGCAAATGCTGCATTGGATCCAAACCATCCATTGACAATGAACTTGGGAACATTCCGTATGGTTATTTTGGCTGATGAAAGTTATGAGCTTTTATTTTCAGATACGTTGGCTGCTTCAATTCATTTGGATAGATCAACAAACATTTCCGATAAAGGTGGTGTTTTACGTGATATGTTTGATGGATTATTAGCTGATGGTAGAAGAGTTGCAAGTCAAGTTCGTCGTAGAATGGATTCATCTGCTACCCCTATTTCAAACAATGTTCATGATAATGCAAGTGTTAAATCCAAACCAACAAATGCTTCAATTCTCGAAGAAGAGGATGAAGATGATTTCGGTGATGATGCAACAAGTAATGATTATGGTGATTTATTAGAAAATGCTGAAATTCAAGCACTTGGTGATGTCCCTGTAAGTAGTAATGAGAAAAAATTAGATAGAGAAAATGAGCTTAAAGTGTTACATGGTGAAATGAATAAGATCGAGAAAGATTTTGAAGGACAAAGTATAAAGGATGAAAATTTGATCGAGTTTGAGAATTAAATCAATTAGTGAATGGTACGATATGAGTTATATATAAACAAATATTAAATTTAAAGTTATCACATAACGAAATATTGTCTTTCTTTTTCTTCCATTGTAATTATACAGATTCTAAGTTTTTATTCATATTGAAATAAATGCAGCTTCTTCTCTAGGATCTACCGAACAGTTTCTTTAATTTCCCACCGAATTTACTCTTCTTTTTATCCTTTTCCAAATTGGCCTCAGCTTTTTTCAAGTGTTCATTGAAAAGTTGTTCTTTATCAGCTTCACTGAAATAACGAGTGTTTCTCTTTTCTGGTAAAGATTTAGCTGGTGATTCCCCTTGAACAGCATTGTTACTTGCGCTTCTCAAAGTGAAATGACTTTTGCTATTTCTCAAAGCTGGATTGTTTGGAGGTGGTGCAAAATCTTGTGCAAATTTTTGACTCTTCACATTTTTGTTATTTCTTAAAGTTGGCACTGAAGCTTCATTATCAGAATCATCAGAATCATCAAATCTTGATTTAAATCCGCCAAATCCATGTCCATTGCTTTGACGAGGTGGTGATTGTTGCTGAGGTTGGTTTTTAACAGGTGTGCGTTGTTGCTGTTGTTGCTGTTGAGCAGCTTGTTGTCTATAAAAGCCCATTTGAGACTCAACATTAGCATGTTGATTGATAGTTGGATCTCTTAGTGATCTCTTCTTAAAGGCAGCATTACTTTCTTGAGGTCTATCTTTTTCAAAACTTGAAGCTCTATTCAATGATGGTTTTGGAGGTTCAGCTTTCTTTAAAGCGGCATTCAAGGCAGCAGCATTAGAAGGTGATTGAGGACCTTGTTGTTTACCTATTGGCTTTTGAGGTGGTACTTGTGAGGCTCTAGCACTTCTTTGGGTACCAATAACTTGAGATTGAGGTCTTTGACCTTGGGCTTGTTGTCTAACAGGTGCTTTTTTGTTAGCATACGTTTGCCCGACAACAGAATTTGGACGTTTTTGGTATTGGGCATTTGGTGAAGCTCCAATTTGACCGCCTGGTATAGCTTGCTGGTTTCTATGAGGGTGTCTTTGTTGGTTCTGATGTTGTGGTGGCTGCTGTCTATGCTGTGGTGGGTTTCTCTGTTGTTGATAATTTTGGTGTTGTTGTTGCTGCTGCGGAGGCTGAGATCTCAATGACTGTTTGAATCCATTAGTAGCAGGCTCTTGTCTCAAAGAATGTCTTGAAGAATTGGATCTTTGTAAAGTTGCTGCAGGCAAGTTGGATGAAGACAAGGCATTCAATCTAGTGTTTTCTGCTGTTGTCAAAGATAGATAAGCCGCATTTGCTGGACTTGATTCTTCATGAAGATTGATGGTTGAGTTGGATTTACCTTTCAAAGCAGACTTTCTTGGTGAAATTTCATTTGATCTTTTTGTTGATCTTTCTGGAATTGGCAAGTCGTTGCCAAATTGACCAGATGCAGCACCATTTTTGAGTCTTGCGTCAGTTTCTGGAGACTCTGTAGAGTACAGTGAACTACCAGCAGTATCAATGGACTGAGTTTGAGCTAATTGATTTGAAATTGGTGCCCTTTCCTGATCAGCAGCAGCATCATCGATATCACCTTGAGTTCCATTGATAGCAAATGAAGGGATTGTTGGACGCAATTGTTGGGCCATTGTGGACTGAGGTTTCACTTCATCGCCAAATTCACTTTCATTAGTTGTGTATGACGACTGTCCAGCAGTGGTTGTATCATTTGATTTGGCAGTTGAAGGAGCATCAGTGTATTCATCTAAAACTTCATTTTCCACATCTGAATTGACAGCTGGCGATTCAGCACCTTCGATGGAAATGAATTTTGGCTCATTGTTGAAGATCTCATCTCTAAGATCCCTAATCTCGGTTGGGGCTGGGGATGGTGACTGATTGACTCTTTGTGCAGGTGTTTCAAGCTTTGAGCTCAAGTCATTTTGCTCTGTTTCTTGTTCGTATTGCAAGCTTTTTTCCAATTGAGCTTCTTCTTTCTCCTTTTCTAATTTAAGATTATTCAAATCATCAACAGCTTCTGAAGTTGGATCATTGATCTGTTCGTGCACTGCAACACCACTTTCATGCTGAAGGACAGGCTCAGATATTGGTTCTATTGGGGAGCTCTCTTCTTCTTGAATATAATCTAGGTTATTCTGCTGTGGTACATTGATGTTTGGAGTTTCATATTGATTTGAAGCGTGCAATGGTTCATTCTGTTCAAAGTCTTCAGGAATTTCCTCATCAAGCTCTCTCAAAGGCTCATTGATAACAGCCCTTTTTACACGGGGACTTGGAGAATATGTGCCTTCAGAATTGTTGGATTGGAACGATCTTAAACTGCCTCGTTCATTGTGATTTCTGGTCAAAGATTGTGCTCTTCTTGGTTTTTGCTTTTGCTGTGGTTCTTCCTCTGCTGGCACTTCTATGGTAATCAAACCATATGGTCCTGGGATATGTTTTTTGACCATTCTTGGGCCAGCTGATTGGATTGAAGCATTTGACTTTTTGGATTTGAGTCTTTGATTAGAATTTTTAGAGGCTGCAGTTAAAGATTGTGTTCTTTGTGGTCGTTGTTGAAAATGAGCAGGTGGCCCTTGAAGGCCCAACAAACTACCTGATCTCGATGAAACAGATTGAGGTCTTCCACTCAACAAGCTCGAAGTTCTTTGAAGACTATTTGATCTCGGGATAGGCGTACCAGTTTTCAAGGCATTACCAATGGCTGAAGCGGCTGCCAAAGCGTTTGAATTGGTGTTTGTGTTTTGTGGAAGCTATGATTGTTTCAAGTTAGTAATGATTCATAGAGTTGTCACACAGTTGTGGATTATTTCGAAGGTAGATATCACCTTTGCATGAGTACACAACAATGTGTCAAAATGTACTTACCCCAAGCCCCCCTTGGCTGTAATAAGATGGCTCACGGCTTTTCCTTCTTGAAGAAAACATTGAATGGCGTTTAGATGATTATCTTTTTGATGGATAATGGATCAATGACTTTGCACTATTATGGACTGACTAGTTATTTGCTCGATGGTAATAAATAGAGCGCTTAGCGTTTAATAGCAACAAATCAGTGCTTCTTTGGGAAGTTGTGCTGGTAATGAATTGAGCAGTAGAAGTAATTAACTGTGAAACAAACGTCCGATTATTTCTGAGCTCAGCGACTTCTGCAATTGATTCTTTGTAGAAAGTTGCAACTTGTCACTTGTTTTAGTGTTGTTTACTGCCAATTGAAACGAAATTGCACTTTTCCTCTCAGATTCGCACAACAGATGAAATTGGCGGATAGTGCGTGCCCAAATATACGCTATGGCTCTGTCTCACTCGCCCGCAACTCTCGCTAAGGAGCTTGTTTTCAAAAGGCTCAGAAGGAGTAGAAGGTGCGTAAGACACAGAACGGAAGATCCTAAAGGAAATCTCATAGAGCTTTGTAGAATATGATATCACAAGTACTGAATAATATGGATTACATATTATCCTCATCAACCAGTCCTGATGATGCTCACGTAGTGAAAGTGACTGATGATTAGACTCGTATCTCAAAACACTCATGTTACAATAAAGACAAAAGAGTTATACCACAAGTAAATGGAAACTTTTAGGCTCAATTGAATTGCAAGAATGATCAGACTTCGGCCAGCTCTAATCAAGCAAGATCAGCCTCCCCAGGTACCCATTGTGTATCAGCCAGAGTCTCACTAAAAAAAACAGGCTTATGTCATTGATCGTAGTTTCATCAAGGACAATCAAAGCTGGAACTAGGAGATTTGACACATTTCATACCGTTGAAACTTGACACACCAAAGTACATTCAATTTTACGAACTCAGGATCTCAGCAGTGAAACTATTAAAGATATTGTGATCCACTGTTTAGAAATTTTAATGTTTTTAAAAATGAGTTTAAAAATCTATATAAACTTGGTCTATATCCAGTATCCAATTACATTATGAATCTGGTTGATATCCGGCTAGTCTTTTCAATCAAAAATTCCCGTATATTCGAAACAAAATTCATGATCTAGCCCTAGTCTGTAACAACTTATAAGTTGAATTAACTGAATCATTGCGTTAAACTCATGTTTAACAATTCAAGTTTGTTTTAACTTTGTGGGTCTCAGTTCTCAGCTGTATATGTATATGTTATAGCATGTGGATGCAAGCAAGGCGACTCGGTTAAATAAAATATGTAACTTTCCACTGAAATTAGCATACTTGGATATAACTTATTTCAAAAGGATTCCAAGTTCGTAGCACCCTTACCTTATAGTACTCATGGATATTAATGGAAAGAGATCTCAAGTATTTATCGAGTATAATTTGCTGGTGTACGCAGACATATATACGATTTCTGGATTTTTCAACGGAATATAATGTGCACTATTAATTCGAATATTTAGGAATCAGTGATACTGGTCTTTTGCCCCTTAAATACCTATATGCTGAGAGAGATATACTACAAGCAAGAAAGAATGTTATAGAACTATGCCGCTATCTGTCGTTCTTCCTGAGTATACTAGCCGATTAATTATACTAAGTCGAGTATACATTCTGAATCCTGATCGCTTTTTGCCATGGTTAATGTAGCCCTAGTTTAAGTACCATAAGCTCAAAGCTGTCAACTGGATCTAGAATAGAGCCATGCAAAGCTCTATAGTAGAAAGAAGCTTAATTATCATCTTCACATTGAAGATCGAGAGATTTTGTATCATAAATTGCAATCGGTTTGATAAATCTCAAACCAGATTTTCATGCATAGATTTTTCCGAATGTTTTTCCATGCATGAATTTTTTAAAGAACGTGTGCAAACTGCAGAGCTTCAGCCGTGGATGGTGGACTGGAATCTGGATTCATCATTCAATGGATTGACAATATTATCTGTGAAATAATTAATGAATACAATGTGAACTTTGGAGTCTAAAGAGATCACGCGTGTGTGATATCGTTGCTCTTCCTCACTTCTAGACTTCAAGACTTTAACGCTGTCTAAGACATGATCTATCACCTCAATTAAGTACACCAAATTATTTGGGACTTGCAGTAAAACGTAAAACTGTCATGAAGTTAAGCTGTTCAGCATATGGTATAACTTGATGTCTCGGTCCATGAAAAGGGCCTTAAGATGCACATCTGATGTTATATTATAATGTTCTTCAATATTCAAATCTACGGAATCAAGTATGAATGTTATGCCTATAGTGTCTTAGTTGATCAATTCAACACTTGTAAACGTCTATGATTTCCTCATGGTTTACAAGCACAATTGAGCTGACTGAATAATTTAATTAATCAATATAACTAGGCCCTCTTTTTGTCAACATTAGCTCAAGGCTGTACATCATATTTTATTTCAACGAAGCCACGATCTAATAGACACCAGATCACGGCTCTTATTGTACATCAAGGGGAAAATTGGGCCTATGACATATGATCGAGCCCCATATACAAGGTCCAACTGGACAGAAATGCTTGAAAGTTTACTGGGGTCTAAGATCGAAATGATGGATGTTCATTAACATCAATCCGTGACATTGGGTGGTGATTGAAAGGGCTTGGTTCATCACGTTGATTCAATCCTCAACCTTTCAATAACACAATCTGAAATTTTCGATGTGTACATTAATCTAAAACTCAACGACTTTAGCAAATTCTATTGTATATCGAACACATCCCCATGTAATTCTTCGAGATATAGGAAGGAACTGGTTATAACATTTCTAGAAGGCCAAAGTGAGACATTCTGTGACACCGATTCGAAATTCTAGAAGAACAGTGAAATTGACTTGTTTAATCTTGAACCATGCTGAGACAAGCAGGGAAGAAGGTCTGTTAAAGCAAATGTAAGTTGTATTTCAAAAGTTTTCAGACATCAACACATGTATCAAAGAACACATGAAGCTTATCCTCTCAAAACACTGCGGATGTAATCGACTTGAGCAAAGTGCAAAGTGCTGACTATGAACTCTAGCTCGATTTGATTTGAGATTTAGACTATTTGAATTGTCAAGAGGCTGTCGTTGACTTGTATAGTACTCAGTACTCTCAACCTTTTAAAATAAAAAACCGGCCCTATTTCCAATCTTTGGCTCAGTATACTACATACCCAGTACCCAGTGCCCAGTACCCAGCTCTCTAGCTCCTCTACCTCGGTTAGAGAGTTCAACTTGGGTCCTGTACAAGTGGAATTCTGCGTGTAAGATAAAGTACCAAGTTGTGATTATTAATTCAAGGCGCCGATCAGTATATTGACTAGTATGGGTTTTCGAGGATTCAGGAGTCAAGTCTAAGCACCAGGTGCTATCTTTTTCTTGGGAAGATTAAAGTACTTCTCGATTGACGGGTCTAAATCTTGACTGTACAGTTGTTACTCAAGGGAAAAAGAGTTAGATATTTCACACAACTTGGTGAATTCTGTCTCAACGGAGACAAGATATCGGTTTGAACTTCGAGGATTTGACTCCTATTATCGTCCACCCCATAAGCACCAAAGGAAGTTAGCGAAGATTTACAAAGGTATGTATCTGTAGCATTATTCATCTCACGATGATCGCTGTACACTCTGGACTTTAGACGGAGCATCGCGAGCTCGGATGGGTAGTAGGTACCAAATTGCCATCTACTAGTGTGGGTCAAAGTTCAACCGATGGAGGAAATGCTCTTAGACAGATATCTCGAGCTAGTTGAATCAGATTAAGCTTAAATGCCCAAAGACTCAAGAGCAAACGAGCAAACGTTATCAATATATAACAAGCTTCAAACTGGGTATACAGCTCCTGTTTCAATATACCGCTCTTGATTGTGCGACATGTCTATTGTCGGATCTTGTTAAAGCTTCGAAATTTGGCGTCCATGAATCACGAATATCGTCAATTAATGCGCCGTGAGGTGCTTGATATCAAGTATCAAGTATCAATTAAGATTATATAATTGAGACCTATCAAATCTATACAGCGCAGAAATTGATTATACCATACCAACTGAAATTGGAACACCAAATGTGTACGATCATGCTTCGCGCTTACACGACCAGTCCTTTATCATCCGTTGGTTTCGAATGAGGAAAGATATAAGATATGTACAAGATATAAGATTCATCAATCAATCATACATTTCAACACTGTAACATCATATTTCAAAGCCATAGATTTCCACAAGAACAACTGGCCTTAGATCAAGCGTCTACACGACATGCAACATGCCGTCAAATCTCCATGATGCAGTTTAATTGTAAACATGTTTGATCTTCTATAATCCAAGCTCAAAGGATGTGCGATAAAATAAACTTTTCAAACTTCAAGCTTTCACCTTTCACACTTAAAGCTCACAACACTTCACACTTCACGCATTTGAAATTTTGGACGGGCTCAAAAGTTAAAACTCAACAAAGGGACGTATACAAGTTACAACCAAATTGAAAATGTAGTACCTACAAATGTAGGTGCAAAACTTTAAAAAGACACAACGCGTTGGAAAGTTGTTAGTAGTTACTATACAATTGAAAGTTGGTCGGATACGGCCGTACTCAAGTTACATACGGTATACCGTATCAGGTATAAATTGTTCCCGCTGCCGACGCACCACGCACCTATTCAAATCCAGTTAAAGCGAGCCATAACTTTAAAGCTAGGTGGATCTATTTGTACACATATGTACTTCTATTACTCAGAGGCGAAGAGGTTTTCATCCTGAAAGCTCGTGAACTCATCCTACGTAAAAATGGTTGATCTATAGGGGAGAATTTGGATACCCACATATTCATTCCCGTCTCCACGAATGAGCAAATTCTCCTAGTATATATATTTCCTCCCAATGTAGGTGGAAATAAAATTATAGATTTCTTCGTTATGCACAAGGGACTCAGCTGTCAAGTTGTTTAAACTACAGTTGTACTCTAATTGACCACGATTGATGTACTTTTTTGCACAAACTCTTACAAGTTTGGGCCCAATTGAGAAATCTCGTCAGAAGAGTTGTATGCATGAAACTTGCATAAACTAGACGCATGATGGCAAGTGTTATGCACCAAGAGGCACATACGAGTGCATCTGTGCAGGGCAAAATAGAGTTCCAGCAATGCACGTTCCGGCTGAGCTGCTTAATTTCCAGTCTGTAACTAGTAAACTTTTGGTGTACTCTGTAATGCTCTTGTTAGAAAGAAAAAACCGCAAACTCCTGAAACTATAATTCACAAGAAGCTTTAAACCTAAAGTGTTTTTAGGTATGATATGAAGTAAGTTTTGGTTGTATTTCGTGGCTCTTACACGAGTTGCATTGCATGGTGAATTGTTGTTTTTCACATCAAAAAAAGGAGGAAATAGCACTGTACCGCAGCAAGTATTTGCGGTCTTCTGTTGCATTTCAAACTTTAGATCAGAGGCTTCACATGAGTAAACGTATACTTGCACTTGTTTCGAAATTCAGTTCGTGTATCTATTTCGAAGTACATTGGTTTAAGACACAAGTGGTACTTACTCCTGCTTCATGTATATGAAGTCGATAATTTTCCCAAAAAGTTGTGTGCGTTGACTTAAAGTTCAAATTCACACCTATCATTGATATCGGCCAAAAGTTTATATAAACCATTCATTCTCGTTCTCGCGTCTTGGACTCTCTTTTAACAAACAATATTATTACACTTTAGCATCTTCAAAAAGTACTTGACACTACTTAATTGAAGATATGCAAACTTCAACAATGCACAATGAAGGATATTTCACTTCAGGTATACAACCTCAGGGCCAATATCATGAAGGTATAAGTCCATTAAATGACTATGAATCTACACAACAGTTTCCCATATATGGACCAGTCTCATCAGGAATGGGTGAATTTACCAAGAATCAAATGATTGTACCTCCAATGGTTCAAGATGGAAGTAATATGATGAATTTTACTCCACAGAATAACATTATATTGTCTCAACAACAGCAACAGAATTTTGTACTGAATGATGCTTATCATGGTCATATTCCATATCAAAATGATTATTTCTATATGCAACCTTCACAACATGAATTACATCTACAACCAAATCCACAATTACCTCAATATCAAGACAATTTCAATTTCCAATCATCAGAACAATTTAATTCATTCCCCATGATATCTACAGAATATAACACACTGCCGTCTAATCAACAAGATCCTTATTATACACCACCTTCTAGTGCATCTCAAATGACATATTCTGAGGCTCAATTGAATGGGAACATGGAATCAAATCAACAAGCTGCCATTATAGCAGCAAATGCACATCATGAAAATGTTCAAAAAGTTATTAATGTCTCTGGTCAATTTGCCAACTTAGATACATATTCAACACCAATATCACCAATGGATACACCATTACCTTCACCAAATTCTACAGATATATTCCCAAGGGACAATGATACTACATCACCAGTTTATGAAAGAAGACATAGTTCAGCTCGTCAATTCAGTGCACCTAAATTATCATTAACATCTCGTCGTTCATCAATGCCATTAAATACCAAGATCTCTAAACCACCAGTTAAAAAGGCCCTGACATCACCAAACCTGAGTCATGTGAGACAAGCACAAGAACAGATACAACATACAACACAACCTGGTCCAATACCTGCTTCTAAACCAAAACTAACTAAAAATCCAACTACAGGTGAAGAATTTTTAATGTTTTCATATTCCAAGCGTAAGATTATTAGAAATTTTACAATAAAATGTCCAGAGAGACAACAAACCACAGAGGAATTGAAAGATTCAGTACCACATCAATTTCTTTTGGATAATTGTGTTTATCCAAGAGCTATGGGACCAGAGGAAGAGTATAAAGGGAATAGATATAACTATGAGAAACAGTGTAATGAGATTGGATGGACTTTATCTTGGGCCAATCCAGAGATAAGGGACCATAGGGGATTGATCCAAAGAGCCGTTGATAGTTGGAGAAACACAAGACCTGATATGAAGTTGAGATCTAGAAGAGTTAGAAAGACGAGTGTGGTTTAAACTTTAATGTATTTATGATTGATGTTGAGTATTGTAGTTTTTCACTCCTCTGCTTAAGTTTCTGCCTAGAGCTCTGCCTAGAGCTTTCCGCCTATTCCGCCTATCCCGCCTAGACTTCCGGACTCCCAGTCCAGCGAAACCATATGTCGTAAATCTTTCAACACAAATGATCAACACTCGTAGAAGTAAAATCCTATACGTAAAAATACCCATACACATCATCAATCATACATCTACAAATGTGTCAAGCTCAATTCCACAGGATTTCCCCATGGAGGAACATTTGAGTCCTGATCAAGCTGGAGCTGAGATTCTCGGTGAAGATTCATGTCAAGAACAAGTCAAACACTCAAGTTGTAACCGTATCTGATGTGTGTTTCGTGTTTCAGCCTTGGTATCAATGATCTTCATGGTTATAACATATAGAAGTTCTTTGGAAGGTTAGGAATGAATTCTGAATCAGTTACTCTCATTTTCTATGGCAATTTTACGAACTCTAGATATTTCTAGACTGCACGGCTTTGTCCACAACTTGGCTCTCAAATTTATAGCGACAAAAGCCTAATCGAAGCGGTACCAAATTGATTCTTTGCTTTTATATATAGATTCTCCAGCTATGAAGATCTAGACTGAACAGGAAAGAGAAGATCTGAGATTTGAAACATCTCTTACTTCATTTAAATTTTAGAGTTGAGAATATGTTTAGCAAGAATAACCTTTCGCAGTATTCTCGAACAAATAATTGTTGATATTAATTGCGGAACAGACCTTCATTTCAGATCCCTTAAGGTTTAGTCATGCTTGAAGAGAAGCGAGTAGCCAACATGTCATTGAAGATTATGGTTGATCTAGAAGTTCATGACTCATGAGTGGAGAGTGGGCACTGGATATCAGTGGGAAATTGGAAGCACTGGACATTAAAGGACTTTCAAGCTATCATATCAAGGCTCATCGACTTGATGCTGTATCGCTAATCTACAACACGTTCAGATACCACACTCAACATCAACAACTAAAAAACAATACTATCGTCATCGATAAAGCAGTAGGAGCTATAAAGAAACCTTAAAGGTACATGAATAGTTCGGCTGCTCGAAACGATAGCGAAGGACCTAATTAATATTGGGCCTGTTGATAATATTTAAAGCTGTATCTTGGATTAGGTTTTGATGTGAGGAAGTTTTAACAACTGAGATTTATAATATTTGTGCATAAGCTCTGCAGGATACCAAAAATAGGAGCTCATCGACCCTCTTGGAAACTTCAACCCAATTGATCCTTTGGTGTAGAAAAGTGACCCAAAACGTAATACCTTAGTAGTCCTTAGGCCTTAGGCAACCTTTCAGATGTACAATTTACGTTGTACATCAACTTTAATTTACCAAACAAGTGGTCCATACATAACATCAATTATCACGAAATGAAACAGCATATGTTTCTTCTGGTTCTTGACAAGAAAGGCATATACTGAGCCTAGTAAGGAGGACTCTCTTCGATGATGAGCTGTACTACAGATATACGACACCTGTAATCACCGGATATACTACAAGAAGTATTTTAAAAGACCTTCATCGACATCTGGGTGTTCACTTACACATTTACAATCTTCAAACGTGGAATGCAATTAGCTTATTAAGTGTATTTCCATGTCATTAGGTCAAACCCAATTGTTACTTAAACCTAAAGACGTATCAGTTTCATAATCAATGACATCAATGACCCTAACAAATATTATTAAAGATCTTTTGTACCTCGAAGATTATAGTACTTGTAAACCGATGTAAGCAGCCATTATTTATTTGAATGGCTATAAACGGAATTCACAATTGGAAGTACATAATATTACTTTACTCACATCTCAAACTCCGTAAGCTTCACAAGGCACAAAGGGCCAGAATTAATGTTTATTGACCCCACCTTAAGTCCATGCACTTAAAATTCAATTACATACAGACGTTTCGATATAAAGTACCTACATTTGATCACAAAGATCTAAAAGAGCCTTGGACCTTGGACCTTGGAATCGGATGCTAAACCATAACATTATTACTTGATCATAGAACAGTAAAGTCATTATCATTAAGTGAGTTCTGCTGGTCAACCACCGTCTATAGCAGCTCAATAAAGCCAATTATGATCATAGTTTCGATGCTTACTTCTAGTAGGCCCCTCTAGCCTATAAGTTGTACATCTCTACAAAGAAAAACCACCAGAATGATATTTAAGACATATAATTCAAAACAAACAAAATCAAATCAATTATAATTAAAAGTGGAGAATCTCAATTAAATATTATCTATAGCACTCTCTTTTTCAACTTAATATCTCCAGGATATTCTCTCCATAGACTTTTGGAGAAAAACACATTATTTATTAAAGGGGTATAATTATTCACCTTATTCAACAGTGACAGATTTGGCCAAGTTACGTGGGAAATCAACATCAATTCCTCTGTTAACAGCTAACCAATATGAAATCAATTGTAATGGAATAACATTCAATAAACCTTGTAAACAATCAACACTTAATGGAACTTCCAAAGTTGCTAAAGCTTTATCGGTATTGATTGATTTATCATTTTCATTATGAATAATAATTGGACGACCTGATCTAGCAGTAACTTGTTCAATTGAAGACATGACTTTTGGGAATAATGAATCTCTTGTGGCAAATGCAATGATTGGTAATTGATCATCAACTAAGGCTAAAACACCGTGCTTTAATTCACCAGCTAAAACACCTTCTGAATGCATATATGAGATTTCCTTAATTTTCAAAGCACCTTCCAAGGCTGAAGCAAATTGATAACCTCTACCCAATAATAATAATGATTTTTGTTGAGCCAATTCACTTTTACATAAATCTTTAATTTTGCTTTCCAAGTTTAAGACAGTTTTAATTTGTTCTGGAATTTTCTTTAGACCATCAATGATTTCATTATGACGGTGTAATTTTGAAACACGATCATCTGATAATGAAAGTGCAATCATAACAAGTGCAATATATTGTGAAGTATAAGCTTTAGTAGAAGCAACACCAATTTCTGGACCAGCGTTAATATGAACACCACAGTGAGTAGCACGAGAAATTGAAGAACCAACACTGTTAACAACACCAACAGTTAAAGCATCTCTTTCCAAACAGTATTGCAAAGCCAACATAGAATCAGCAGTTTCACCTGATTGAGAAACAAAGATACAAGTATCATCTCTAAAGACTGGAGATCTTCTATCTAAGAAATCTGATGCTAATTCCACACTAACTGGAATTTCTGTCAATTCTTCGAAAATTGATCTTGTGGCCAAACATGAATGATAAGAAGTACCACATGCAATCATGATGATTCTTCTACATCTTCTAATGGTTGTTAACCATTTTTGTAAACCACCTAATTTGACAATGTGGTTATCAAAATCAATACGACCTCTCATAGTATTGAAAGTTGATTCTGGTTGTTCGTAAATTTCCTTTTGCATGAAATGTGAGAATGGACCTTTCATAATTTGAGCCAATTCCATTTCAAGAGTTTGAATGGATCTAGTTGATGAGATACCAGCTTCTCTAGTAGCTCTGTGGATATGTAATTCACCATCGTAAATGTGTGCAATATCATCATCTTCCAAGAACAAAACTTTTTTGGTATGTTGAACAACTGAAGCTGGATCTGATGATAAGAAAAACTCAGCAGGTTGTGGGATACCGTCTTCAGTTAAAAAGGCTCTTGATTGAGAATGACGTAATCCACTTTCACCTTGAGCAACTGGCAATAAACCATCGGCTGAACGATGTGTGTTTCCGTTAGTTGCAATTTCTGAGGTTGGAATTTCATCAGGGAATTCAACATCAACAAAATCAACCTTTAGTTTCTTTTCGGTTTTAACACCAACTAATAATGGGGAACCTTTTCTGGTTGCAACAACTTCACCTGGATAATGAATTGATTTAACTAATAAACCGTAAGAACCATCAATTTCATATAAGACTTGTTTCATCAATTCGTTGAAGTCTGGATCGTTACCGTTCTTAAGGTTTGTGTCATAGATATGTTTGAACAACTTGGCGATACATTCAGTATCAGTGTCACTTTCGAAAACGAAACCTTTTTGTTTTAATAGAGTTTTCAATTCTCTGTAATTGGTGATGATACCATTATGAACAATGACGAATTCATTATTGACATCAGATCTTTGAGGGTGACAATTGATTTCTTTTGGTTCACCGTGAGTAGCCCATCTAGTATGTGCAATACCAGCATGGCTGTTGAAACTTTTGGTTCTGTCAATTGGTTGAGCTAAGACTTTTTGGTTTAAAGCACCAACTTTACCAATTTGACGGTAGATCAGAGTTTCATCAGTTTTATCACCATCTATAGCGATACCAGCTGAATCGTAACCTCTGTATTCTAATCTTTGTAAACCTTCAATCAAGGTGTCAGCGATTTCACCTCTTGATTTCTCAACAAGGTAGTTAACGTAACCAAAAATACCACACATTTTTGAAATTGTTTTATGATGTAGATAAGTCTGTAAAGGGTGATGAATGGAGCGGTTGACCGGGATGGGTTACCTTATGATCTGATATTGTGGGTGGTGGGGTTCTCTTTGTATTTGATGACCACTTGGATAGTTGATTTGATGATTCAAGAGTAAATTGTCGTTTGTTGAAACGTGTTATAACTCAGAATCAGAAAAAAAAATTGTTATTGTGGGCAAAAGAAAAACAAGAGCGGTTGAGCAAAATGTAAACACTTGTGGGTCTTGATAGTACTGAACTATTAGTGGTGACTGTTCCTTAGTATATCCGTGCGACTGCGGTTTCTTGACTCGACTTGGTGAAGTTTTGCAGAGAGGGAAAGTCTGGATATTTATTCTTGAAACTTGTCCAATTAATTTGATGATCTCCAAGCGCTGGCGTCTTTTTTTGTTTTTGTTTTCGTTTTCGGTTCAATTTATTTTTTTCGAATTTGTGTCTGTGCGCAAAAATGAAATGCGGCAGTTGCGAAAATTTGCTGTACTGGATTCAGCTGAGCAGATTTGATACTCAGAGAGAAGAGAAGAGAGGGAGTCCAGCTTGTGCCATCTATGTATAGAGAATACGGGAGATTTATTAGATTATCACCCATTAAACCACGATAATTTGTACGACTTCGAAGCTCATCTAGCTGAAGGATCCAGACTCCAGTATGCGCGTAGTTTGACAGCTAAGTTTTGGCAGATTTTCGGAATGTACGTAAAATTACACGTTCCTGGCCTTGAAACAAGAACGAAACTGCCAAAGTTTAGTCAGTGAGATCAGGGAAAAGAGCAAAAAAAGTGTTTCCATTCAATTCTTATGAAGCTGAGGCTATATACCAGTGCTTTTACTTTTTCATTGCTCCAAGAACTGACTGTTCTATTCACGTTCTAGATCTATTGTGCTTTGTGCAATCAATATATTCCCGATCCGGTAATTTAATAACATGACCAGTATCACGCGTTACATGAATTTTTCGCCAAAATCTGCTACAAAATGCTATTTGCAAAGTCAACATGAAATTCACGTCCTACTACTACAAGCACGGTCAGCTCAACTGTGCTCTCTGCATTCGCTTAGCCTTTAGTTGTTGATTCAGCTACGTATGTTCAAGGCTTTGATCGTATGTGCTCGGTATATGTATAGATCAAAATTGTGTGTTCAGATTCACGGCTAAAAATAGAACTATTGTAGAAGCTTCCATCGCATGAAGATGGAGCCTGCCTGGGCTTGAACGTAGCGTCATAAGTCATAGGGGTTCAAAAAGCTACCTACCTACATGTCTAGATTTTATATCCACGCGTCATATTTCATGTTTTGTCGAAATAGATCGATAATCTTCAACGTCTCGGTTGATCAGATATATAAATGAGCTTGACCCACTTTAATGGGTCGTGGACCCTTTATTGCTTAGTCTCACAACATCTAAAATTAGCGAATAGAAAGTGCACAAGGATCTCTGAACACTGATTTCATGATTAAGCCTTATTTACCGAGCTAAAGAATGCTTTGGTATCACTCCTTTAGGCTCAGATCATTCCAACGTGATATTCCTGAACTATTCTTTGTATCATCACTGAATTATACTTTGAAGCTAACAGGGCACAAGGAACAAACGGTGCCTTCAGGCTTCCATCGTACATTCCCTTGAGGCTTGAACCAATTTCCAAGGCATTTTTGCGCACATAATACAAAGCACAAAATCCATTTGGCATTTTGGCGTTAAATTTCATAGCCACTTTGATAAAAAAATGAAAATCCGCGAATTCGCGAAGACGTTAAAGCGTTGGTGTTATTGACACGTAAATTGACAGAAGCTAGAGATGAAAATTAGATCTTTGAATACTACGACTGCATATATAGGAAGGTGATTTGACACAACCCATATATATAGAACGCGGAGGTCAGGTAATGAATAGACTGATACCTACAAGGCTCAGTATAAGAGCCACGCTCAACACAACAAATAGCTTGAATTTGATAAGGAAAAGACTTTTCTCTTCATCGTTATTTCAATACAATGCAATTCAAACCAAATCACCAAAGACAATTAGAACTACAAATACTCAACAATTGAGAAGAACCAAAAGGATAAAAAATCATGGGCATCAGGGCACAGACTCATTGTTCTTGGAAGAATTGAGAAACCAACAAAGTATTCAGTCCTGTACTACGTTCACCAGTGCAGAATTTTATGATCTTGATAAGATTTTGGCAGATGACAATCTTCAAGTTTCTGTATTGATTCCAAATGAGATTTTACATTTCAAATGTGAAAAAAATAAAGATGTTATGATATTGTCAAATGGATCTGTTGTGGTATGGGGTATGGATGAATCAAATGTTGAAAAAAAAATCTTACCAATTTTGAAACCTTTTGAAATTTCAAGTTATAAAGGCACAGAATCTGAAGATATGGATTTTGTTGAGATTGATAATTTGGATAATGAATCGAAATCATATGTTCATGAGGATACAATTGTTATAAACTCTTCTCAAAGGGAACAAGAATTATTAGACAAAGCAGCTTTTTCATCAGGTCTTTCAAGATCAACAAGATTAGCTATACTTGAAGATGCCCTTGAGAAACATATTCTACAAACGAGGAAAGTTTCAGAGACATTATCATTGGGTAAAAAAATCACAGTTACAGAAAAGGAACTTTTAAGATCTACAGGTAGATTATTTTTATTGAGAGGTAAATTGAATTTATACTCTGAATTAATTGAAATTCCAGATTTGTATTGGAGTGAACCAAATTTGGAGAAAATTTATAGAGAAATATCAAACAATTTGGATATCTCACCGAGAATTGCCATTTTAAATAAAAAATTAGATTATGCCACTGAGGAATCTAGAGCATTGATGAGTACATTGAATGAAGAGAAATCAACAAGATTGGAAATGATTATTATCTATTTGATTATGGTTGAAGTTTGTTTTGAAATATTTCATTTCTATGAAAGATATAGTGATGCTCAAAAGGAAAAGAAGGAATAGCTACAATTGTATAAAGCATGTCTATAGTGTATATAATGTAAATACCATCAATGAAAGAATTATTGATCTTATTCATATGTCAATTCTAAAGAAACTTTCTCACCATCAACTACTTTGACATTTGTAAGATCTTTTACAACATATGTTGCACCAGCATCATATAATGTTTTTGCATCAAATCCACTAGTTATGCCAATTACCAAAGCGCCTGAACTGACACCAGCTTTAACACCAGCTGGAGCATCTTCAAACACAATTTTTTTATGCTCACCAACAATTCCCAGTTTTTTACTCAATAGTTGATCACCTTTGATATAACCTTCAGGATCTGGTTTACCCTTTGATACCATCTCTGCAGTTATGAAAACATTTGGAGGTTGAACGGTACTCAAGATGGATTTGAACCAACTATATGCTATATATTGACTTCCTGAAGTCACGATACACCATCTATCTTTATTCAATGAATTCAATAATTCTAATGTCCCTGGAATCAATTGACAAAGATGACCATATTTATCAGTTATATCCCTTTCCAATTGATCAGCAGCCTTGTTATCCGAATTATCAATCATTGGAAAGAATCTCCTTAAGTTTTCAGCTGTTCGAACACCATGAGTCTCTTGAATCAACATTTGAGCATCAATACCATGTTTTTCAGCTAAATCACACCAAATCTTCTCTACAACACTTGTTGTGTACACTAGAGTACCATCAAGGTCAAATTCAAGGACATCAGATTGAATGGTTATGGTTTTGTTCGTAGTTGACATTGTGCAGTAAAGTGATCTGTAATTTACTTGTATCCTTTGCAATAGAGTTCATTCAAGATTCATTAAAGATCTTGACAGCACATACTTTGGAAATACTGATCGGTTTTGATCATGCGCCGCTTTCCAATTAAAGGCTCCACAAACGTACAGTTATAGATTGTTACGTCGAGTTTAAACGGAGTTGATCGACGAAACTCAAATTTATTTAGCGTGTCGACTGGTGAGTCCAAAGCTAAAATGAAGGCCGTCCAATCTGGAGCTTAATTCTTGTACAACACTCCAATGTAGATGAAATTGCAAGACGTAGATACTCAGGTTATCTCAAAGTTGGGAACACTAGAGTTCAACACTTCACTATACTTGTATGAGTGAGCTTGAATTCTTGCCCTGCTGCCCCAACCGAGTGGTGTCCGGGTGTGCTGACATAAATTGGTAATATAGTGCTTTTGCAAACTTCAGATTTAGGGCAACTTGGCCGAGTGGTTAAGGCGAAAGATTAGAAATCTTTTGGGTTTACCCGCGCAGGTTCGAATCCTGCAGTTGTCGCCATTTTTTTTGTGAAAATTTTGTTCGGCGGCGTGGCCCGAGCAAGGGAATAGGTAAACATTCAATCAATGGAATGTCCTATTAAATTGTTTAACTTTTTATTACTTTTATAGTGACATGGTACAGGTAGTTTGTAGGTGTAATTATTTAAACAGCTATTCAGGCTATATTTTGTTGTGTGTTTCTAAATTTAGTCACAAAATCCATGCGGTTGGCTGGGCTTTCAAAGCCTGGTTCGTGGCGCAACGATTGTAATCAAATGATCATATAGCAATTTCATTCAACCTTGCTTTGTTGATCTTTGTGACAGGCTTTATATGGAATTTTATATAAAGGTGCGATTAGGCCCTTATGTATATCCTTCTTAAACCCACTCAATTGGATAGAATTAAAACTATAAACATACATACAAAATGGCTTTAACTTGTACAGATATTTTCAAAATCATTGCTGCTATTATCTTACCTCCATTAGGTGTCTTTTTAGAATCTGGTTGTGGTGGTGCATTCTTTTTAAATATCATCTTGACAATTTTGGGTTACATTCCAGGTATTATTCATGCCTTGTACATTATTGTGACACGCTGAAACATGATCCAATTGAATACAATATGATCCCCATTCCGTGAAGTCATTGCATTCCATACACTTGCTGAAATTGATGCTGCTTTTTATGTTTGATTTTTTTTGTTTTGATACGGCATTACGAAGATTGTTTGATTAGATGCTATTATACCATTAGCATATATTGTTTTTTTATAATGTGTAATGATTGTGCTTTGCTTTTAATAAACCACTTTAGTTTACATTCAGCTGCGTAGAGCTACATTTTATATAATATCAGGAATTGTTTTATATGATACACTTCAATCACAAGTCACCAAATGACTTGTTAATATCTTGCCAATATTTAAAGAAACCACTGAAGAATTTGATACCTAAACCAACATCTTTTACACCAATTGCTGCTCTAATACTATGCATTGATAATTGTGCAATACCTAAATCAACAACTCTTGCACCTGTTAATGCTGAAATTGAAGGACCAATAGTTCCCCCAGATCTTGCATTGTTTTTGATTTGGAATCTTTGTAATTCATCACCATTTAATTTAGCAATCTCTTCCACAATGGAAAGACCCACAGAATCGGTAACCATATTACCATTTGGATCTAATGAAATGGTGATACCTTTATTTGGTACTGGATAGTGATTTTCCAAATATTCAGCCTTGTATGTTGGGTTCAATAAATGGTTAACATCTGCAGAGAGTAATAAAGTGTTTGCATAGGCAATTTTGGTTAAACTTGAAACTGATTCTTCAACACCTTGATTTCTAATATAATTTTCAGTGACTCTTTCAGTCAAAGTATTGATCAAATTACTCTTTGCACCTTGTCTAGTATTTGAACCGACTTCTTCGTTATCATATAACAAGACTTGACTAAATGAACCTTCAGCAACACCATTTTTAAAAGATTCAATTAATGAATGGATAGCAGCAAATGAACAAACTCTATCGTCGACTCTTGGTGCAAAGATGAAATCGTCTTTCAATCCACCTTTAGTTCCCGGTTGAACATCAAATAAGTCCAAATCCAACTGAACAATATCCTTAACAGAGACATCAGCTAATTCAGCGATATATCTCAACAATTCCAATGGATGCTTGTCGATAACTGGTGATTTTTGTTCTTCTTTTGTTGGTTCAGGGTCAGGGCCAGGATTGAATCCGATAACAGGGATGGCTTTAGTTTCACGATCATAAGGTGGACTAGCAACATCACCAAAATGCTCAGCCAATGTAGAAATTCTTGCAATTGGCTTTGGAGATGAGCTTACCAGCTTGGCAACAACTTTATAACCTGTGGAGCTTTCAGGGTCTTTTTCCTTAACATAAACTCTACCACCAATACCTAAATCTCTATCAAACCAAGCTGCGGATAATCCATGTGCATAGTTTGCCACACCCAACAATTCATAACCGTCAACTTTAGATTTCTTGGAGATAGGTTTCAGCTTAGCAGTCAGGGCATCTATATGAGATCCAATGATCCCAATACCATTTTCTGGCTTCCAATTGTCACCAACAGCGAAAGCACCCAGATTTGTACCGTTTCTCACAGTGTAGTATAGCCCATCTTGTTTCAGATCTTTCCAACTTTCCTTCTCAGAAAGGTACGTGAACCCATTTTCCTCGAGTAAATGGGCAAAATAGTTGACAACGTGGTAAGTGGTTGGGTTTTCCTTGGTGAATTTGATATACTCTTGGGCATACTTCTCAAAGAAGGCGTCGTCGTATTGGATAAGGGTGTTCTTATCTCTGGATGCTGGCTTCAAGCTGTCGCCCTCGTCGGGAGTGGTCTCCTCTTCAGCCTCGGAGTCAGAGTCGAAGGAGACGATCTTGGTCTCCCTGTTAGCGTGTTTGGATCTGTGATGGCCTCTGTGCTTGCTTTTGCGTTCTCTAGGCTTTTCGTCCTCTTTTGCCCTGGTGGAGTCCTGGGGCTCTCCTAGCTTCGAGATCTGGTTGGAGAGTTGGCTAAGCAGGAGGTCCTTGAACTGCTCTTCGAACGATTTGAGGTCTTTGATGGACATTTTAGTGATGGTTTGTTTCAATTGAGAGTTTGATGGAGTTGTAGAATACTGAAATGTGGATTTCAGGAGTTTATATAGTCGTGGCTGGCAAACGGTGATAGGCCTGCGATTGCGAATAATGTGTCAATTTCACAGCTCAGAAAGCCCACACCGAGACAATTGTGGTGAAACTCGAGAATTTGACAATTTAATCACAATGTATCCCAAAATATGCTTAGCCTGGTGATATACAGGTCTCACTCACCAGAAATCCCACCAAAATCTCAACTTTCCGGGGAAGATAAGAAACGTGCACAAACCATGCTCGAAAATTTTCCACTCGTACCTACTACCATATAAAATTTTATAAAGCCCATCATCACTTGACACAATTTCCAAATTCTCCAAACAGAAATCGTATAAAAGATGTCTAAACAGAACGAAAAACTTCCAGATTTACTATCAGATGCCGTGCTGAAGGCATCTGCTCCTGTGCCAGACGACTATGTCGAAGTCAAAGGGATCGACTACTCTAAAGAGGAAAGCGTCAATATGAGAGCTACAGATTTAATCAAGAGTATGAGAACAATGGGGTTCCAAGCTTCATCCATGGGTGAAGGCTGTGAAATCATTGACGAAATGAGAAAATGGAGAGGTGTCCATAGAGACACTTTGGAAGATCATGAAAAAACTGGTGAATTTGATGATGAAGGATTTCAGAAAACCACTGTATTTATGGGTTATACTTCAAATTTAATCTCTTCAGGTCTACGTGATACTTTACGTCATTTGGTACAACATAAACACGTGAGTGCTATTGTTGCCACTGCTGGTGGTATTGAAGAAGATTTGATTAAATGTCTTGCTCCAACTTTTTTGGGTGATTTTGCTTTAAAAGGTTCTACATTACGTGATCAAGGTATGAATCGTATTGGTAATTTATTAGTACCAAATGATAATTATTGTAAATTTGAAGAATGGATTGTACCAATCTTGGATAAATTATTACAAGAACAAACAGAAGCTGCTGAAAAATTAGGTAAAGATGCATTTGATGCAAATTCTCCTGCTGTTTTAACACCATCAAAATTAATTGATAGATTAGGTAAAGAAATTAATGATGAATCTTCAGTTCTTTACTGGGCTCATAAGAACAAAATCCCAATTTTTTGTCCAGCTATTACAGATGGATCCATTGGTGATATGTTATTCTTCCATACTTTCAAAGCTTCTCCACAACAATTAAGATTAGATATAGTGGCTGATATTCGTAAAATTAATTCAATGTCAATGGGTGCCTTCCGTGCAGGTATGATCATCCTAGGTGGTGGTCTTGTTAAACATCATATCTGTAATGCCTGCTTGATGAGAAATGGTGCTGATTATGCGGTTTACATTAATACCGGTCAAGAATTTGATGGTTCAGATGCGGGTGCAAGACCTGATGAAGCTGTTTCTTGGGGGAAAATTAAATCTGATGCTCATTCTGTTAAAATTTATGCTGATGCTACAGTTGTTTTCCCATTAATCGTTGCTGCTACTTTTGCAAGTGGTCAATAGATAAAAACCAGATAGAGAAATGATTTGTATATTGCATGATCATAATGATAATAAATAAACGTGTAAATAAATAATAAATAGGCGAGTAGCTGTAGCACCACTCATTAATAAATAGATTAACCAGCCCTTTCAGAGACTTTAGAATCCCAATTTTGAAACTTTGGTTTCGCTGTGTTATAAGGAACATAAGCTTTTGTGGTACCAGTATAATTCTGGGCATGTACTTTTGGAACAGGATATGCTCTTTCAGTTTTCTCTTCACCTTGTAATTTATTTGGTGGTGTATTTGTACCATATCCTAACCAATAATGCCAACCAGGTTCAATCTGTGACATATCCCATCTCTTATTAGTCTCTGCATACTCGACCCATCTGGTACGTAAATGAATCTCTTTATCTAAATCAGTTTCATAAAATTCATTACCATGATCATCAACACCAACTAATGTTCCCGCTCTAGCATCACCCATTTGACTCATTTGCTTTGCATATCTCTTCCAGCCCGAAAGCCAGACATTTCTTATAGTACGTGCAAGTGATGTGGACATTTTGAGTCAACTGTTGATTGCTCACTTAATTTGTTGATCGTTGTTAGTTTTAGATTTGTGTTGTAATTGTAAGGAGAATTCATTTGCTTATATTATGGGGAAAGTCGGATTTCAAATTTGTTTCCCCTCGGAAGTATAATCTACATCAAATCTCGTCACAAAACATAAATAAACTATATAAATTAGATAAAACCATGAGTTGACAACCATTCTTGAACATCATCCTTATCTCTTGAGACCCAAGAAGCGTTTGTTTTAATACCATCCAAAACTTGATCAACAGATCTACTAAAATCAGCTGTATCTTTATCATTAAAATATGTCTTGATATCATTATAAGCTTCATCACTGGCAAATCTACCCAATGTAAACTTGATAAATCTATCGAAAACAATTCTATTTTTACTCAAGCGTGTATAGATTGCTTCATAATTTTCTTTTAGATAATTCCAGAATGCCCATCTTGCCTTTGTGTTTGAAGCAAGTGAAACACTGATGAATGAAACATCCATAATTGGAATATCTTCGTTCAAGATTAATCCAAGAGCCTTTTGAATCAATTCTGGATTTTTCACTTTACCTAGCGCACCCAAGACAATTTCACGTGCATCTAATGCACCAGTAGATTCAATAGTATTATAAACCGCTTCAAAATCAGCCTCAGTGGCATTTGCATCAGAGACAACTGCAGAATAAATGACACTTCTCAATGAAGGATCAATAGATTCACCTTTTTGTAATTTAGCAAATAGCTCCTTAGCCTCATCAACAACTTGTGGCACACCAGCAGAGACAGCAGTTGAAAGTAATTGAACTCTTAATTGTGTATCCAAGAAACTTTCATTTGCTGATGCCTGAAAACCTAAACTTAATGCAGTTGGTGTGACAAGTTCTTGTGTTAATTTTTGCAACCCAGCTTGAACTGCTTCAGATTGTTCAAACCATGATGATCTAATAGCAGCCAATCTTTTCAATAATTCTAAACAAACAACGTATTCGGTTTCACCTTTGAAAGAACTAATGACATCTAAAGCCTTTGATGTTTTATAGGATCCAGCAACTGAAAGAACAGTGGTATCAGCAATCAACCCAACTTTATCAGTGATTGATAATTTGGAAATGTTTCCAATAATATTGCCAAATGTTGCATCATCATATTTAACTCTGTAAACACCAACTGAATTCTTATTAATCTTGAAGAATGGATGATCTTTGGCCAAGGAAGCAATTGTAGTCTCCTTTCCAGAAAATGAATGTCCTTCAATTTTATCTTCATCTTTCTCACCAGTGGAAATGTTTAAAGGAATCCACCATTTGGTATGGTTTTCAATTTCCTTAACATCACCAGTAGACAAGAATCTATTTTGAATGACAGTAACATTACCATTTTCAGCCTTAACATCAAGATATGGGAATCCAATTTTACGAATCCAAAAATCAGCTAAAGCAACAACATCAGTATTTGAAGCTTCACCAATTGAAGTCCATAAATCCTCAGTGGTGGCATTGCCATATTGATGTGCTTTCAAATAATTGGAAACACCTTTCAAAAAAACATCAACACCTAATGTGGATGCTAATTGATTGATGACACTAGCACCTTTCAAATAAGAGATAGCATCAAAGACTTGATCGATATCCGAGGCAGATTTAATTGGCACCTCGATTGGATGTGAACCTCTTAGGGCATCTAATTCCAAAGCTGTTTGTAATGAAGATGAAACAAAAGTGGCAAATGTATTCCATTCTGGATAAAATTTATCAACAGCTAAATAACCAACCCATGTGGCAAAACCTTCATTTAACCATAATTCATCCCACCAATCCATTGTAACCAAATTACCAAACCATTGATGAGCAAGTTCATGAGATACGACATATGCGACTTTTTCTCTATATTTTGGATCACTTGAACTTTCATCAAATAATAAAGCAGTGGCTCTAAATGTGATCAATGCGGTGTTTTCCATAGCATTAGAACTGAAAGATGGAATGGCAACAAGATCCAATTTTGGTAAATAATAATCGATATCAAACACTTCTGAGAAATAATCAACAACTTTTGAAGCAACTTCTAAAGCAAACTTCCCCTTTGAAGATTCACCTTCTGATGTATAGACTCTAACTGGAATTTTCTTACCAGAGTATGCACGTTCAGTGGTTGTTTCGACATAGTCTAATTTACCAACTACCCATGCTAAAAGGTAAGTTGACATGACTGGAGTTTTTTGAAATTTAACCAGCTTTAATCCACTAGACTCAACAGCACCTTTTTTCTTACCATCATCAAGAACTTTAGAAGAGGCAACAGGTGTGTTACTCAGAGCGGTATAGTCTTCAGCCACGGTGATGGAGAAGGTGAATGAAGCCTTCAAGTTTGGTTCATCGAAACATGGGAAGGCACGACGAGCCTCAACCGCTTCGAATTGAGTGGACAAGAGGATTTGATCCTTCCCGTTGACGTCTTTGTAACTTGATCTGTAAAACCCATTCATATTGTCTTTCAATGGTGCGGTGAAGGAAATGGTCAACGATGCCTTGCTTGCTGGTCCCGCTTTCAAAGTATCGTTAAGCTTCAACGTGGCTGTTTGTGCCTCCTGATCATGTTTGATATCAGTGACCTCGACAATTGACTCAGTCTTGGTGATAGAATAGGCAATCTCTGTCTTTTTGAACTCGATATCAGAAGCGTGCAATGTGATTTCATCAGTGTCCTCTTTGACATCCAGCTCAATCGTCACTGTACCTTCGTAGGTGTTGTTCTGGACGTTGATGTTGAAGATGTCCAGGTCGTAGTGCACAGGCTTGACCTGACCCGGAAGCACATCACGGTTGTTCTCAGCAGACATGTTTACTAGCAATTGGCTAATATAGAAACTGGTGAAAGTCCGGCTCCTTATTGTTGTTTTTCGGTTTTGGTGTTAGTGACACGGTTTGTTGGCAGACCTCGAATGTCGTTTAGCTTTCCGAGTTTTGGTATGGGCTAACTATTTATACAATCAACATTTCCTCAAGAAAAGGTCGATATTCCTACATATAAAACAGATAACAATACAATGGGCTACTATTCTGACGAGGTGGGGATCCCCAACACGGACAAGACCCGCTGGAGGCTAAGAACAGACGAGCTGGGCAGAGAAACATGGGATTACATAGACGAGTCAGAGATCGAGACAGATCCACAATCAGAGTATGTCAAGTATCTGCTACAAACAGATGACTATAGCCCAAAAACGCTACCAACTCCAAAGACACCTTTCGATGCTGCAAAGAACGGTGCCACTTTCTTGAGTAAGCTTCAAGAAGACAGCGGTATATTTCCATGTCAGTACAAAGGTCCAATGTTTATGACAATTGGATACATTGCAACGTGTTATTTCACCAAGACCCAGATACCAGAACACGAGAGGATTGAGCTTATTAGATATATTGTCAACACAGCACATCCTGTTGATGGTGGTTGGGGGCTTCATAGTGTGGATAAATCCACATGTTTTGGTACTTCGATCAACTATGTCGCTCTTAGATTACTAGGTCTCCCAGCTGATCATCCAGTATGTGTCAAGGCTAGAAAAACACTTCATAGACTAGGTGGTGCTGTTGCTAATCCACATTGGGGGAAAGCGTGGTTATCTGTGTTAAATTTGTATAAATGGGAAGGTGTTAACCCGGCACCACCTGAATTATGGGCATTACCTTACAAACTACCAATTCACCCGGGAAGATGGTGGGTTCATACAAGAGCCATCTATTTACCATTGGGGTATTTATCTGCTGGTAGAATACATTGTGAATTGGATCCATTACTTGAAGAAATTAGATCGGAGATATATGTTAAACCATTTGATGAGATTGATTTCGCCAAACAGAGAAATAATGTGTGTGGTGTTGATCTATACTATCCACATACCAAGATTCTTGATTGGGCAAACAATATATTGGTAGCCTATGAAAAATACATTAGACCAAATTGGCTTTTGAAGTACATCAAGAATTATACATTCGATCTAATCAAGAAGGAGATTGCCAACACCGATTATCTATGTATAGCACCTGTCAATGCTCATTTTAATGCTATTGTCACATATGTGGAAAAGGGTGGTGAATCTATTGAGTTTCAAAGATTCCAAGGAAGATTCAAAGATGTAATGTTCATGGGACCTCAAGGTTTAACAGTTATGGGTACAAATGGTGTTCAAGTTTGGGATGCAGCATTCGCAGTGCAATATTTTTTCATGGCTGGATTAGATAAATTCCCAGAATATCATCCAATGATTGAAAAGGGGTACAGATTCTTAGTGAGGTCACAATTTACTGAAGAATGTGTCCCTGGAAGTTTCCGTGATAAAAGGAAAGGTGCATGGCCATTCTCTACAAAGACTCAAGGATATGTCGTTAGTGATTGTACAGCTGAGGCGTTAAAGGCCATATTAATGGTTCGAAATAGTCCATACTTCCAACATTTGAAAGATTTGATTCAAGAAGAGAATTTAAATGAAGGTATTGATGTATTGTTGTCATTACAAAACGTTGGTTCATTTGAATATGGTTCATTTGCAACATATGAGAAAATAAAAGCCACTACATTATTAGAAAAATTAAATCCAGCAGAAGTGTTTGGTAATATTATGGTTGAATATCCATATGTTGAATGTACCGATTCATCAGTTCTCGGATTAACATATTTCCGTAAATTTTCAAATTACAAACGTGATCAAGTGAATTTTGCCATTGAAAGAGCTATAAATTATATCAAATCTGCCCAAGAGAAAGATGGATCATGGTATGGATGTTGGGGGATTTGCTTTACATATGCTGCAATGTTTGCCCTTGAAGCTTTAAACACCGTTGGTGAAACATATTCAAATTCAAAAGTTGTTCGTGATGGTTGTGATTTCCTTGTTTCTCATCAAATGGAAGATGGTGGCTGGGGTGAATCTATGAAATCATCAGAAACTCATACATATGTTGATAGTGAACAAAGTTTGGTTGTACAGACAGCTTGGGTTGTTATTGGATTGATTTTGGCTGATTATCCAAATAAAAAAATCATTGATCAAGGTATAAAGATCTTGATGGAACGTCAAAAAGAAACTGGTGAATGGGAATTCGAAGGGATTGAAGGTGTTTTCAATCATTCATGTGCCATTGAATATCCAAATTATAAATTCTTGTTCCCAATTAAAGCATTGGGATTATACAAGGGCAAATACGGAGATATTCCTTTAGACATATAAGTATCGTGTATATATAGCTCAAAAGTCTAATATTTTATCACTGGTTAAAACTTGTATCTCTGAGCTTATAGGTCTAAACTGATCACTTGAAATATCTGTTTCCGGTTTGAACCGTTTGAATTGATGATTTGAAGGTTCTAAATCTGTGAAGGGGCTTGATGTTCTCTCCATCAATAAAGACTGACTGCGGAAATGCATTGTATCTGTCTGTATACTTGATTTGCTAAGATCTGGCAGGCCAGTTTGAATCTCATGGAATTCTGAACTTGGCGGAGGCTGATCCTCAGATTCTAGAATAGCATCATGATCTGTTCCAAGCTGAGCCGCTGAGAAATCGAGTCCCAGCATCAACGGGTATCCAAATGCAAAAGCATTGTTTTCCACATTATTTTCCTCTTCTTTTCTCTTCTCATCCAATTTCCTCTTTATCTCACCTATTTTGCCATCGAAAGTCTCTTTATCAAACTTCTCAACCTTTTCGAAGACCTCTTGATCCACACCAACAAACTTGAGATATCCCAGCCGTATATTGTGGTGGCTCAACCCATCAAAAAGGTCTATAAATTCAAACTTCTCAACATTATCCATGATTCAATATCCCATGAAAAGCAAATATCAGAAAAACTGGAGAACATCAATAAAAAGATACTTTTTATGTCAAACTTCATCAGCTTGTGCCCGCTCCAAAACTTTAACTAGTGAGATCGATGAAAAATCAAAAAAAAATGAAGATACCATGCTTCGGTGTTTTAGTGAGCAGTGTTCGACTATGATGCTACGAAATCTGATATCCAAGAGGACCTCACAGGCTTTGAGTAGACAGAACCTTGGAAGTAGGGGGTTTTCCTCGAGTGTTCTGCTGGCAAAAGCTGATAGAAAACCGTTATATACTGCTCCATCAACAGTGAGAAAACTCAAGACTAAAGAAGAAATCGCTAAAGAGAAGCTTGAAGAAGATCTGAAATCTGATTCTTGGATTGTGAGATGGGGTGCTAAGACAAGAACCCCAGGTTTTAACAAAAACATGACAAGATACTATATCATTGCGTATATCCTATTCTTAATACTTGGATATAAATATGTTAACGGTGTGATGAGAAGAGAAAGAAAAGTTGAAGAAATTAAGAAAAGACAAGGTGACAATATTGCAAGTGAATATGATGATTTAATGCTCAAGCAATTGAATGGTCAACTAAGAAGAAGAGATGAGTTAAAATTGGAAGAATATGCTAATTTGTTAGAACAAGGTAAAACTGAAGAAGAACTTGCAGATATCAAATTAGATATTAAAAGTCAAAATTTATCAAATCATAGAATCTTACCTGCTAGAGATACCACTTCTTTTTACGAAGGTAAAGCTGAAGATTATGATTCTGATATCGATTGGGAAGAAAAAGTTGTCTTTATGGGTAGTAGAAGAAAATGGTTAATGAAACATTGTACAGGTGATGTATTAGAAGTTGCATGTGGTACAGGTCGTAATGTTAAATATTTAGACATGACTAAAATTCATTCCATAACATTTTTGGATTCTGCTGCAAATATGATGGCTATTGTTAATAAAAAATTTAGAGAAGAATTCCCAACTTATAAAAATGCTGCATTTGTTGTTGGTAGAGCTGAAGATTTAGTAGATTTAGCACAAGATAAATCCAAGAAGGATGAATTATTGGTTAAAGATATTGATGATAACCAAATAAAAGTTACTGATGCTAGTACTTCGATTAAATACGATACAATTGTCGAGGCTTTTGGTATTTGTTCACATGAAGACCCTGTGAAGGCATTAAAGAATTTCGCCGCATTGTTAAAACCAGGTGGTAGAATCGTTTTATTAGAACATGGTAGAGGTGAATATGAATTCATCAATGAAATATTGGATAACAGGGCAGAGAAAAGATTGGAATCATGGGGTTGTAGATGGAATTTAGATATTGGTGAAATTCTTGATGATTCTGGATTAGAGATAACAGAAGAGAAAAGAACACATTTAGGTACAACTTGGTGTATTGTTGCCAAGAGAAAAGATGATGCAAAGAAGAAAGAAGAGATTAGTTTTAGAGAGAAATATATCTCTACAGCTTTCCAAAAACGTCTTGAAGAATTGAAAAATGGTGATAAAAAATGAAAAAAATGCATTGATTACGTTGTAAATAGATCTATATATATATATATCATGCATGTGAATACAAAAACTAATTACCTCTATATTGTTCTGCTGTTATTATGTTTTGACCAATAGTCTCCTTGACATCAATATCAACTAATGATCCAGCATTTTCATAAGCCATACTTGCCTCATATACACTAATAATTCTTGCCTCAGTTATACCAATTTCACAATGTACAAGTGCCTTAATACAATTGGCATATCTAGTTATGGTGTTTCTAACACTTGAAGAGATCTGATCATTAACATCACTATAAATTTCCCATGAACTTTCTTCTTCTAATCTTGTGATCGATACTGAACCAGAACCAGGATTATATTGACCTCTAGAATTCACAGCAGATGCGGCTTTACCAGTATTGGATTGTGTTTTACCATTGAGCAAATCTTCAGTGGTTTTTCTTAACCATGTGTACCCATTAACACCAATGATTATACTAACATTCCCTGGTAATTGATGTGAATGGTTTTTAGCTCTAACAATTAAAGAACTTGGAGCTTGTAAGAAAAACCCATTTCTTAATTTCCCATACTTTAAAGATCTAGTATGTAGAGAAGCTGACCCATCTTGGAATAAAGATTGCACTTCAGCATTTAATAAATCACCTTCTTTCAAGAAATTTCTCATTTGTAATTCATCACTTTCTGATTTTCTTCTAAGCACACCACCTGGTAAATTCACAGATCCCAACATCAATACAGCATCTTGCTTGGCACCTATATCGACTTTCCATCTTCTTTGTCCAACTTCAGTTATTCTCCCCACGACATGATCACCAGTTTCTGGTTGATATCTTCCTCGTATTGGCGTCACACTTAATAATCTGTTGACTCTACTTATGGTCCCTGCAACGGAACTGTATGTGTTGTTTTCCAAATAATAGGTACCATGACCTCTCATCCAGATTGGATCATCTGTGACTAGTTCACCTGGTGTGACAACTGATTTCTTTAATCCATTTTCATCTGTTTGATGCTTTTGTTGTTCTTCATTGTCTGAAAGGATGTCTAGATCTGAGTCAGAAGCATCTGCATCTTCGTATGCGAACTGGTTTGACTTGGATATGCTGAGAATTTCCATGATTGGTTTTATGGTTTAGTTGTTTAATTGATTTCTAGTTGAGATGCTCTTTAACTATAGCGTATATATTTTTTTGTTCCGATTTACCGGGTGATACCTTAGCTCTGGCTTATTGGTACGGGACGCACAACAATAAACAAACGGGATTTTCACTGAATAACATAATGAAATACTGATTAATTGGATCAGGTTTCTCAATAATTAATAACTGCTCTATTTTCAGTAAATTTCGCATACTCAAAGCCATTTATTATCAAAGTACACAATGCCCCGTCTTAACTACCCGCGAATTGTTCTGACTGTATAAGTGTCAATAAGAAAAAATTTCTATATAGTCTAACAATTAGAGAATTGACGTTTCCAGTGAGTGATCTTGATGTTCAGTTCGTCTTTGGTTAAGGGAATCAGAAGACTTAGTACGAAACACTTCAATACATCCTCGAATATGGTTGCACACAATCTTTCATTGGATTTACAATGTCCAGTTAATAGAGAGATGAGAACATTAGATCCAAATTTCTTTACGGTCAAGACAAATGTTATAAGAGCTAGATTTGATGATCCAAGAGATATCGCCAAGTTTATTAGGACTCACTCACAGGATGTTCTGTATGCTAGAAACATCAAAAACGTGATAAAATTGGGACAGAAGAGCGTTAGAGCGGTATTACTTACCGATAGATTGAAAAGTATATCTGATGTGCCAAATGTATTGAGTGAAAGTTGTAGAAATTATTTTAAAAAAAATGGTATTACATTGGCAAATCATGAATTGGTTGTGGACTATGATTATTGGAAAACTGATGAGATTTTAGGTGCCATATTACCAGAAAATTTATTACAAGATATCCCATCTGGATTCACACAAACTGGTCATATTGCACATATGAATCTAAGAGAAGATTATCAACCATACAAGAATTTGATTGGTGAAGTGCTGTTATCTAAAAATCCAAGTATAAGAACCGTGGTGAATAAAGTTGACAGTATAGATACAGAATTTAGAACTTTCAAGATGGAAGTTCTTGCAGGTGATGATGATTTAGATGTTAGACATAAAGAACAAGGATGTTTTTTCGATTTCAATTTTGAAAAAGTTTATTGGAATTCAAGATTACATGCTGAACATGAAAGATTGGTGAATATCTTCAAAGAAGGTGAATTAGTTGTTGATGTTATGGGTGGTGTAGGACCATTTAGTGTACCAGCTGGTAAAAAACATGTCATTGCCCTTGCTAATGATTTAAATCCTGATAGTTTCCATTATTTGAAACAAAACATTGAAAATAATAAAGTTGGTCATTTCGTTACACCATATAATGTTAATGGTCATGAATTTATACATAATTGTATGAAATATATTGATGAATTAAGACTTGATAGAAAAGGTGTTGTTAGTGAAGTACAGAAGAAGCAAAGAAGAAATTCCAAGAAAAATGAGAAAATTACAACAGAGACAGTTGAATGGGAAATACCTCAATTTCCAAATCATTTTGTAATGAATTTACCAGATAGTGCCATTGAATTTTTAGGTGATTTCAATGGTATTTTCCAAAATCATAAAGATTTGAAAAACGTTGAAGGATTTCAATTACCAATGATTCATGTTTATTGTTTCCAAAAATTTAGTCCAGATGAACCTGAACCAAGTGAAAGAGAAATTGAACATAGAGTTTATGAAAGAGTTAAAAAGGAATTAAGATTTGATGGAATAAAATTCGAAGATCTTGAATTCCAAATGGTTAGAAAAGTCGCACCAACAAAACCAATGTATCGTGCTACATTTAGACTTCCTGAAGAAGTTGCATTTAAAAATGATTAATTCATTATTAATTAACTTGTATATATAATGTTTATGATTCTAATAATTCAATTGACCTTTAATGTTACTCCAGAAATCAACAATGAATTGTTTTTGATCTTTTTCAGGTGCACCTCTAACGAAAAGATAAACTCTACTATCAACAGGAGTGGTCCAGCCACCTTTATTACCACTGACAACTTTACCTCCAGTTTCTTCCAAAATGACCCAACCTGCTGCAACATCCCAACTTTGACAACCACCTTCCCAATAACTATCTAATTGACCCGTAGCTGTATGTGCAATGTTCATAGCTGCTGAACCGAATGATCTAAATCCATGAATAAAACCATGATTACGACTTAATAATGATTTAAAAGTTTCTAATTTAACATCAAAAATTTCACCTTCTCTATCAGAACCTGATTCTAATGCAATAATTGAACTTTGTAAAGTTAATGGTCTTTCTGATAAATTTGGTAATTTTTCACCATTTAAATATGCACCTTTACCTTTAATTGCACTATAAAGTAAATTTAAATGTGGATTGAAAATAACGCCAACTTGTGGAATTTGCTTAACGGTGAATCCCAAGGAGATACATGAATATGGGAAACCATGAATGAAATTAGTGGTACCATCGATTGGATCCACAATGAAAGTTGGATCATCGGTTAATTTAGTTTCACCTTCAATATATGTCTCTTCACCTATAAATTTATAATCAGGGAATTTTGCATTAATTTTAGTTGAAACTGTTTTTTCCACTAATTTATCAATTGCAGTGACTAAATCAACTGAATTTTTTTTATCATCAAAAGTTTCTTTACCAGTCTTGGATTTAATAATTTCACCAGCTTCTTTAGCAAGTTCAATTAAGAAATCTTTAACTTGTTCAAAATCAACAGTTTGTGACATATTAGCAATAAACAATGCAACACTTTCTTCTGTATCTTTTTTATAACTTGCTTTACCTCTTATTTACTCCCTGTGTGTTAAAAATAGATCAATTGAAAACACCTCGTATTCTTTAATGCCTCAATGTACGATCTAGAAGATGGTAGGTTCTTTAATTGTAATGTAATTTTATATAAATAGAACTGAAAGCCACTAAAATCCTTGGAATGCAACACCTGGACACCACATGATTTGCTTCTGATTACATAAGAGCTTATATATCAATTCGCGAAATTTAATTTATTTGTCGCGTCGCGTAAACATATGATAAAGATTTTGGTGTTTTATAACGTTTATTTGGTTTATAGTAAAGCATTATTATCAGAAATGAGTGCCTCTCCCCAGGAATTATCTAGTGACTACGAAGAAGAAAACCAAGAACAAACGAGATTGGACTCTCCTGAGTTTAGAATCGTGACAAAGATTGTTAGAACTGCATTAGCATTAAACTATTCAAATACACCAATTACTAAGGCTAATTTACAAAGACATGCATGGGAAGATGTTTCATTCACCAAAGTGAACTTTAATGTGGCGTTAGTGAAGGCTAACGATATTTTAGAAGATACATATGGGCTTTCTATAAATGAAATGCCAGCAAAGGAAATTTTCGTACAAGGTAAAAAGAAAGAATCCAAAACCAAGAATCAACAATATATATTAATTAATAAGATTGCTGATCCATATATAAGATTTCAATTGGAGAGTCAATGGCTACCGAAGGCTAATTCGTTATTCCAGAGTGAATTGATGGAAGAAAGAAATGATTATAGAAATAATAAAGAAGTTTTCCCTTCTTTAACTACAGATCAAAATTTAGCAGCTAGTGGACTATCATTAACTGTAATTTCATTGATTATGGTTTCAAGTAATCATATGAATGAAGTGGAATTGTTAAACATTTTACATAAAGATTTTGGTGTTGATTTACATAATAATTTAGAAGTATTAGATCTACCCATCATTGAATTTTTAAAAGCATTGGATAAGGCAGATTACGTGAATAGAAGTGTTATTAAATCTGATAATGAAGAAATTGTGGAATATAGTGTTGGAAGAAGAGCTAAAGCGGAATTCACAAGGGAAGCTTTTGTGGAATTTGCCAGGATCATTTATAACGTTGGTGATGATGATACTGATGAGTTCCTAGGTCGTATCAATGCTACGATTGACTCGACGTATGGTGCTGTTGCAGAATGAATATAGTGTTATTTGTTAAGACATTGTAGTTTTCAAAACCGTTAGCTCGGACGTATCTCTTGATCAATTGATTGACCCTTTTCGGAATGCAAAACCGCATCTTATCTATTCTATTGTATTTGTTCATGGGTATTTTGACTAATACTCAATACCTACAACCAACTCCATCATCTCCATCTTCAAACTCAACAAGACTAAACACCAAATTCCACTTGAATCCCGACCACCGGAATTATCACTCGTTTACGTTTTGCACCTGTTTTTCAAATCGTTTAAAAAAACCCATCGCGCTACAAAAACCACATCAACTAAACATCTCAAAGCCAGAAACACACAAACATGGCTTTGGACACTCTCGACTACTCCGTGCTCGTGGCTCTCGCACTGGCCATCGCAGCATACTTCACCAAAGGTGTGATCTGGGCTGTTCCAGACGACGGAACAAAGGTTGTTGCGACATCGAGAGACATCACAGAAACTGTGGAACTCAACAAGAAGCAGTACCTGGTCCTCTACGGGTCCCAGACAGGGACCACGGAGGACTACGCCAACAAGTTCGCCAAGGAGTTGAAGGCCAAGTTCAAGTTGAACGTGATGGTGGCGGACTTGGAGGACTACGACTTTGACAGGCTGAACGAGTTGAAAGTGCCAGTCTCGTTGTTTTTGGCTACGTATGGTGAAGGTGATTTCCCAGACTCTTCATTGCAATTTGAAGAGTACTTGAGCTCTCAAAGCGAAGGCGAGTTGGAAAACATCAACTATACCCTTTTCGGGTTGGGTAACACCACCTACGAGTTCTATAACGCTGCATCTCAAAAAGCTCATAATTTCTTAAGCAACGCTGGCGCTAGCTTAATTGGTGAATTCGGTAAAGGTGACGATGGTGCTGGTACATTGGATGAAGACTACTTGAGTTGGAAAGAGGCCACTTTGGACATTTTGAAAGATTTCTTGAAATTAGATGAACACGAAGCCTCATTTGAACCAACATTCACCCTTTCCACTTTGGATCCAGGTGAATTCGAAGAAGATAAAGTGTTCTTAGGTGAACCAGATCGTTCATACTTGGATTCTTCAAAGGACTTATCCTTGGGACCTTTTGACCATTCACACCCATATTTAGCCCCTGTTTCATTTTCCAAGGAATTGTTCAACGCTAAAGATAGATCATGTATCCATGCTGAATTTGATCTTTCTCAAACAAACTTACGTTATTCCACTGGTGATCATTTAGCTGTCTGGCCATCAAACTCAAACGAGAAATTGAAAGCTTTTTATCATATCACAAGCTTGAGTGATTCATTAGAAAGTGAAGATTTAGAAAAAGTCATTGATTTGAAACCATTAGACTCAACTGCTCATGTTCCATTCCCAACACCAGCTACCGTTGGTGCTATTTTCCGTCATTATAAGGAAATCGGTGGTCCAGTTTCAAGACAAACTTTTGCCGTTTTAAAACAATTTGCTCCAACTGAAAAAGCCAAATCTGAAACTGAAAGATTGGGTAAAGATAAAGATGCATTTGCTAAGGAAATTCATTCCAACAAATACGATTTAGCCGAGGCATTATCTGTGTTATCTGATGGTGCTAAATGGAAAATCCCATTAGAATTCTTGATTGAATCTTTACCTCATTTACAACCTCGTTACTATTCAATCTCATCATCTTCATTAAGTGAAAAAACTTCTGTTCATATCACCGCTGTTGTTGAAGCTGATAAATTTCAAGATGGTAGATTAATCACCGGTGTTGCTACAAACTTGTTACGTGACATTGAAATTGCTCAAAATGCTGAATCATCAAAACCATGGATCTCTTATGATTTATCAGGTCCAAGAAAATCATTGGAAAAATACAAATTACCTGTTCATGTTCGTCGTTCAACTTTTAGACTACCTTCAAACCCATCTACTCCAGTCATCTTGATTGGTCCAGGTACAGGTGTTGCACCATTCAGAGGTTTTGTTAGAGATCGTGTTAAACAAGCCGAGGCTGGTTCTCAAATTGGTAAAACTGTTTTATTTTACGGTTCTCGTAATTCATCTGAAGATTTCCTATATAAGGAAGAATGGCCACAATATGCTAAAACTTTAGGTGAATCATTTGAATTAATCACTGCTTTTTCAAGAGAATCATCTAAAAAAGTTTACGTTCAACATAAATTATTAGAACAAAAAGATGAAATCTTAAAATTAATTGATGCAGGTGCTTTCATCTATGTTTGTGGTGATGCTGCTAAAATGGCTAGAGATGTTAATAATGCATTAATTCAAATCATTTCAGAAGGTAAAGGTTTAACAGAGGATCAAGCTCATGAAATTATTAGAAATTTTAAAACTTTAAACAAATATCAAGAAGATGTTTGGTAATCAAATTCATGGATTCATTGATATATAATATAGAATATAAGAATTGTTTTAGAAATTGATCCAGTAAGAAATTTTAATAGGTGTAGGTCATAATGCAATAAATCCTTTATTTATAGGAAAAACAAATTTATACAACTTTTTTAATTGACAATCAACGCTTAATTCACTCATCACCAAACAAATTACCCAATGCACTATTCTCTATACCAGGATCATTCATCATATCTGATTCATTCTTCTTTTTTTTCTGAGTTATAGCTTCTAATTGTCTATTTCTATCCTTTTTATATTTTTCATCATCATGATCTTCACTTTTAACTTGTTGAATAAAATCTAGAAGTACATTTCTTTGATCTCTTAAATTTTTAGAATCTGCTAAACCTTCTTCTAATCTTCTTATATGTTGATCTGTAGTATTTGGTAATAATTCTTTAATAACCGTAGTAATATATGAACCACGATTTCTTAATCCAACATAGACCGTAGTTAAAACATATGCTGCATCGTTACATGATTCACGATAGAAATCATCAGTAAGGACATAGACTAATGATTTGGTTAAAGTATCCCCTAAAAATGCATCAACTTCTTCATCTTTTAATAAGATTTCATTTAAAAATGATCTAAGAATCAATAATGCATTAAATGAAGTTTTAGAATCCTTAAAGACAATTAAATGACATATTAATTGTAAGAAAGATGCCAAGACTTGTTTATCATTAACCATTAATTTTCTAATCTCCTTTTGTGTTGGACTTAAAGCAGTCTTGTAACCATGTTGACCAACACAATCGACTAATAATCTAATAACAACTTGAGTCACTTGTCTTAAAAGATGTTCTTGCATCATTTCCTCTGATAATTCTTCATCATTTTCATCAATGGTTAATCCTGAAATGTAAACTTTTTCCCATTTATCCATTAATAATTCATCCAAAGTGTTATACATTTGTGGTAATAACACAGACATGAAATTTTGAACATTTTCAGGAGGACAATATTTAACTATACCTCTTAAACTGACATTAATGATATGTTTCCAAGAATGTAATGTAATACCAACTTTTTCACCTGTAGCAGCTCTCCAAAACACATTAGCGACATCAGGAATCTCATAAAAAGTGCCTTCTAATTGACAGAATGAAGAAATACACAAGAAAACATACTCTCTTGTATATCTAATGATATGACCAACAGAATCAGCAAAATCTCTAAGTGTATTCATAGCTTTTTCACTTTCTTCTAAAAAGGAATCCCTAGATTGAATTGAAACACCCATATGCCAAAATCTTTCAGTCACACTATCTTTCACAAATGATTGAACAACATCTGGTAAATCTTTCCAATTATCTGGATTATGATATGCTTGGATTTGATATAACAGTTGTAAAACATGCGGCACAATAGGTACGACTCTTGGAGCCCATAATTTTAACAAATTTTTATATTCAGGTGTATCATGAGGTAATTTTTCAATGGTGTATTGAATAAATAATCTTGTTGTTCTAATGGGGAAAATTGAACCCCATCTATCTTTTAATTCAGCTTTTACTTTTAAACCTTCTTCATCCATTGGAATGGTTAATAAATCAGCACCTGGATTAATATTTCTTGATTTGAAATAGTCTGCGATACGGACAATTCCTAATCTTTCCATAAACCATGGTAAATCACTTAACCCTTTCATAGTCTCTGGATTTGTCCATGCTGCAATTTCAGGTTCCACAATTTTGATAAATTTTTCATCTTTGTTTGGGATTGAAGATCTTTGAGAAACAACCAAGAGAAATGATTTCAAGGCAATTGTTTCATTATGTGCAAGTTTTGGTAATAGCCCTTCAATGACTCTTTCAAGATCTTCTAAAATATCTTTTAAACTATCTGGCATCATGTATGCTAATCTACTTAATTCAGTTGTACAACTTGCTCTCAAATCTTTGATAACATTTGTTTGATCATCTGTAGAACTTTCAGGGTAGGGGAATGTAGCTAAAGTTAGCAGTCTTTCAATGATACGGAAAATCATATTGTTATTAAGCAATGGTGTAAATTGAACAAATGTTTGACCTAGTCTTTTCAAAAGAACCGGATCTTTCAATTCCAAATTTAATAATTTATCAGCCAATTCTTCAATTTGTTGTAATAATTCTTTCAATCTTTCATTGTAATCAGCTTTAGAATAATAAATTTTCCACCTCACAATCCCTCTTACTGATGCTTCTGTAATTTCTAGTTGTGAAATGGCTAATAGGAAAGCCTCACCATGATAATCCAATTTAGGACTTGAAAGTGCCTGGCCACCAATCTCGGAAGAGAAAAAATAACCTAATCTATTGTTTAACCAAGGAAGACCCATTTCAAATTTAACACATACAATCAATCTAATAATATCATCAACAAGTCTTTTATAATTAGCCAAAAATGGATATGTTTCAGCTTGTGAATTAAAATCCAATGCTAAGAATTTTTGACTAATATGTTCTTCTGTAAAATCACCAAAATTGAGCAGTTTAGACGCAGCAACTTCTAAAAGATCTGGAACGATTGATTCTATTATTTCCACATTTTCATCCTCTCTAAGCATATAACCCCAAAAATTTAAAGAAATACAACTAACAGTTAAACTTGAATTTGTTGTAGTGGCTAAAATTAATTTTAAATAATTTCCAACATCAGCTTTTTCTCTTTTAATTCTAACCAAATGATCACCTAATCCAACAATCATTTCTGTGAATTTTTTAGTGAAGACATAAATTTCATCATCAATGTCATCTGGATCATTATTTATACTTGCATAGATATTAGATAATAATCTAATACATTCCTCGGTGAATATTGTGGCAACAATTTGTTCAAAATCATCTTCTTCATTAAAACTTCTTGTGAAAAGGATATGTAAACAATCAACAGATAAGATTTTTATTTTAATATGAGGTAAAGTTATAGTATCCAATAATGATTTCAAAATTTGTGATTTGCTTAACAAGCTACTATATGGCCAATTTAAACAAGTTTTAAAAGTTTCCAAAATTTTGATGATATTTCTTTCATCATTATTCCTTATAGATTCAGTTAATAATTCTTGCCAAATTATAAACCAACCTTCAGTTGTAGCTTTTGATTGATCTAAATTAATATTCCTTTCATAAATTTCATTCAGTAATGTATCTGGTAAAAGTACATGTGTGCATAATGAATTTAAAACAGAATTTCTCTTGGAGGTGATTGAATCATCCAAGATATAAACATCTTCAAATAAAGTTCTGAAAATAATTAAAGATAATTCTCTTGTATGAGGACTGCTTTGAAATAAATTATAAAGATCTTTATCCATTGATGACCAACCTTCTGCTAATTTTTGTGGAGTTGCCTGTTGATCTTCTTCAATAACGAGGAAAGAACCCCAACATCTTTTAGCAACCGCTACCCATAAAAATGCTAATTTTTCTTTTAAAAAATGTGGATCATTTACCAATAGTTTTTGAGATAGATCAATTATCCAATTTCTTATAGCTGATTTTTTCCCAGAATCATAATTATTCCATTCTCTATTGATTGAATTTTGTAATAAAGTTAAGCCAAAATGACGAACAATTGCACTTTGTGAAGGTAATGCTAATTCATACCCCCATAGAGGTGATTCTTCTTGCTTTTTAACTTGTTCAAGAAACGATTGAGCCTCTTGACGATCTGTATTCGATGTCTTGGGAGAATGAATGAGCTCCAATGCACTAATGATTTTATTCACACCGTTAATATCCATTGTCCTGAAAATGTATCAAATCTATGTTTAACGCAGTGTTTTTTTCTGACCTTGGGGTACTTAACGCAAGGGGAAATGCTTAATGGGGTAAACGATGAATATAACCAATGTAACCAATTCGATGCAGTAATGTATGTGAGCAGGGTGTAGGACAAATATCTTCAGCTAAACCCACCAATGTTGAACAAATTAGGATTTCCAAAGACAAATGAAATTGAACGTAGCGAAAAGGTAAATAAAAACAAATCAACAATAATAATGCGAAAATGGAGTCCACGACAATTGATCACCAAAGAGGTTTCCTGTCAGATCTGTAAAGTCTTGGTCTCTCTTAGCGCCGGTGATTGATGAATGAAAGGCCCTGATCGAGGTAATTGTGATCTCTGTTCAACCGTTCTCTTATCAACAATGTTTATGTCGCACTTTTTGCAAGGTTTTTTCTATGTTTTGAATTTTCGAGATTTGGTACACGGGAGAAAATGGCAGTGTATAGGAAAACCAAATTCGCGGGAAATTACAATGAGATTCATTATTTTAAATATGCATTGGAAAATAGTGTACAGTCGTGAATGAAAGGGGAAAAACAAGTGCAAAAAACTCATAAGTAGAACTTTCTTTTGTCTCTGTCCATGTCTGGTCTGTGTTCCCATTCGATTTCGTTCTTGATACCCTTTTGTACTCTTCTTAATTTCATTGTAAATTGTGGGCCTAATTCTTGAAGACCAACTTTTTCTTCATTTCTGAAAACGTAACGATGTCTTCTAAAGAAGATAAAATCTCTTTGATTATGTAACGTGACAACATTTCTACCTTCAAATTCTGGTCTTTGTGGATATAAAGATTGAAATAATCTTCCTATTGTTTGACCTAATCTTGTTGTAAAATTATTTAAAACTAATTCCGGGATATGATCCGTTGCATTACCATGACCTGCGATTTTTTTACCAGTGACAAGAGAAGTTATTGAAAAATAAAAAGTTGGACCTTCTGGTAAATGTATAAATGTTAATCCATTAACGTTTTTTTTATCTTCATTTATAACAATTAAATCGGTATAACCTCTATTTGTACAAAATCCTGCAATGTCTTTCATTGAGTATTCTCTTTTACGTTTAACAAATGTAACATTTGGCATGGCATCCATTAATAAATCAGCAAATTCATAAGCAGATTTTCTAGCATTTGCATTTGTTGTTAATAAAATTTTTGGTTCACGACCATCAAAATATGAATCAAAATCATCTTCACCTTCTCTTTCTTGTCCTACGGTTTCATCGAAAACTCTTTTAGATTCAATAGTTGCAGGAACATTTTTAGATAATCTTTCTTGTTTTAATTCAGGATTTGCACGTTCTTCTTTAGCTCTATCAGCACGTAATTTATGACGAGCTTTACTCTTTTCATGTTTCAAAGCTGCAAAGAGTTTTTGCCTCTTATCTTTGTTTTTAATTTTAATTCTCTCTTCAGGTGCCATTTTTCGGTATTATGGCACTTTTGAATAGATCTTTAAGGATAGCTAATGCTTTATCTCATATTGATATAATTTTTTTTTTTATAAAAATGAATTCCGGAGGTGATGAGCCCTCGGTTCTTGGTTTTTTGAAGGGACTCTGCCTAAATTTAGGCAGGGCTCTTTCTATTCTCTGCCTAGAAATCGACCCAGTCTATAAATTATCAAGTTATAACTATTAATCAATGGTATCGAAGCTCAATGATATCAATTAATCAACAAGAATGGGTGTTTTTCTCCAAGGGTAAAGCTAATATCTTGTACAAATACCAAGGTCACGATGATCATTTCCAGAATAAGTTATTAAGATTAAGGAATTCCAAACAAACAATACCCACTAATGAAGTTTATGAATATATGAAAGATATAATTAAACCTAAATTACCTCAAGTCATTGATATAGAATTAGTTAAAGTTGAATTTCAAGATGAATCATTGTTGAATGATGGATATGGTTTATTGATTCCCAATCTGATACCGAATGGGTCTGAATTGATACGGAGGGAGAAATATTTTACAACGTATTTGAGTTATAATGGAGTTATATTAGAATTGAAACCTAAATGGCTTGGGAATACAGGTGGTCGTTGTAGAAATTGTGCACATTATCAATATAAACACGGTGCAAGGGCTGAGTTTTGTTCATTAGATCTGATGATCTCAGATCGGGTACCCAAAGTGGTGAAGATGATGATGATAAATGAGGCATACCAGGAGGAATTTATACGATATTTCCAAAATGATGATAATGTTTTGAAACGGATTCAAAAACTTCAAGAGACCAATGTGGATCTTTCTAGTATTGAAGATGAATCACAAGTCTCTCCAGAGTTGAGATTAGCAATGACAATGAAAGACGTTAGTGTATTTATTAGTGTTATTGATGGGGAAGTAACAGTCACAATTACTGATACAGATCCTAAACCAGCTACAAAATGGGAACATTGGGTTGAAACTGAAAATGAATTGAATAAAGGGTATTACCTTAATTCACACACTATTTAACAAATTGAATTTCTAAATTCCCCGAGACACATACTTCACCTAAATCATTTTCAATCCATATTTGATAAATATTATCTGATTCTATACTCATTGCCAATTTCAACTGTTTATTACAAAACAATGGAGCATAATTTTTATACTTTATGGATTTGATTAATATATCTCCAAATAACGTGGATATCCATTCTAATAGTAGTATTATGGATAATGGACCATGCACCAATTTCCCCGGGTATCCTTCCTTGAGGGCATACTCTTTATCATAGTGGATCTTGTGAGCATTGAAACTTAGACCTGAGTATCTAAAAAGTAGTGTATCCGTGGGCGTTAAAAGATGTGTGTGTAATGGTTTATTCTTGGGGAATCGTGGTGCTGTCTTCCGATACGGCTCGTCCACGTATATAAGTGATCTTTTCTCCACTAGTGCAACCTGGCTGTTGGATATGACTTCTCTTATTGTAGTGACTATATGGCTGTTCTGGATCCTTCTCGACGACCGTAGGGACTCCAGACAGAGAGCCTCCTGGTCCAACGCGATAGGCCTGTGGAAGTCTATCTGCCCTCCAGCCCACATTCTCCTCTTGAAAGGTGTCGAGGGCTGTTGGTGGGCATCGTACCCGTCTGGAGCCAGTTTATCCTCTTCGTGCTGGGGATTAAAGTACATTAGGTGGTATCCCGGTGGCAGGAACCTGCCCAGTGGTCTTTGCACATTGAAGAACGAGTACAGTGTGGCTTTCAGGTACTGTGACTGTGTAGAGGAGAGTGCATCCCTAAGAACCCATCTCGCTTCCATTGTGTTGTCTGTTGAGGTATTTGTATGGCTATCTTTGCATTACCAATTCGGTGAAAAACTCCGCAACTACATTGATAATTTATAAGATATCGATTACACATCAACACTCTCAACTTTCAACATTCTCATGTCCACAAATCAACATGTCCTCCACGTCCTCAGCAAGCTCTATCCAGGACGAGTACGAGCCCAGAGCACTCGACGAGCCCACGCTGAAGCAGCCCAGGCTCAGATCTAAACAGGACCAGGCCTACACAACCTCGAGAAGATCCTCAGTAACGAGCTTGGCCAGGAGAAGGTCCTCCACCGCCAGCAGAAGGAGCCTGGGCTCGCTGGAAGACGATGCTGGGCTCGAGCAGGCACTCTCGCGGCAGTTCTCCATCGCTGATGCCCTATACCTCAACGAGAATGCCCAGAAGCACGATAAGGAGACGATATATCCCAAGCAGGAGGAACAAGATGAACAACCACCTTCAAACGTCGCCAGGATATTCACAAACCAGTCCACGGGCGAAGTGGACCTCCCGCCAGACGGGGGCTACGGCTGGGTCTGCGTGGTGTGTGTGCTGGCGATCCAGGCATCGACATGGGGTGCTAATGCTGGGTTTGGTATATTCCTGCAATTCTACTTGGATAATGAAACTTTCCCCGGTGCTACACATATGGATTTTGCAATCATTGCTGGGTTAATTGTGTTTTGTGCCCAATTCTGTGCACCTTTAGCCATGATTATCATGAGATTGCTTGGATTCAAACTAACAATGTCCATCGCATGTACCACGCATTTCCTTGGTTATCTATTGGCATCTTTCGCTACCAAGATATGGCATCTTTATTTGTGTCAAGGTGTGATTGTTGGTGTTTCATATGCATTTTTATTTGTCCCTGCAAACATTGTTGTACCTGGTTGGTTTTTGAAAAAAAGAGGTTCTGCCATGGGGATATGCTTTGGTGGTACTGGATTAGGTGGTGTTATATACTCAGTCTCTGTAAACGCTACAATTCAAAAAACTGGTGATCAAAAATGGGCTCTAAGAATGGTGGGGATAACTACATCTGTTTTAATGGGGCTATCTATATTCTTTATAAGACCAAGAATCCCCATTAAAAGAGATCCTATAACGTTACAAAACTTCCAAAAACACACAAAATTAATGTTCAACCCTAACGTCCTGCTTAATCCATCATTATGGTACATCACATTATGGTTTGCCCTAAGTATTGTTGGTTATAATATGGTTATCTTCTCATATGCGTCTTATTCAACAAGTATGGGACTTACATCAAGGCAAGCATCAACATTAACCGCATTGATGAATGCATCACAGGCCATTGGAAGACCAGCCATGGGGTTTATCGCAGATAAATTCATTGGTCGTGTTACATTCCCATTAGTACTAGATGTGACTTTATGTATCTTTATCATGGGATTTTGGATAAATGCTAAAACTTTTATATCATTATTATTTTGTGCATTACTTATTGGTGCTACAATAGGTGTGGGGAACGTTATGAGTGCAGTACTAGTTGCAGATTCTTTTAAACCTGAAGAATTCGCATCAGGTTGGGCTATATTAAATATGATTTTAGGTTTATTTTCATTACCAACAGAAGTTATTGCGTTAGCATTAAGAGATCAAAGTTTAACCAATCCATATCTTTATACACAATTCTTTGCAGGTGCTTTGTTCATTGTGGCTTTAATTATTCTTTTCCCACAAAGAGAATCACAAGTTCGTTTACAATACCAGAGGAAAAAGTCACAATATATTAATCAATTAAAAACAATTGATATAGATGAAGATCATGTTAATGAACATGTTAAGACTTTACAAATTGAATTAAAGGAACAAATTATGGATTGTGATAAACTTTTAGCCAAGAATTTAAAATCATATTTGAAAAGAATGTTTTACCCAGGAAAGATATAATTCATATACAAATATACTTGTATAATACGATGACGTTTATTATATAAAAGTTTTTAAATGATAATGGTCTTAATTCTGATTATCAATTCTATACAGTTCTTTAACAAAATTTTCACCCCAAAATGCACTAGTATATTTAGAAATATAATTGAATAATTTTTCATGATTTGCAGCTTTCTTCTCCTCTGGGATTGTTAAACTTTCATTAATAGCCTGGGATAATTCATCTGTATTCCATGGATTTACAATTAATGCCCCATTTAAACTTTGTGCAGCACCTGTAAATTCAGAAAGAATTAATGAACCTTTTAATTCTTCTTGACATGCAATATATTCATAACTAACCAAATTCATACCATCACGTGTAGAACTAACAAGACAAACATCACTTACACTGTATAATGATATTAATTCATCAAATGGAATTGATCTATGCATGAAATGAATTGGAACAAATTCAACAGTACCAAAATTACCATTAATTCTACCAACTAATTCATTAACAGTGGCTCTCAAAGATTGATATTCTTCAACATCACCTCTTGATGGAATTGCTAATTGAACTAATACAACTTTCCCAATCCATTCTGGATGTTCATTCAAGAAAACTTCAAAAGCATGTAATTTTTGTGGAACACCTTTAATATAATCTAAACGATCAACACCAACAATAATCTTGGTATCTTTAAATTTAGCCTTTAGTCCCTCCACTCTTTTAATAACTTCTGGTTTTTTCAATCCTTGAGTGAAATTATCAACATCAATACCAATTGGGAAAGCTCCAACATTAACATAACGATTTTTATATTCAACACCATTAGGTAATGTATTAACACCCAAGATTCTTTCCACAGATGATAAGAAATGTCTAGCATAATCATAAGTATGGAATCCAACTAAATCACAACTTAATACACCTTTTAAAATTTCCTGTCTTACCGGTAAAATTCTATAAATTTCTGAAGATGGGAAAGGTGTATGTAAAAACCAACCTAATTTAACATTTTTAATTCCCTTTTCTTCAATCATATCTCTTAATAATTCAGGTAATAACATTAAATGATAATCATGAACCCAAACAACATCATTATCTTTAACATGTTTAATGATTTCATTGGCAAAAGCTTGATTTGCTTCATTATAAGCAATCCATGCATTTTCATCAAAATTTATTTCACCTGGATGATAATGGAACAATGGCCAAAGAATTGAATTTGAAAACCCATTATAATGTAATTCTGCAACATCATCACTTAAAAAAACTGGTGATGCATTAAATTTTTCATCAAGATCCTTGGTAACTTTTGCTTGATCTTTTTCTGGTACTTCCCAACCTGGCCATCCAAACCATTGAAATGTACTAGTTTTTTTCAATCCTTGTAAAGCAGTAACAAGTCCACCTGATGACATATTATATTGATATTGACCATCTTCAGTTTTTTTCAAAGTAACAGGTATTCTATTGGATACAACTAAAACGTTACCAGACATGATTTATAAATTTATAGTGTAGCGATTGAAAGTGTTTTGGGTTTTGATATTCTAGTGATTGCAACTAATTTTTGGAAAATATGTGATTTCTAAAGCAATTTATATAATGAGTTGATGAGCTTTGATTATTGTTACGTTGCTACAAGTTAGCAATTGCACAGAAACAAGATCTATCCTATTTTTGCTAAAACGGGGCGTGCTTCTGACCCGTGGGCTGATGACAGTATTTTCAAAATTTAATAGAAAACGAAATTGTTTTAACACATGATAGAGATCAACTATCAAGAATCTATAGCCTTGATGGTGTGTTGAGATGGAATAAGTTACATACGAGAGCTCAGATACAGGATTCTTCCACGGTGCGGGTCGATAGATTACAGATCAATGGAACGATAAGCCTGCTTCAATCTGGATAGATAATATATATTACATACAGCTGTTCAATGGACAAATGAATATGACAAAATGAAATTCTGGACACAATGGTACTTTCTGATGAGTATCAGGACAGAGGTTCATCATCTAGAGGATCTAGTATGATATGTTTTGGGTATAATGGGCCGGAGTGAAATCAGCTCTCCAAGGACCAAGGATTATTGGATCGTATCGAGCGGGAATTTTACGCGAAAAAACACGTACTCAATTCAAGCAAGTCTCTATTCAATAAAGAAGAGTTAAAGATGAAAATCAATCCCTCAGTCTAAATTATCAAGAAGACAAATGTATATAGACTTACGAATAGATCAAGTAAATACACTCGCGAAAGCCGCCGAGTGTGGCTCTACCAGTGCCTTTAGCTTGGTATGTCAAACCAAATTCCTAACAAAATTACACATTAGAAGGAGTAGTTTAGTGGGAAACTGCTAGACCCTCTATAAGCAATGTTGGTTTAAGGGTAAAATTCAAAGTTGCCATCTTTGAGCTCCCGGTTCGAGTCCGGGACATTGCATAGTCCTAAACTTTTCATTTTTTTACAATTTTTTCGTGGCCGTATCAACAAAGTCCCTGATTTTTTCGATTTTAGTCCCAGAAAGTCCATTGACGGGCTAGAAATTAAAAAGACGGGCTAGAGATGAAAAAGACGGGCTAGAAATCGGGTGGTGATTGGATTTCTTCACTGGTGTCTGGGCTTGATTTTTGAGGTGTCTGGATGCTGAATGGGTGCTGCAAGGATGTCTGTTTTCGCGGAGGATTGGGTTGTTTACCTTTTTGAAATATACGTTTATTACATTATGAAGTTACACGTAAAGTAAAAGAAGCAAAGCCTTTTAACCCTAAATTAAAAAATGAGCAAGCAATTGGCAAAAGAGCACTCGCTGGATATACCTCATATCGCGTGTATCGAATTTCCATTGAAAGTGAGGAATGTCGATAAGGCTTTTGATATGGTTGGTGGGAAATCCAAGATCATAGAATCATGTTTGGATGATCAGGCCCCTCTAGAGCTAAGATTCACAAAAAATATCTATGAACATCCTGTGAATGCAAAGACAAACAATCGTGAACATATAGTGATCAAGTTAAAAGTTCCAAAGAAGGAGTTGATTGAAAACAATGGAGACATTCAAAAAACTTTGAAACAGTTACATGCTAATGGTAGAAAACCAGCTCAAATGACACCAGTAGCTATCATCAACAAAACATTCAGATTTAGAGAAATGTCAGATTTCCAGTATCAAGTTAAGAACTCGAAATTTACACAAGATATTGAAGAGTCAATTCATGATTTGAATTTAATCAAGATTAAAGAGAAACTTAAGTTTGAACAAGATGACAAACCTTGGGATTTTGATGATAAGGAGAGAAAACTTTTCGATTTACCACCACCTCCAAGATTTTCGTCAATACCTCTACCTTTCAATTATAACTTTAAGAAAAACTTATCGACAGTGTTTAAAGAAGGGAAATTGGTAACAAGAAATAATTATATCAAACTACACTCAATTATAATAAAATTCAATGAACCATCTCCTCTTGAACCTTCACCTGAATTGAAGGAACAATTAAAACTATTTCAATCCAGTTCGCAAAATGCTTTTTATAGAGATATATTGGAAACTTTGAAAGCAGTTCGTGTGCTTTTCGATGAGAAGCCAATATGGATTAGAAAACATATTGAGGCTATATTACCAATACATTTGAAAGGTTGTTTAAAATTCGCTTTGCCACAAGTTTCATATACTTTCACGAAAGGTCCTTGGAGACAATCATATATCAAACATGGTGTTGATCCAAGAACTGACTCTTCTTTTAAAAGATATCAAACTGAAGGGTTTAGGGTTTTAAATTACACTCAAAAAATTCCCAAACATTTGGTTACGGATATACCAAATCATACTGCAAGTGTTTTCAAATTTGATGGTACTAATTTACCTATTTCATTATCATTTCAAATAGACGATTTAATCGATAGCGATGTTCAGACATTGTTACAAGGTGCAACAATAAGGAATGAATGTGATTTTTTTGACGGTTGGTTTGATAGATTAACCTTGTTGAGGGTTAGAAAATTAATGAGATATAAATTAAAAGTTCTTGTTGATGGTGACAATTTTGATCCTGAAAAGATAACATCTATAATGGAAGGATCACAATCAAAAGATGATGCACAAGATTGTGAGGACGAAGCTGAAGCAGATCAGCCAGATCAAGATTTTGAAGAGGATGATGAAGATGAAGATGACAATGAAAATGTCGAAGATCTCGAGCTTGATGTTAAAGAGGCCAACTATGAGGACATCTTGAAAGCTGTTGGTCGCTTCAACAAAAGTGGAGCAGAACAGCTCAGAGGACTGACAAATCTCATCAAGCAAAATGATATAGATATATAGTTGAATGAATTGAATTGTGTTAGTTTACTACGATGTTTCCCTAACCGTCTCCAAAAATCATGTTTCGCGAAATCTTTAAAGAAAAAAAATCTATGAACGATTTCAAGAACGATATAACTATAGATACCTTATTTTAAAGACAAGCTGTTGCTCACGAACCCACACATCATGTTCAGACCATCTATTAAAAGTATACCTAATCTTAGTATACTGGGGAGAAGAACCATAGCCAAAGGTCCTGGTCAATCCGGTGACTCAACATTAGGTCGTAGACCAATGAAAAAAATTAAACTAGGTAAATCAAGACCACCAATTTATTATCAATTCAACTGTAAAACTGAATTAAGTGATGGTAGTGTCATTATGAGAAAATCACAATTCCCAAAGGATGAACTGAGATTGATTCAAGATCAAAGAAATCATCCATTATGGAATCCACAAAGATCTGATTTAGAAGTTGTTGATATTAATGCCGGTGGTAGAATGGCTAAATTTAGACAAAGATTCTCACAATTTGATGTTGAAGAAAACATTAAAGAAGAAATAGCAAATAAACAGACAGGTGAACAAACAAAAGAAGCTAAAGAGGAAGAAGAAGTAGATAATATGATGATGGATGAATATCTGGAATTATTAGGACAGAATGTTCAAGAAGTGCAAAAAGGTGGTAAAGTCGCTACAAAAGCTAGTAGAAGAAGAAAATAATGTGACTATTGTAAAAAGTGATGATCTTTATAAACAACGTTGTATATATATTTAAAAAATCTTTATGAATGATTTATTTGTAGTTTTAGTTGGGTTTTAGTGGCCTTACCGATCGGAAAAACGATACATACAAAATTATAAACTTACATATTCTTTGACTTTTATTTCAAGATAACACATCGATTCTAGATTAATTTCATAGTTTCTACATAATGGGAAGTGTATTTTTACCACATTTAAACACCGGATGGTGAGTTGAAAAGCAATATAAGCGATTTTGGGAGTAATATTAACAATTTGCAGGCATGTTGATCAAGCTATTCTTTCAGGTAAGTTCGAATTAGATGGCGATATTGTGGAGTTGAATGCTAACATTAGTAACATAGAAGATGACAGAATAGTGGTGATACGATTTGGTAGAGATTGGGTGAGTACGGTCGCTTACTTTTTGGTGATTTGTTTGTACTAACTAGAAAATATAGGATAAAGATTGTATGAAGATGGATGAATTACTTTACGGAGTTGCTGAAAAAGTTGCGAATTTTGCAGCTATTTACCTTTGTGACATTGATAAAGTACCAGATTTCAATGAAGTAAGTATAATTTGTGAATTATGAATAATGTCTGTTCACTAACGATTTTAGATGTATGAATTATATGACCCCATGACGATAATGTTCTTCTTTAGGAATAAGCACATGATGTGCGATTTTGGAACTGGTGATAACAATAAAATGAATTTTACAATCAACGATAAGCAAGAATTGATTGATATAATGGAGACTATTTATAGAGGTGCACGGAAAGGTAGAGGGTTGGTTGTTTCACCTGTTCAGTACACTAGAAAATCTTGATGAATAATGAATTTTAATTGAAAGAGAAGTCAATGTAGCTGTTATACTGTATAATTCGATCTAGGCTAATCTGATTCGTTTTGATTGAGATGGAGTTCGGTTTCCTATAAATTTTGTTCCTCGAGATCATTGAAATTGGCAACAAAAGTGATCCAAGACACTAGAAAACTCCACAAAAAGACCAAGTAGTGATAACACGGGATTCCAGACTTGATGGTATAAGTTTCATAAAGTTCATCTAGCTTCATGACCCCAAACTTTGTGATTTATGTTATAATAATAATTATTTATATGGCTGTAACCCTGCCGTCGTGCCCCTTCCGAAAGTACATAATAGTGACACTTTGATGAGAAAAAAAAGATGTCGATAGTCAACAGCATTCATCTAAAATTTTGATAAATTGAATTCAAACGTTTAAAGCTTTGTCTTTAGTTATTTAACTGAAAGTTCAATTTTTGGGCACAATTCAACGTCAATTTGCTTTCCCATTGACCAAATTCAAGGTCAAAAGCTTAGTCAACGTTAAAAGAAGTTTTTCTTCATCTTTAAATCAATTAAATTCAAGAAGAACTAAAATGTCAGGAAACGCTGCACAAATCGAGTTTTCTCGTGAAAACCTTGAAAACGTCTTGAAACGTCGTTTCTTCTTTGCTCCAGCTTTTGAAATCTACGGTGGTGTCTCAGGTTTATACGATTATGGTCCACCAGGTTGTGCATTCCAAGCCAATGTCGTTGACATGTGGAGAAAACATTTCATTTTAGAAGAAGATATGTTGGAAGTTGACACCACAATGTTGACACCATATGAAGTTTTGAAAACTTCAGGTCATGTTGATAAATTTTCTGATTGGATGTGTCGTGATTTGAAAACTGGTGAAATTTTCAGAGCTGATCATTTAGTTGAAGAAGTTTTAGAAAGTAGATTGAAAGGTGATAAACAAGCTAGAGGTTTAGTCACTGATGCTAACGCTGATGCTCAAGAAGATGCTGACAAGAAAAAACGTAAGAAGAAAGTTAAGGAAATTAAAGCTGTCAAATTAGAAGATGCTCAAGTTGAAGAATACGAAAGTGTTTTAGCTAAAATTGATGGTTATTCTGGTGAAGAATTAGGTGAACTATTGGTTAAATATAACATTGGTAACCCAGTCACTGGTGAAGCTTTAGAAGCTCCAAAGGCTTTCAACTTGATGTTTGAAACCGCTATTGGTCCATCAGGTCAATTGAAAGGTTATTTAAGACCAGAAACTGCCCAAGGTCAATTCTTAAATTTCAATAAATTATATGATTTCAACAATTTGAAAATGCCATTTGCTTCAGCTGCTATTGGTAAATCATTCAGAAATGAAATTTCCCCAAGAGCTGGTTTATTAAGAGTTCGTGAATTTTTAATGGCTGAAATTGAACATTTTGTTGATCCAGAAGATAAAAAACATGAAAGATTTAGTGAAGTTTCTGATGTTCAATTAAGCTTCTTACCAAGAACTGTTCAACAAGAAGGTTCAACCACTCCAATTGAAACTACCATTGGTGAAGCTGTTAAATCAGGTTTAGTTGATAATGAAACTTTAGGTTATTTCATTGCTAGAATTTATCAATTTTTAACTAAAATCGGTGTTGATCCAGCACGTTTACGTTTCCGTCAACATTTAGCCAATGAAATGGCCCATTATGCTGCTGATTGTTGGGATGCTGAATTACATACTTCATATGGTTGGATTGAATGTGTTGGTTGTGCTGATAGATCAGCTTATGATTTAACAGTTCATGCTAACAAGACTAAAGAGAAATTAGTTGTTAGACAAAAATTAGATGAACCAGTCACTGTAACTAAATATGAATTAGATTTAGAAAAAAAGAAATTTGGTCCAAAATTCAGAAAGAATGCTCCATTAGTTGAAGAATGGTTAACTTCAAGAAATCAAGATGAATTAGTAAAATTAAAAGAAGAGTTAACTTCAAATGGTAAAATTTCATTTAAAATTCCTGAAATTGAAGAACAAATCGAATTAGATTCAACTTTCATCACCATTGAACAAAGAACTAAAGTTGAACATGTTCGTGAATATACTCCAAATGTTATTGAACCATCATTTGGTATTGGCCGTATTATTTATGCCATTTTTGAACATAACTTCTGGTCAAGAGCTGAAGCTACTGAAAGAGCCGTTTTATCATTCCCACCAATTGTTGCTCCAACTAAAGTGTTGTTAGTTCCTTTATCAAACAGTAAAGAATTACAACCAATTGTTAAGGAAATTTCAAGAACTTTAAGAAAAGAACAAATTCCATTCAAAGTTGATGATTCAGGTGCTTCTATTGGTAAAAGATATGCTCGTAATGATGAATTAGGTACTCCATTCGGTGTCACTATTGATTTCGAAAGTGTTAAAGATGGTTCAATTACTTTAAGAGAAAGAGATTCAACTAAACAAGTTAGAGGTGAAGTTAAAGATATCATTAAAGCTATCAGAGATGTTACTTATAACGGTGTTTCTTGGGAAGAAGGTACCAAAGACTTGGCTCCATTCGAAACCAAAGCTGATGAAGAGTAAACTCTTTGAAATGTGTATACCTTTTTCAATCTATTAAACTTTAATGTATGTATATCAAATCATGTAATACTTTATTTCTACATCCGAACACCATTTTTAATTTTTTTTTCTTTTTGGCAGAAATTTAATTTTGGCCTATACAATTGCAGAGAAATAAGACAAAACTTATAAACTATCTCAAGATAAAGAAAGCAAGAACGAGTTAGATAAGATCAAAGATGTCCATCAAAGAAACTGCCAAAGCATTTGTAAAGCTATTAGAAGCTCTTCCAAAGGAAAAACTCACGAACTTATCGTTAAAAGAAACACAATTACACAGATATAGACCTATAGCAGGATTGAAAAATCCAGAAAAGACACAAAAGACTTCAATTGCTGATATTGTTTCTAAGGTTAATCCATATGCAATTAAAGAACCAGAATTAAAAAAGCAAGAAGTGCTTACTGAAGAAGATATTTTGAACCAAATCAAATCATTAAGAAGCATAAGTAGTAATCAATATAGAGATTATTACTATCCAGGTGATAAATTATTAAGACCAAAGGGAAATCCTGAATATTATGAACGATTAATGGCTGAAATCAACGGTGAAAGTAAAGAGAATTTGATTACTGGTATGAGAACTGTTCTTTTGGGTAAATAGAGTGATTTGTGCATATTGTTTATTATTTAACTGTTAATTTGGGGCTGATGTGTGTTTTTTGTCATCATTTGTATATAGACAATAAGGAAATTGGTTGATTTTCTACAAACATTTTTTGTAACTGGGTTCATAAATTACGTACACGTTATTCATTAAATTATTTCTTAGCAAAGTTAACTATAGGTTTGGTTTCTTTTATGATCAAATCCTGTGAGCCTTCTTTTGCCGGTATAGCATCGCTATCTTGTTCAAATTCTATGAATGCGACTCCTCTAACTGCAACAAGTCTCACCTCGACAAATCCCTTATAATTTTGGAAAATATCAACAAGTTCATCTTGTGTGACTTCTTTAGGTAGACCTTGTACCAATAATATATTGTTTGGTGGTAAGTTTTCGAGTTTGACCTTAGGTTTCTTCACTGGTTGTTGTTCTTTCTTCTTATCCAACTCTTCCTTGACCAATTTACGTTTGTTCAAATACTCTTCATATTCTTTTCCCACCAACTTATTCTCTACAGTTGCATTTGAACTACTTTTAGCGAGTGATAACTCAATCTTCTTCTCGAATAGCTGTGTCCCGTTTAGCTTCTCTATGGCTTCTTTAGCCTTCTCTTCGCTCTCCAGTGCCACAAAAGCCTGTCCTCTCATTTTCAAGTTCTTGTGCGCTGTTACACTCTGTATAGGACCATAATTAGCGAATACTTCTGTCAATTTGGACTTTATTGTGTTTATTGATACCTTCTCGTTGATATTTCTCACGTAAACTCTATCGTTCAATGTTAGCTCATCGATTCCCAAGACTGACCCAATCCATACATACGTGTCATTGAAATTATAGGATTCCTGTGTCATTTTCCTGCTTCTTCTGTGCTGTTTTCAGTTTCTTGTAGAAGACAATCAAAGCTTCCAAAAGTTTATATTTGTTTCGCGGGGCTGCAAACCAAAAATTTTGTGGTAATTTTTGTTTATGTGTATAATTATAATTGATCTTATCTGAATAGTTCAACAAGATATCACACAATCAAACCAAATGGCTTCAAAAAATACCTGGGAGCTGCTGAAACACGGTGGTGCTGCTGCGGAAGAAGGAGGGCTTGCAGCTGCTGCCAACGTGAGCGACCTGGGCGCGTATATTCCCAAGTCCAAGTATTTTGGCGACTTGGAGGACATAGAAGATGGGAAAAGAAGGCTGTTGATCAGACTGCTGTTGCAGTTCAGCGAGAAGCTAGGCTCGATCGAGAGCGTCTACCCGTTCAAGAACACAGTGGCGATGGACTACTTGACGTGGGCTGTTTGCGCTGGCAAAATCACCGAACTCAGGCTAAATGAAGACCTTCTGACACAGTATATCCAGAATTTGATCGAGCAGTCAATTCAGAACGCAATACAGCAGAACGATCCAAAACTGGTTACTGGCTCTTTCAAATATCGTCTAGTTATTGACGCGTTGGTGTCGATAGCGAAGACATTAGGTGATGCTACTTTGTCAAATTCAAGCATTTATCACAAGATTGAGTTTCTAGCGGTCGATCTTGAGTTCTTACGTGATGGTAAACTCAATCAAAGCAATTCTGTGTTAACAAGAGTCAAAGAAACGTTGAAACTAACTTCAACCCCATTCGACCCTAATAGCATCCCAGATCGGCAAGCTACAAGGTTGAGTACAAATATGGAGCAACAACATATTGATAGTTCGCCTCCTGTTGATTCCTCAGATGATGGTGAAAAAGATCAAACCACAATTGTGAGAGATTCACAACCAAACGTCTTGACCCAGTCAACTCAATTGAAAGATATACAGTCCAGTGGCTTAACACAAGAATCAAGAATCGAAGTACAGGCTACATCGAGCTCCAACAACACTTCACAGCATACCAAGGATAGTCAAGATTCACTCAATGCAGTCGCAAGAAACTCACAATCTGAAAAAGGATCAAATCACGTACTTCCAACAGCCCAACTCCAAGATAGACAATTGAGAGACTCCGGAGATCCTCCTGTACATTCAATGAACACAAATACTAGTGCTAACGACGTCTCAATAAGATCTGTCCATTCACAGGCCTCGAAAAGTTTCGAAATACAGGATTCGCTAGCAATACCAAATGATGTGAAAAGGCTTATCGAATTAGAGGCTAAGGATCGAATTGATGCTAGTAGGGTATTTACAGGCTATTTTGAAAGTCGCCTTTCTAAAATATGGGATACAGCTCAGCTTCTTGAAACAAAAGTAAGATCATTGGAGGAATCACAACTTTTAATTTTTGCAATTCGTGATACCTTAAAACAAAGACAAGGATTAAATCCAAATGGAGAGAATGAGATAAACAATTTGAACTCACTACAGTTGTTCCTTGAAAATGATGTATCTGAAATAAAGAAAACGCTTGAAGAATATAGACCGGAAATAGTCAACATAAGGTCAGTATTACCAAGTCTGAGACAAATCACGGAGAACCTAGCTCTTGCGCAAAATCATATTAAAGCCATGTTTACCAATGTGGTCTCAAGAATGAGCGCCTTGGAATCTCATGCTCAAAAGGAAAATGATTTTGAAGCAAAACTACAAGTTCAAAGTGATCTCATCAAGAAGTACGTCTCAGAGACCACTGGTCGGATTAACAATACAGAGTCATCTTTGAAAGTTTCTGTTGATTCTTGGAAATCGGATCAAAATAAACTGTACCAAAAACATAATGAAATTTTATCAGTTGTTGTGAAAGATTATGTTAAGAAGGGCGACTTGAAAGCTTACACAGAATTGTGGAACACACAATTTCGTTCGCTAAGTGAAAAATCTGGATCTTTTGGGAATGCCGCTACTATCAAAGAAATCCAAACTCAGTTGAAAGACATAGTCACCAGACTCGAGACGCAGAATTCATTCAATGACAAAGGTAAATTCGAAGCGGTTCATTCCGAAGTTTCAAGTTTGCGTGAAGGTATCTCTGCTATAGGTGATTTCACTGACAAACTTAAAAATGCCGTTGCTCAAGATGTTCAGCTTTTGGACAATTCTATTAAAATTTTGCCTTCCGCTAAATCAGTTGAAGATATTAAAAAGGATCAAGATAAAATTTCATTCTCGTTCGAAAACTTAAAAGTCACTTTAAAAAATACATCACTCGAGTTGCAGTCTCGCATAGGTGCTTTGGAAACCAAACTTGAGACTGCATGTACATCTATGTCTGATATGAATGGAAAGTTGGATCGCAGAGTCGATGATGTTGGTAATCTAACGGGTATAACCAACAATACTTTAAAGGAACTTGAGGCAAAATTTGGATCATTGGAGAGCCAATTCAGAAATGCTGTGACCCCGCAGAGGTTTCAAGTCCTTGAAGCAGATGTTCAGAAGTATTTCGATAGAATTGATAACTTAGTTTGTTATATGCTTGACCTGTTCGATACTAAATCCAGTGATGATCTGGTAAGAAAGGTTTTACAGGACACTGAAAATCAGAAAAAACAGGTGGATGAAACTCTCAATGCTTTGTCTTTTAAAGTAGCAGCTAATGAAAAAATCATCCCGGAAATTACAAAGTTGAAAACATCATTTGACGCAACAAAGGAAGATCTTGAAAAGTTGCATGCTAAAATTGATTCAAATAATGCCAGTGTTCATGATGGTGAAGTTCCTCAAAATGCTGACTTGCAAGATATCTTGAAACGTTTGACTACTTTAGAGGACTCTCGTGCTCAAGGTTCCATGGCACAGGATTCAAATAACTTTGATGATGGCGCGTTAGATACAATACGCTCTGAGATAAAGAAGCTTTCTCAGAAACTGAAAAAGAAGGTTGAATTTGATAACACTTTTTTAAATGATAAGTTTCTTGATATTAGTCAAGAATTAAAATCGCTTAGAGAGGGACAAAACATGTTGAGTGAAGCAGTAAATGCCGATAATGTTAAAGAGGATCCTGTTGACGATACGAAATTTGATATATTGATGAAGGAAATTCAATTGATGAAAGGTAATCAATTGAGAATGGAAATTGAATTGTCGAAGAGCAAAAAAGCACAATTGTCAAGTGAACAAAAAGTTAAAGAGTTGACAACCCGTTTAAATGAATTTCAATCTCAGCCTCCGGCAACCGGTCTCCCAGTTACTTCACTCCACACACAAAAGTCTCGTGCAACAACTGTTCAGTCTGCTCCTGGTGATATGAATTCCCGGATTTCGAACCTGTTGACCAGAAGCAAACCGCAAACCAGTCAGGCTGGCTCGCCAAAGGGATCCAAAAGATCATCAGAGTCGCCTTCAACTTCATCTCCTCAATCAGTTGCTGGTCTAAAAAGGATCAAACTATTCCGTAAGTTTGATGAAGAAAAATAATACAGTGTAATTAGAATTTTCATATAATGAGATTACGATATTGATAAACTTCAAGTACTTTTGATTAAAAAAAAACTTTCCAACATACTCTATAAATCTATAATCATCACAAGTTTCTACTGTTCGAAGAACCACCTTGGGAAGTTTTAGCACTTACAGTGTTCTCTTTCGTGAAGTTTTTTTTACCAGGTAACTTATCTTCATCATCATATTGATGGACATAATCATCTAAGGCTAACTCTTCCAAATCTGATGGTACATCATCGGATTTTTCTTCATCCATTATTTGAGGTAAGAATAAATTCAAAATAGTTGCAATGATACCACCTAACGCATAACTCGATTCCATAATAACAGTAATAGCATCCAAAAACCCAATCAATGCATGATTATTACCCGAGTAAGTAAAAACATTTTCGAACCAATCTGGTAAGAGAATACACCCAATCCCTGGTAACAATGCAGCTGTTAAAACAAATCTATCTCTTCTTGTGAAGCTAGAATTTGATATAATTTTAATACCTGAGACAGCAACAGAAGTGAATAAAAACGAAGTCATACCACCCAATACTGGTTTTGGAATTGCAACCAATGAAGCTGCAAATTTGGTGAATATACCCATTATAATCAAGATGATGCAACACCAGTAACCTGCTATTCTATTGGCACATTTCGTTATAGAGATGACACCGTTATTTTGAGCAAATGTTGACATTGGTGTGATTGTACATAGACCTGCAATAATGGAATTTAATCCATCACCAAGAACACCCCCTTGAATTCTTGATTCATATGAAGGACCTTCAGTTTCTAATCTTGACACTTCAGATGTAGCAGTCAAATCACCAATTGTCTCCATAACAAGAACTACGTAGACAATTAACATTGGTAATACTGCAGGCCCATAGATTGATAATTTGAAAGTTGTAGTCCAAACGAAACTAGCAGCTGGAGCAGAATCAATAGATGTCTTATCAAAATAACCACAAGCAGCAGCAATAATACAACCCACTAAAAGACCTAAGATAACTGAACATGATTTCATAATTGGAGCACCCCATTTTTCGAAAATGATAATTGTAATGTACACCAAGAACCCTAGGCCAATGAATTGAGCACTTCCATAAGGTAAAGCATGAGGGGCACCTTCTGCAGGACAAATAGCATCAACACATCCTGAACCACCGACCCAATCTTGAAATCCTGCTTTGATCAATGAGATACCCATCAATAACACCACTGTACCGGTGACCACTTGTGGAAATAATTTTTTCAAAAATTTTGGTGGAATGAAAGAGATCAAAACTTCCAAGATACCACATAAACATGAAGTTCCAATAATTGCACCATATCCATCTGGACATGATAAATAGGTTCCATCTTCACTTGTTGGACAAAATCCAGATTTATACATCAGTGGGAAAACTTTTTGCACAACGACAATAATACCAAATGATGATCCCACAACTGACAACATACCAGACCCAATATAGTAAGGAGTTTTATATATATGGAATCTTGTAATTTGAATCATGGATAAAAATCCGCTGACGATTAATGAAGCTGTAATTAGATACTGTTGTTGAGCAGAATCAAAATTGGCAGAATATGACACAATTAAAGGAGGTGTAATGATACCAGCAAGCATAGCTAACGAATGTTGAAGTCCCAATATGATCCCCAGGACAATAGGCATCTTTGAATCCAAACCAAAAAAGGGCTGAATAACATCATTTTGCTTCATGAAAGGTAGTTGTGGAGTAAAAAGGTAGGCATAGTCATAATCACCTAGGATTCCTTCTTTTGTAGTGACTTTGTGTATTACACGAAGTAAGCGAGCTTTTATAATATTTGACATATCCCCAGTTATTCTTACTCTGCAATAATGTACCTAGAACGATATCTTTGAAGCTAAACAATAGAATCAGCCGTTGAAGATCTATCGTACGCGTATATGTATAATATGAAAAATTTTATGATAAATCCGATCAATTTAATAAATTAAAGTTAACTCCGTGACGAGTCAAAAACACTTCGGTGATAATTTCGATTCGGATTTAATGAGATTGACTTTAACTAGTTGTCACTTAATCATGGCCCATTTAATTAGCCAAACTTACTTAATCGTCTGGCCCAGTAATTCCAAATATAATTCCTACGTACGCGCCTGGGACCATGATATATATATTTTAAGCCGGCCGCGGCGCGCGCGGCGCGCGAATATTTTTACTAGCTAGTGATCAATTTTGAAAGTTAAATTAAAATTTACTAGGTGTACGAACTTTTTGAAATTAATTAAAATTATATAATATAAAAATTCATATGAATATGTATTAATTTGCCCTTTGATTTGGGCTCCCGTGAGCCGTTAATTTTATATAAAAGATCAGATCGATCTATAATTTCGAATCAATATTGATCAATTAATGTTAATTAATACATACCTGGGCATTCGCGAAATTACATAATCATGGATTATATAATAGTTGTATACCGGCCGAAAGCCGACATGTTTTTAGTCTTTATACAAGTACACTGCATACACTTCAGGTAAACGTTCGGCCCTGAAGTCGACTTGAAACGATTAACGTGAGGTATATCCTGAACTTTTCACAGCAGTGAAGTAGTGCTTACCAAATCCTGGCATGTGATTGTCTCTTTTCACACAAACTGACCGTTATACATGTTTTCCTTCGCACCAGAAATTCGAAAACGTGCATTACAAAACACGAAAACTGAGAGGAGCTTAAACCGCCCACCAGAAGTGATTCTGAGCTACACCAGTGCTATAGGAAGATCTTTAACAGCAACACGTGTACTCAAGATGAAAGACATGGGACGCGTCGAGTATCTGGAGTTCATATATAAGAGCACCCTGACCTGCTAAGGATGTTCTGTCTGAGATATTCTGGTTAAGCGCTATCGATTTCAACAATCAACGATGGATTCAATTATTGATGGGTCAATCCCGTACAGAGATTCTCTCAAGGCATTGTTGTTGAACAACAATGCCGTATCTGACCAGATTTTCTCTGGATCATACGGTCAATTTTTCAAATATTCATTCCTTTTATTAACTGGTACTTCGTTTTATCTCTACTTCTTAGCAAGTGACAAAACAAGATCATTTCTGCTGTTTATTTGGGCTTGTTTTGTTAAGCCTTTTGCTCCATCCAACAGAAAAATCAATAACGATCAACAAAACAATCTGGAATTGTTTTATAAGACTCAGGCAAAGGTGTATGATACCACAAGAGAAGTACTTCTACAAGGCAGAGAAAATGCTATGAAACTTGCCTTGGCTCATCTACAAGCTGATAATAAATCCAGCAAGAAACTTGTCTGGGTTGATATTGGAGGTGGTACTGGGTTGAATATTGAAAAGATGGATAATCAAGTTGCAAGATTGAGTGAAAACTTCGAAGCCATATACTTGGTTGATCTTTCACCTTCTTTGTGCGAAGTTGCAGAACAAAGAGTATTGGAAAACAAATGGTCAAATGTTCACATTATTTGTGGAGATGCATGTGACTTTCAGCTTCCTGGCCACACAGAAGTGGACTTGATCACTTTCTCTTACTCTTTATCTATGATTCCATTATATCATTCTGCTATTGATCATGCGTCCAAATTACTGAAGCCAGATGAAGGTATTATATGCTCTGTGGACTTTGGTGTTCAGTCTGACTCTACATCTATTGGAAAAATTAATACATTAGGCGGTCTTGTCAATCGTCATGTTCCATGGATTTATAGAACTTTCTGGAGAATTTGGTTCGAATGTGATAAAGTATTCTTGGATCCATCAAGAAGGGAATACCTCGAGTATAAGTTTGGTACATTGAAATCGGTGAATTGTTATAACTTTACATTGGGTAAGATTCCATATTATATTTGGTTAGGTGTCAATAAGCAACATGATGCTCAGCTAATGTACAGATTCAACCAACTAGCAACCGAATCTCCATACTTGGCGCCTGTTGACCCAAAGAAATTATCTGATGATGAAAACCAAAAGGATGGTACTTCAAAAGCTTTGGAAGCTGCCTTGAGCAATGTCAAGAAAGGACTACCATACCCATCGATTTTTTATCAAAAGGAAACATGGAGAGTTTACTATGATGAGCTGAGTGATGACTATGAATGCTTTAAAAATCAATACATCTATGCTTTTACATGGGAAGATCCAAGAGAAGATGCTAAGATTTTAAAGCTAACTCCAAAGGATACTGTTCTTGCTATTACATCTGCTGGTGATAACATTCTTTCATATGCCTCATTAGGTTCAAATGCACCAAAAAGAATTCATGGTGTTGATCTAAATCCTTGTCAAGGTCATTTAGTAGAGTTGAAACTAGCTGCTTTAGCAACCCTATCACATGAAGAAACATGGAAAATATTTGGTGAAGGTAAGATCTCCAATTTCCAAGAATTGTTAATCGGTAAATTAGCACCACATATGTCCTCAAATGCCTTCCAATATTGGATGAATAAAGGTGAAAAGACTTTTGATCCAAATGGGAAAGGTCTTTACGATACTGGTTCAACTAGATGGGCTTTAAGATTAGCAAGATATGTTTTCAAAATAACAGGTTTGTCTTCAAAGATTGAAGACCTTTGTAATGCAAAGACTTTGAATGAGCAAAGAGAAATTTGGAATGAATCAATCCGTCCAGTTCTTTATAGTGCAGTTGTGGGAAAGATTTTTGTTGGGAATCCCGTTTTCTTATGGAAGGCTCTTGGTGTTCCTGCGAATCAGGCTGCAATGATGGATTCATCAATTTTGCAATATATCATCGATACTTTGGATCCAATTGTGGAACGTTCGTTGATTTCAAATGATAACTACTTTTATTATTTATGTTTACAATCCCGTTATTCTCCAAAGAATTGTCCAGATTATTTGACCAAACAAGGTTTCAAAGCCTTGACCAAAAAGGCTCCAAACTCTCCATTAGAAGGTATCAGATTACATACTGATTATTTGAATAATGTTTTGGCTCGCTTAACTAAAAAGACAATTTCAGTGGCTGTCATTATGGACCATATGGATTGGTTTGATCCAAAAGGAACAGATGTTGATATTGAAATTGACGCTTTACACTCTGCATTGTGTGATGGTGGTCGTGTCATGTTAAGAACAGCTGCTTTAAAACCTTGGTATATTAAAAATTTTGAACAAATGGGATTCGATTGTCATGCCGCAGCTACTAGACATTCAGGGACTTCCATTGACAGAGTAAATATGTACGCTTCAACATGGATTTGTACCAAGAGAGGATCTAGAAAGGAACGTCAAATGAGTACTTTGACTTTGAATAAAGATTAAAGAAATTGTGGTATATAAAAGTATGTGTTAAATGAGATTCAGTTGAGCTGAATAAATGATTTTTCTTTATGTCTATGAAGTAGAAAATTCAAATGCCTAATCATTTTGTTTATTAATATTCATTGCCAATATACATGTAATTTCATTAACGTTCTTCTCTATCACCATAATCCTTTTTACCTTTACGTTTACCACCTTTTTGATTATTCTCTTGAAATTCTTTAGTTTCACGAATAGCTTGTGCAGTAGCCTTATCAACGTATTCATGTAATGATAAAATTTCATCTCTTTCCACATTTTCTTTAGGTAATTTCATATTTATGATTTGTTCAATTCTAATCAATAATTCTAAATCGTATTGTGTAACAAGACTAACGGATTTCCCTGATCTACCAGCTCTAGCAGTTCTACCAACTCTATGAATGTAAGCTTTAGAATCTGTAGGTATATCATAATTTATGACAACATCAACAGATGGGATATCCAAACCTCTTGCAGCAACATCAGTAGCAACCAAGATATTTGTCTTACCTGATTTGAATCTGTTCAAGGCACTTAGTCTTTGTGCTTGTGATAGTTGACCATGTAATGGGACAGCGTTGAAACCTAGTATACGTGACAACAGTGCGGTTCTTTGTGAATGGGCGCAAGTTCTTGTAAATATAATGATTGATTTTCCTTCAAATTGTTTTAAAAGATAGATCAAATATGTGTTTTTTTGACCGTCTGGTACGATCATCATGGATTGAATCAATGTATCCACAGTGGAATATCTATCAGAGACTGAGACTTTAACAGGATTAGTCAAGGACGCACGTTGTAATTTATCAATCTTGTTTGTCATTGTCGCAGAGAATAGATATGTGGTTCTTTCTCTTGGGATAACTTTGAAAATCTTGTCCAACACTGGACCAAACTCCATATCTAGTAATCTATCAGCTTCATCCATAACCAAGAATTTCAAAGCACGTAAAGAGAACCCTTTCAAATGTTCCAAATGATCCATCAATCTCCCCGGTGTAGCAACAATAACATGTGGTTTACGCATCAAATCTCTAGCTTGCTCCATCATATCCATACCACCCACTATACAAACACTTCTTAGACCCATTCCTGAACCTAAAGCGTCAAAAGTGTCTTTGATTTGATAAGCCAATTCTCTTGTTGGTGCCAAAACAGTGGCAAAGTATGGGGTCTGTGCATACCAAAGGGCTTGTAAGATAGGGATGGCGAAAGCGGCTGTTTTACCTGAACCAGTTTGAGCCAACCCGATTAAATCACGTCCTTCAATACCATGTGGAATCGCTTCTGCCTGGATTGGTGTTGGTTTGTCGAATTTCAAAGCCTGACACGCTTCTAGCAGCTCAGGGATCAATTTAAGCTCACTGAAAGATTTGATTGTTGGCTTGGTCACCTCTTCGTTTGCAGCATCTTCAGCTGGTTCTTCCTTTGTCGATACTGGTTCCTCCGGTTGTGTCTTCTTCTTTTCTAATAGGGCTTTTCTCTTGATCTTTTCCGCCAAATCGATGGCAGTCTCCTTCTTGCCAGCCTTCTTAGAGGTCTTCTTCTTGATCTTCCCGTCTATGCTTGGGCTCATATTGTCTCTATCTTTGAACAGTTATGTCTGTATTGATCTGCTTATAAACAGTTCTTGATTAGGCATAGATAAATTTTTTTATGGGCCAAAATAGTGGTGTTCGGATGTCATCGCGGGCAGTAAAAAAATTTGAAGAGCCTTTATAATAAAGAAGAGATGGCTTGTATGATGAGAGTTGTAGATACTAGATAACGAGACAAGATGGCTAAAAGAAGAGTGAGTTGAATGCTGAGAGAATAGCTTTAAAGTGCCATATACTAACAGAGAAACCACAGACAAAGAACAGAACTCACGCAAAGGTCACCGATGAGGAGAAGGCTAAGATTCCTCGTTCTATGGTTCTTAGAATTGGATCCAATATGAAGAACCATTCCTTGACCCAACTGGTCAGAGACATGAGAAATGTGATGCAGCCTCACACTGCAATCAAGCTAAGGGAGAGAAAATCCAACAAGCTCAAGGATTTTGTCGTTATGGCAGGTCCTTTGAACGTTTCACATCTATTGGTGTTCAGTCAATCTGAAGCGGGTACAACACAATTAAGATTAGGGAGAATGTCAAGAGGTCCAACTATAACGTTTAAAGTTGAAAACTACTCTCTATGTAAAGATGTTAGAAGAATCTTGAGACATCCAAAGTCAGTCACCAAAGAATCAAAAGAATATTTGAATCCACCTTTATTAGTGTTGAATGGATTCACAAATCCTCAAAAGGCTCCACCTCATGAAAAATTATTGATTACCACATTTCAAAACATGTTCCCACCTATCCAACCACATACTACAAAGTTAAATTCTGTCAAAAGAGTGCTTATGATAAATAAAGACCCAGAGACTGGCCACATAGAGTTACGTCATTATGCTATTGATACTAAAGCAGTTGAAGGTTCAAAGAGTTTGAAAAAATTGATCTCTGCGAAGAACAATTTGAATAAAAAATTACCAAATTTAGGTAAAGCTTCTGATGTTTCAGATTTAATCTTGGATCCATATGCTAATGGTGCGGGATTCACAAGTGATTCAGAGGTTGAAGATGACACTATTGTGGATTTAAAAGAAGATAGAACATCACAATTATCCAAGTCAAAGGACACAAAGGAAGACACACAGGAAGATGAAGCTTCAAACATTAGAAAGAAAGCCATTAAATTGACAGAATTAGGTCCACGTATGAAATTAACAATGACCAAGATTGAAGAAGGTGTTTGTTCTGGTAAAGTCCTTTACCATCATAATGTTAAAAAATCCAAGACTGAGATGAAAGAATTGGAAGCCAAGCATGCCGAACGTCAAAAGGTTAAAGATGAAAGAAAAAGAGTACAATCTGAAAATATTGCTAGTAAAAAGGCTAAGAAGGATGCAAAGAAAGAACGTCGTTTGAAACGTAAAGAGGAAAGAGAAGCTAACGGTGAAAATGCCGATCAAAGCGATAGCGATGCTGAAGGAGCTGATAACAGCGAGGAAGAGAGCGATGATGATCAAATTCCAGAAGATTTAGATAGTGATCTATACAGTGATGTTGATGAAATCGAGTCTGACAACTAAAAAGGCTTCGGAAAAATGTATACTAAAAATAAAAAGAAACTGTATTTTCCCGCCAACCCTCGTAATTCGAAAATTAAAGTTGCTCGGATTTCGAAATTGGTTTGTTTGGCTTTTGACTTATGGAGAAGTAGATATACTCCGTTTTTTGTTTATAGATAGGGTTCTATTTGAATCTGTTCACCTTCGATACAGGAACTGCTAATAGTGATAGATACTGAAGGAAGGATTGCGTGTGCTTGTGCTTTTTTTGGTTTATCGATACATTATAGATTAAAGCTGTCAAAAAAGTGCCACTATTGATAGGTATCGGGATTAGTGGGCTACTTGATTTATAATTAAAGTAACTGATTTTGGAAACTTTCAAATAATTAACTGTGATATATTGTTATAATCATCACATTGATGTCCATAAGGTATGTCCGATACACACTCATCAAGAACAAGAACGGATATTCCGGTATGGCAGGCAGATGAAGAGGTAGCATCATGTTTTATCTGTAATAAAGATTTCTCATTGTTTCACAGAAGACACCATTGCCGGAAATGTGGGCTTGTTGTATGTGCTGACTGCTCAGATACCAAAATGTCATATGAACCAGGGACTTATGTTGTCACACCTTTGAATCAGATATATATGGAATCACCTCTGGTCCCACATAGGACTTGTGATGTATGTGTCCAACATTTAGCGCTAGAGAATAGCCTAAGGGATAGTTTTATGACTACGGGAACTAACCCAATGGAAGTGCCACCAAGAAATCAGATCAAAGATATTGTAACTCAGAGAACAGTGGATCTTGATAATGATGATTCGGACCAGGAAAGAGAACGCTGTCCAATCTGTAACAAGAATTTACACAATCTGAATGAAATTGAAAGAGAGGATCATATTAATACCTGTTTAACTCATGCAGAGTTTTCAGGATCTCCAGAACAGTTCAGAAGCAATAGAATGTTGGTATATCATATCCCGTTCCCAGATCCTAAAAAAGTAGTTGTATCGTGTTCAGACGCTTCAACATCAACATTGCAACAGAATGCATTATCAAATTACGAAAAGAATCTAAAAGATGATGAATGTGTTATCTGTCTTGAAGATTTAACTCCAGGTGATAAAGTTGGTCGTCTTGAATGTCTTTGTGTTTTCCATTATAAATGTATTAAAAGTTGGTTCAAGAGAAAGGGACCAGGGAATTGTCCTGTTCATGCTGTACATGAATGAATAATCTCAAGGGTTTATGTTTACGATAATGGCTAAGGAAATGTGGGAAGTTGGAACGCTCTAAAGGTTACATGGAGTTTTTGGGATTTTTTTGTTATAATTATTTTGGGTCTGTCTTTCGCTGAGAATTGTTTTGATTTTAATAGATATACTAAATTAAAGGAAGCGTATTTAAAAAATGTAGACTTGCTATGATGAATTCAGAGATCTTGTTTGAAATTTGATCTTGAATATCAAAGGCCACAGTTTTTGACTTTTGAGTCTTGACCCGCGAATATCAACTTTATACAAAACGTCACGAAAGTTTGTTTACATTACCAACCACATTACAGGTAAGTTTCAAAATTAAGACTTCTGTTTACAAAAACGATTAAAGACAATGGAGAACCCACACGAACAAGTGCAAAACGCTTTATTAGCACGTATTATCAACAACGTTGTACGTATGGCCATTGATGATGAAACTTTTGACGCGCGTTACTAACAGTTAATCAACAGGAAAGATTGAATGAAAGTGTTGTTATTATGAATAACTCCTTACGTGTGAGTGTTTATGATCAATCTTTAACCTGAAATATAAACTAATTTTGTCATAGGAAACCAATAAGGATAATTTACAAGTCGAATTAGTTGCACAGATGTGGGAAAACTATCAGGCTAATGCTGAGTTCAATCTGGAAGCCACTGGAAATAAACAAAAACCATTATAGAGAAAAAAAGAGTAAGAGAGAAAGTGAGCGTGTGAGTTTGGCAGTCAGTTTTACAATTATGGTAAGAGGAATAAACCCTTACTTGGTTATTCCGATACTCCCAGGTTTCCAAAAATCACACAAATGAGCTCAAGATAATACATGGTGAGCAACGACCAACGGCTCAAGGATACAGAGAAAACAATATCGTTTCACATCTACAACTTCTCAAACCATTCTAAAATAAATCCATCCCTTTTTATTATTATACAGTGAAACATAAATGAAAATTAAGCAAATGAGAAAATGATTCTTGGGATAATAAACAAAAACTTCTTTTGTGAATAGCTCTTTATAATGAAAACCATATTCGATGCTCTTGTGAAATGCTTGTAGTTCATGATATGAAATTTGTTCTTTTGTGTTGAATGATGTTTTGTATCTCTAGCACCTCATCCTTAGTACTTGATGTTTTCTATTGGATAGTTAGTAAATGATACAAGCCCTAAAATATATCTTATTATAACATACCTTGTTGAGTTGGCAATAAGTTGAAACGTTTTTTCAAAGTAACTCTTTGTCTTGAGTATTTATCATCTGGAGAGAAACGAGCTGGATGAGCTGATTTGGTGATTTCACCAGCTTCAGTGGTTTTCTTCAAGGTATAGATTCTCTTCCCGTCTGGGCCCAAGGTGAACATTAAATGCATGGCGAATGGATAGACTTTTGTAACTCTAAAGTATCACATTCATTGACATCTTTTCTATACACTTTTTCACTTTTAATTTTTAAAATTTTTTTTTGAGATGGATTACGTAAGTTGTGACCAATCTTAAATTTTGAAGCGCACACGACTTTTGGATCATCAAGTGTTTTGGGTTTTGGCCTTGGTGTCTTAAACAATAACAACAAATTAATAGATCGAATGTTCGTGCTGGGAAGAATACCGATAGACCGATAGAAGAGCATTAAGTCCAAAGATATGTCCAAGAAAGACGACTTCGCCGACTTGTTTTCGGCTTACTCCTCCAAAAAGAAGGACGATTCCAAGCTATCACTGGCCGAACGTGGAAAGAACAGTCCGTCACTTGTCCAGAATAAAGGGAACAATTGGGCAGATTTTGACTATTTAGAGTCTTCAAGATCTAGTTCTCGTGCTGCACAGAATGGATCAAACCTACCTACAAAGTCACAAAGTGTGAACTCATCAAAGAACAGTAGCGAACGTGATCTGTTTGAAGGGTTCGATGCAATCAACAGTAGGAACGCAGCAACTCCATCAAATTTGGCACAAAATTCAATCAAGAACGAGGATTTGTTTGAAGGGTTCCCTAGCTCAACTCCTTCCTCAGGTCAAGCCAGACAAAATGAAATTGATCTTTTGGATAGTTTTGGTGACGATTTTTCCTCGTCCAATGTTTCATCAACCTCCATTCCAAGAGTAAATCAACAGGTCCCTCCACAACAACAAGATCCAAATGCACAAAGTTTTGATGACCTCTTTGCAGTTTTTGATAAACCTCCTGAACCAAAACATCAGGAATCTAAACTCGAAAATCCAATACCTCAACATTCCAACCAGCAGTACAATGTGCTAAACAGTAACACTGCGTCACCAAACGACGTGAATCAAAGAAGTCGAAAGGCAACTCCAAAGGTTAATGATGAGGCCAAGGACGAAGCTTTAGCTTCGCTTGTTGATATGGGATTTTCAATCGATCAAGCATTAGAAGCATTGGAACATACAGGGAATAAAACAGATGTTCAAAGTGCTGTTTCATATTTGATGAATAAAGCTCACAATGAAGGCAGAGCCAGATCAGGATTACCACCAGAGAGATTGGGTCGTACTTCTTCAAGTACAACTTCTAGATCAAGAAATGGATATGCTAAGAACGCTAGTCAATATTTTGAATCTTTCACCAAGACTGTGTATAAAGCATCTGATAGACTTGCAAATGAAGTGGCGGATAAATTTTTCAGTCCACCTCCAACCGATGGAAAACCTGCTTGGATGCGTGATCAAGATAGATACAAGAGAAGATCAGAATTTGAAGAAGATCCCGAGGAATTTGACGAAGAGATGGTTGAAAGATTGAACGTTAATGACGATCACGATGATTATAAAAGAGCACCACAACCGCCTCCGAGAAGAAGTGCTCACCCATCTAGAGAGGCACCAAGAAGAGATTCTGCTCATAGACCTCCTCGCCAACCTTCTCAAAAGACAGATGATTTACTGGTAGACCACCATGAACCTGCCCAACCCCCAAAACCAGAAGAGGATTTTGATATCTTTGCTCCATTACCATCAAAACAACAAAACAAAGCTCCACTAACGGCATCTCAAAAATTACAAAACTCAAACTCGAACGACATGATGACATCATCTTCAAGAAGAAGAACAGCACGTCCAGCATCCAAACCAAATACACCTACAAGACCTGTGATAAACATGTCTTCTATAGAAAAAGAGACTTTTAATGAGTTTCGTGAAAGAGGTGGTGTTGCATTTAAACAAGGTGATTTTACAACGGCTTCAGATCATTATCTCAAGGCATTAAATGCCTTACCTAAAAATCACATTTTATCAATCATTGCATACTCAAATTGTATCACTGCATCTTTTAAGAATGGTGAAAATAAAAAAGTTGTTGAGCTTGCCAATTCTGCATTAGAATTGATTGGTCCTACAAGAGGTGTATCTGAAGAAATTGAACCTGGTAAAAATATGAAGGATTTTTGGATTAAAATTACCCAGAAAAGAGCTGAGGCTTTAGAGCATTTGGAGAAATTCCAAGATTCATTAAATTCATATAATGAACTAATTGAAAATGGTGCTGCAAATAAGATTACATTAGATGGTAAAAGACGTTGTCTTGAAGTTTTGAATCCGAAACCTAAGGCACCAGTGAAGGCTAGAGCACCAGCACCAACACCAAGAAAGTCAACACAATCCTCCACCACTGATGGTGAAGCATCTAAGAGAATACGAGAAGCCAATAAGGCATCACAAAAATTTGAAGAAGACAAATTCAAACTAAACGATCAAATAGACCTCAAGATTAATTCATGGAAGAATGGTAAAGAAGATAATCTAAGGGCATTGTTAGCATCACTTCATGATATTTTATGGGAATCAACAAATTGGAAACAAGTTAGTATGGCTGATCTTGTTATGCCTAAGAAAGTTAAAATTACATATATGAAAGCTGTTGCTAAAGTTCATCCTGATAAAATTCCACAAAATGCTACATCTGAACAAAAATTAATTGCTCAAAGTGTCTTTGTTGTTATTAACACCGCATGGGAGAAGTTTAAAGTCGCAAATAACATACAGTGATATTGAATAGATTAGATCATTTTATTTTGTTTCTGTAGAATTATTACTCATTGCTTCACTTAAAGCTTGTTTAAACTTTGTAGTAGCAGTGGTCAAAGATTCATTTAATGGTTTCATATAATGAATTGATTGTTCTTTAACTTTTGGATCTTTAATTTGTTCCAATGCAACTTTTATTCTCTCTTGGGATTTTAATAAACTGTTATAGAGACTCTTTACGTTATTAGCCTGTGATGAATCACCAGATGAAAAATGTAACCAAAAATGCCTTAGAAATTCAACAGAGGTACCATGTGTGATTCTTAATTGTTCAAGTAGATCTTTATCCACAGTATCATCTAATTCATCCTTGACTTCATGATTTGCCTGCTCTTCTAATGAACGGTAGACTTGCCAGCTTTGCTTTGATTGTTTGGCATTAACACGAACTGAACTTAAAACGGTAGAAGCAGCATCAGTAATGTGTCTTTTCTTTTCACCTTCGAATATACCTTGTAGATCTAAAGGTGTTTCCAATTGACGTTTCAAAGAATCATTGAATTGTGCATATTCTTGTCTAGTTGGAGGTTTGACTTTCTTTATCTCGTGTTTTTCAGTTTCAGGCCTTAGTGAAATTTCTGCATATTCAGTATGTTCTGGAGTTTCCAAATCTTTAAATAGTAATTCTTGTCTAACACGTTCATTTTCCTTTTGCTCTTTAGTTTTCTCATCACCTGGTGTAGCAGATCTAGAATATTCATGTTCCAAACTATTAACCATTTTTTGACTTAATCTATTCATACTTTTAAGCACAGATACAGTTTCCGGCACTGCATTTGGCTTCATTGTCAAATCTGGTGCATTCCCCAACTTGGTGGAATCATCTGCATTGTTCCCTTCTAAATCAATAGTCTTGTTCACTTTATGATTCAAAGTTTCATCTTCATGTTTTTCATAATCGACATCCATATTAATATATTTATCCAAAATCATATCACCTCTAGCGTTATTATTAATTTTTTCACCTCTTAATTTTCTAAATAGTTTGGAACTGAAAAATCTTGACCAAAATTCACCTTCTGATAATCTCGGCACATTATCATCATATGCTTTTCTAACAACAGGATATTGTTCAAAAATTGCATGGATTTTCTCTCGAGTCACAGAGACATTGACTTGATTATCACTTGTTGCTGTAGGTTTTATTGTACTTAGGACGTTATAAGGACCTCTTTTTTGGGAATTTGAAAGGGCAAATGCTCTTAGTAAATGTACCCTTGTTGTCCAGAACTCTGCTGGATCTAAACCTTGGTTCATAACTGCTTCTTTGAACGTAGACATAAGTGTCTTGTTTTCCAAAAGTAGTTTCTGTTGTAATTGATGATTTTTCAAAAGCTTTTTAGAATCCAATGCATCGTCAAGGAAAGTGGTATTGATCAAAGGTTTTTCCGGAGCAGGGCTTGCATTTGCAGATTGAGCAGCCTGTATAGCACTTTTGTGTCTCGCCACGATTTGTTGTAATGATTCCTTGATGTTATCCATCACTATTCTATTGTTGAACGAGAAAACATGGTTAACGGGCTCTGCACCTTCCGATTGCTTCGTGATAATCTTCAACATCATCTTGTCCGCTGTAGCCGGGGTGGCCTGTAGATGCGATATAGTGGTCAAGACGATCTCCACCGTGGGGATTGCAACAGCACTATCAGCAGCCTTCCATAGCAATATGGCCGGTGATCTATCTTCGTAGATGGTCATGATTCCGGACTTTTTCTTGAACGTGGCGGCCCCAGTGACTAGCGACATTGTTCTCCACGTCTTCTATTACCAAGTGACGCCTTTTCAATCAGCAAATTGCACTACACAATATTATCACAATACCAGTAGTTCATAAATTAAGACTTCACATAGTAGTGATAATATAAAAATCAAAATGAGAAGAGCCATTACATAATCAAGAAATTCGCTGACATAATCAAATTTAATTTCTTGAAATTTTTTTTCTAATTCAAAGCCATAGTGAAAGCTCAAGCTGACCAGGTACAAATTAGTACAAGTATCCAATCCACTACTACGCAAAATGTCCACTGTTATTGGTATCTCATTTGGTAACACCACCTCCTCGATTGCCGCACCAGCCCAAGACGGGAAAGGTGTCGAAGTCATCGCCAACCCAGACGGTGAACGTGCTATTCCAACAGCTCTAGCCTTCCTTGGTGAAGAAGAATACAACGGTGGTCAAGCCTTGGCCCAATTGATCAGAAACCCAAAGAACACCATCATCAACTTCCGTGACTACATTGGTCAATCATTCTCCAAAGTCGACCCAACAGTTACAGCCCGTGCCTCCCATGCTATCGATTTAGATGGTAAAATTGGATTTGAAGTTAGCAAAGGTGACGATGTCACTGTTAAAATCACAGCTGAGGAAGCCACTGCTAAACATTTCTCTAAATTGAAAGCCGCTGCTGCTGACTATTTGGGTACTGAAATCTCTGGTGCCGTTGTTGCTGTTCCAACTGATTTCACAGAAGAACAAAAAGCCGCTTTAATCAAGGCAGGTGAAGCTGCTGACTTGAAAGTTTTACAAATAATAAGTGAACCAAGTGCTGCTCTATTAGCTCACACTTCCGTCGATGACCGTTTAGAACAAGATAAGACTTACATTGTTGCCGATATTGGTGGTATTAGATCAGATGCTGCTGTTGTATCTGTCCGTGGTGGTATCTTAACCACTTTAGCCACTGCTCATGATTACGAATTAGGTGGTGATAAATTAGATGATGCTCTAGCTGAATTCATTGCTAAAGAGTTCGAAAAGAAATACAAAGTTGACCCAAGAAAGACTGCTCGTTCTTTAGCCAAGCTAAAAGATGCTGCCATCTTGGCCAGAAAAACATTATCAAATGTTCAATCAGCAACCATCTCCATTGAATCATTAGCCGATGGTATTGATTACCACTCCACCATCAATAGATTACGTTTCGAACTAGTTGCTCGTAACGTTTTGAGTCAATTGGCTGGTTTTGTTGAATCATTAGTTAAAAAGGCCAACTTGGATGTCTTGGATATCGATGAAATTTTATTAGCTGGTGGTGTTTCAAATACTCCAAAATTAGCTTCAAACGTTCAATTGATCTTCCCAGAATCAACTGTTGTTGTTGCTCCATCAATTGACACTAAAGCCTCAAACCCAGATGAATTAGTCGCTCGTGGTGCTGCTTTACAAGCTACTTTATTGGAAAACTTTGATGCTGATGAAATCAAAGAATCATTATCTCCAGTCATTGTCAACACTCAACATATCTCCAAGGCCATTGGTATCGTTAACGGTGCTGGTGAATTTGTTCCAATTTTGAAACAAGAAACCACTTACCCAATCCGTCGTTCAATCCAATTAGCTGCTCCAAAAGGTGATGTTTTGATCTCTGTCGTTGAAGGTGATGCTAACGTTAAAGAGACTGTTTTGGACCCACCAGCAAAGGATGAAGATGATGAAGATGATGATTACTCTGATGAAGAACCAGAAGTTGTTAGAGAAAAACATTTCGTCCCAGGTACTAAATTAGCTGATCTAGCTGTTCGTGAAGTCCACGAAGGTTCAAAAGTGGAAATCACTTTGAACATCAACAAAGAAGGTACTTTACAAGTTAGTGCTAGAGAAGTTAGACAAGGTTCTGTCGCTTTCAAAGGTGAAATTTCTCAATAATCTATAGACGGATCTTTCTAATATAATATAAATTTGGTTTGAGGGTTTATCATGAATTGTAGTTAGGGCTCGTTCTCGCATATAATCAAGTTGATTTTTAATTCTTTTATAAATTCACGCCTATAAGCCCAAACAGATACCGCGAATTTTATCCAACGGTAGATCTGGTGATGTGTGTTGAAGTAAATTTGGAATCTCTTCACCACAACTTGTACAAGCTTTGTTCATATAAAAATAGACACAATGACAAAAAGCTCAACAGTACACATTCTTGGTGCCGGAAGTATGGGTGTTTTGGTGGCATCGGAGCTTTCAAAGCTTCCAAATAGACCAAATATTACATTATTACTGAGAAATGCAGCTAGGGTGGAACATTTTGAAAAAGTGCACAAATCTACGGTTCATGTTCAAAAACTATTCAAGGATCCAGTGGTGAAAGACTCTTACAAGTTTGATTTTGCCTCTTCTGCTGATACTACAATTGAAAATTTGATCATTAGCACAAAGACATACCAAACCGAGGCCGCCTTGAAAGAATACCTTCCATATTTAAAACCAAGTTCAAATATTCTTTTAATCCAAAATGGGCTAGGTGTTCCTGAACAACTGTATAAAAATGTTTGGCCAGATGTAAATCAAAGACCTAATATATACCAAGGTGTTATATCTCATGGTGGTTTCATCGCACCGAACACAGGTGATGAATATGTCTTCTCATGGGCAGGTGCTGGTGACTTGAAAATCGCTAAGTTTCCAAGAAATATAGCTGTAAAGGAGGAAGAGCAGTATGTAACTCCAGATTTCATTACTGATCTTGTTGAGGCAACAGATCTAAAGACTACTGTTTTGTCATATAGTGACCTGTTGTTGATTCAACTAAAGAAATTCGTGGTGAACGCTTGTATAAACTCTGTTACATCAATTGTCGATTGTGTCAATGGTGAATTGAGAAGTTTTGCTGGCTTGAAGGGGTTATTTTACGACATTATTGAAGAATCAATAGATATTTTACTTGCTACCAATTCTTTGTTAAGAGAGAACCCAAAAACAAATGAAGTACTAGACAAAAAGGAGCTAACAGAGTACGTCGTATTATGCGGTACAGAATGGAACCGTAATAATTCTTCTTCAATGAGACAAGATACTTTGAACTTGAGAGACACAGAAATCGATTATATCAATGGATATGTTGTCAAAGTTGCGGAAGAAAACGGGCTCAAAGCGGACGTCAACAAGACAATAGTGAACCTGGTAAATTTGAGAACAGCTCTCAACAGATCAAGAGCCAAATAGAGTGTATAATTATAGATAGAGGCTAATTTGACTTGGTTATGTGTTCGCTGCCCCGATCAATTTGTATTACATAAGCCGTATGTTGATTTTTTAAATTTTGAATTTCCTGTAACGAAAAAATCTGTAAACAAACCATCGAGATCGCATAGAAAATCTCAAAGAAATCAAAGGGCAAAAGACAAGTCTGTGATTGATCTGATACTGCGAGATGGTAAAGCACTGGTCAGTTTCACAATTCACTGAGCTGTATCGCTCAATCGATCAAGGTGCTGTGGATATCGATCTTTTGAAAGTGTTGAAGGAGGATCTCAATGATCTAACAATCATACCCAAGAAGAATCAAGAAAGTAGGCAAGCCCTTGAAAAGGGTAAAATCAAGATCGATGGGGTTGAATACGAGATTAATGAAGAATTCAAGATCGCTGCTGCAACAGTCGCTGATGAATTGAACATCGATGAGCTCATTGCTGCCGAGCTTATACATACCTCATCAGAGTTGGGAGCTGATCTAATTGACAGCGCAAAAGCCTCATACTATTTGAGAAAGCAACATATATTGTCCATCACTTCATATATTTTCAATGCAGGGGATGAATTATTGAGAGGCTTGCTATTTTCAGAATCATTTGTTACATCTTTACTCAAATCATTCAGTGAGATCTCTGAGGAATTAGAAAGCATAAGTCAATCAGTACAAAGAGCAAGAATCCTAGGACAATATAACTCGAATGATCTACAACAGAGAGTATCATTCAGAAGAAACTTTCTAAACAAAGAGCACGAGACTTTAGGTGAAATCTTTTATGGATTGGTTTCTAATGGTTTAATTACAAAGACAAACTACATCAAATTTTACGATTTTGCTGCCACTTTTGACATTGATGATCAATTTGTGCTACATTTACTTCCAGGTCTTTTACAATTTAGCTCTCAACTAAATCAATTGACTGAACCGGAAGTCAAAGAAATACATAGTCATTTCCTCAAAGAGTTGAGAAATAAAGCCCAGATCTACAAAGTCCCAGCAAAGTTGTTGACAATCTTAGTGTTCTTGACATATTTCATTGATTGGTGTAAACAATCACCTAAAAGAACCGATGAATTTGATTTCGAGATAGCTATCGAGTCTCCAATGACTATAGCAGCTCATATAGGTGCAATCGAACAACTTTTAATTGTGACTGCAGAGACAAGTGATAATAAGTTTGAATTATTTTACGACTTAAGAGCATTATTGGAACAGCATCTACCGAGATTGGTACCTAAAAAGGTGTTAGATGTAAACGAGGAGGAAACAAAGAGATTAAGATCTTCAAATATGGATTCAACTTCAACGGTTTACGTCGTGACAAAACATTTCCAAGTATCAGACAACTTGAAAGCATTGCTAACCTCTGTGTTGCATGATTTTGTTCAAAGTTTCATTTCTGATGCAGCATTTTTATTGATAAAGATCAAAGATGCTGAAGAGGACTCTTTGTTATCAGGAGAAGACTCATTGTTGGATGACATTTCTAAAAAAGCTGATCTTGAAAGATTTTATCTAGCACTATTTTACTTATACTCAAATAGAGAGGATTTGATATCGGTATTCTGGGAAGATAGAGAATCAAATGCATACGGTTTCATCGAATGGGCATCAAAAGTTGATGACTTGTTGATGAAATCTACTTTCTGTACCATGATTTCTGCGTTAGCATCAGGTGAATCAAATGCTAATCATGTATATCATTTCATTGCAAGCTCAGAAAAGACATCATGGTCATCAATCTTTGATCTGTTGAATGCTTATATTGAAAAAATCATCAAGTTTGAGCAAAATGGGGATGAGAACGATTTAAGTGAAGAGATCATTCTTTCAATATCGTCTTATTTTGCACTAATATACCAAGTTGCATACCATAACGAGACCATCAGGGAAATGTTTGACGATTCTGTGTTAAACTGTATCTTCAACTTTATAAGATTAGATACACCATTAGTCGGTGCTGCTTTAAAAGTTTTATCATCATTAGTTTCGAAAGACACACACAGAAAATCATTGATTTGGGAAAGATTAGATCTTTGGTTGTTTTCACAGAATCCACATTCTATACGTGATGCTTTCAAGAATTTGCTCATCACTTTACCTGATATAATAGGGTTTATTGACTTAATTGAATCATTATTAAAACCAAGCTCAGCCTTCGGCAAATATGAGCTGCCATACCCACTTCATCTAGGTGGATCATACAGAAAACAAGGTATCGCTCCTTATATTGAATTCTTGTTAATTGATGTCTTATATCATTCACCAGCACTTTACTTTTCTGAAAGAATGTCACTTCAAGCACCAATTTTGAGAATTGTTGAATATTGCTTGGGTTATCTAGATCCAAACCTCATATTGAATTCATTCCCAGCGGCCGCTGATTTAAATTTGGTAGTGGATGCTCCAGACTTTGCTACTTTCATTCAAGCAAACCCTGCTCCCGTGGTATTGAATTTCTTGTTCCAGGAAAAAGTTCACAAGGTTTTGTTTGGTATTGCATCAACAGGTATTGATAATTTGAGTGACAAGTCCGAAAATGAAGAAAATGTGAAAATTGTGGACCAATCATTATCAATAATTAGTAAGACATTAGACTTGGAAGTTACATACACAGATGAACTTTTACCATTGATATTGAAATCCACCAATTACTATATTCCAGGAAATTTTGGTACTCACGGTATTCGCTCTTTTTATGATGCTATACTATTCAGTTTACCGCTAGTTGCTCATATTTCATTATACGTGGGATCTACACATTTGAGCATCGCTGAAAAATCTATCAAATTACTTTCAAGATTTTCTAAATCATCACAGTTCGGATCTTCCAATACCAGTGGCTCATTGATTGGCAAGAACAGATTATTGACAGTCTTAGAAAGTGTTGATGAATCAACTAGAATCAAACATGCTTTCATTGATCAATTAGAGGCAGAAATTTCAAGTGATGCAGAATTAGAGCTCAAGGTTCAAATTTTGAATTTTATCAATGAAAATTTATCATTATCTTCAAAAGCATATACTATCTCTCATTTCTTATTAGGATTTGATTTAAAGAACAGCATAACTTTAGGAGATGATGAGACTGATACATTGATTGCATCAAAAACATCGGTATTGAAGACTTTGCTTTACATATTAGAGTCAAGTTTACTCACCATTTCAAATCAAAACATAGATTATGCACCAATAAGACTTGCAGCAACAGTGCTGGAGATTTTGTTGAAATTATGCAAAAACTCCGCTACATCATCTCTCATTATGGTTTACATTAGCAATTATGATCTTTTGACAAAGCTTTTGAATACCCCTCATGTTGATTTCAACACTTTATGGTCAGGATCCAAGTTTGATGGCTCAGACTCTAAGAACATTTTCAATTCTGGTCCTGGAATAGGTGCTTTGCTTTCATTTTTGAACCAACGAAGCTTTGTACTTCAATATTTGAGTTTAGAAGTCCATAGAACTTCAATTGAAGGATCTATATCAAAGACATCATCATATATGAACAAACTAGTCTGTGGTGATGCAGGTTATGTTGGTCCTCCAGTCATCTTGTCCTTTTTGGACGTATTAGAATTCAACATTGCTGAAACCTCTAGTGTTCCTGAAGAGCTTTCATTTTTCAGTGAAGTGGATTTAAATATGAACTTAAACAAAATTCCTGTATCTGTGGCATCCAAAGATGCTGTTTTCGATTTGAAAGATATTGATGCATTGTTAGATTTAAGATTGGTTCAATTATGGGCACAAGGTGATTATCACACTGATGCTGACGAGGAATCCAGCTCTATTGCTACTACTGAACTCAGACAAGAATTAAGAAGAGCAGAATCAACAAAATCTTCCCATACCTTAGCTACTATACCAAAGGTAACTAAGAGTGATCAATTAGTTGCTAATACTGAAAGAGATGCCATCAAAAGCAGATTCACAAACTATCTAGCTCATTTGAAATTCAAATCCTATCAACTTTCTGCTTTACATTCGTGGGTACAATTGATTCAAGTTGCAGTGACTGATGGTAAATTAGATCCAGTGAAAAGATCCAACTTCATTCTTGAGGTTTTCCAAACGATCATTCCAAAGATAAATGATTATGTGGAATATGACGTTCTTTATGCCGAGGAGTTAGTCTTTTTATGTGTTTCATTATATGACATTTACCACAAGGATAGAGAAACTATTGGAAAAGATAAAGCTAACGTGCTGGATGGTTATGAAAGGTTATACCCTCTTTTCAGAGCCTGTATTAATGGTATTTTAAGCCCAATGTCAACATTGTCCTTGCGTTCTGACTTATATGTTTTGAGTAACAAATACTTATCGTGGGTATTGGAGCAACCAGAAGTGGCTAAAGAAATTTTAAAATCAATCAAATTATCAAGTGAAAGACTCATCACGGTGATTTGTAATGATGCAATTGGTGGTGAGGGTGCAACAAGAATCACAGGGCTGTTATTGTTGGAGTCATTATTTCAATTATCTAGCATAAATCAATTGAACTTCGTTCTAAACACTTTAGTGAAGAACAATTTGTTATTGCTTCTTGTCAAATCAATCAAGAGGACTGATGAGATGTTGTCGTTATCATATGAAAACAAAATCACTTTGGACTCTTTGCTTTATGAGTTGACAGCATTCAAAGCCACTTTAAGTTTCTTGATTCGTGTTGCTGAAACTAGGCATGGTGCTCAGCAATTGCTACAAGGTGAAATCTTTCAAACCATTAAATCTTGTTCATTTTTGTTGATTGATCCAGATCTTGGATTAGAATTAGTTTTTGACGAAGCAACGGTGCAAACTTCAACTTTTGTTAGAGTCAATTTGAATCTCGATACCCCACTAACTTTTAATGATTCAAGTAATGGTGTATCACTTTTCGAGTTGTTAGTGCCGACATTCCAATTGGTCGCTGCAATCTTGTTAAGCACAAGCTCAGAAAATAAACCGGTAATTCAACAGGTTCATAAATTATTACACCATTTCAGAAGATTGATAGTAGGTGTTTTAAAAAGAGATGTTTTGATGGAGTCTAAAGCAGATAAAGAAATATATCAAACCAATGGTGAAGCTTCAGGGTTGAAAGAATTGGTAAATCTGTTTGTTCTTTTAAGCACATTGACAGGGTTTAATGGCGAAGATGCCGCTTATTAAATTTGTATAATAGAAAATCAAAAGTCATTTATAGCTTTTTACTTATAGTACCAGTAGACTACATCAAACACTTTTACTGTTCTAATTTACATTGTTTAATACACTATAGACTTAGATCTTTAAATTTATCAACCTTGAATTTCAAATCATCAGCATTCTTTTCAACCCATTTCAATGAGTCTAAGTGTGTGTTTAATAATCTGACAATCTGATCCAACGAACTGTCATCATCTTTCTTAGAGTCGGCACCACCGTTTAAGCCATTTGTTTTGTTGAATGAATCACTCACGTCGTTGATCTCTGTTATTAAAGACGAAAGGTTGGAGCCCAATGAGCTCAAGTTGTCATCTAATAATTCTGCTGTACGGTATGCTTGTTCTCTCTTTTGATCATTCGTTACAACAGATAGGTCTTTAGTTTGAGATCCAGATGATAAAACATCAGACAATAGATTATTGGCCTTGACTTCATAATTATCCAAGAAATTTTCTAGCTCATCTTGTTGTCTCTCGATATATAGTAAAGCTTGATCAATTTTAGATTGTGTTTGTTCAGCTGAAACTGTATCAGCATATAATTGGCCGATCTTTTCACCACCATCTACCAAGACACGATCCCATTCATTGACTTTTGACGAATATGTTTCAAAGGATGTAGATGCATTAGATAACTGATTAGTCCATTTGGTGATGACATCCTCTAATGTTTTGTTGCTCAATGATACAGGTTTCGGTTCAACAGTTTTGGCATTTTCTTTCTTTTCGTCACGATCTATCACGCTGTTGCTGAAAGTAACAGTTTTTTTATCATCTGCTTTCTCGTCTTTCTTTTCATCTGGTTTAGCGGCACCAAATGATAACCCAGCAGGTTTATCATCTGCTTTCGTATCTGTCTTAGCGGCACCGAATGAGAATCCAGGTTTGTCATCTTTTTTCTCTTCTGGTTTCGAAGCACCCCCAAACGAAAATCCACCAGCTGGTTTATCATCTTTCTTTTCTTCAGTTTTGGAAGCACCAAATGAGAATGCAGGTTTTTCATTTTTATTTTCTTCAGGTTTGGATCCACCTAGAGAGAATGCAGGTTTACTGTCAGTTTTAGGAGCACCAAAGGAAAGCGTAGGTTTATCATCCTTCTTTTCTTCTGGTTTAGTACCAAAAGACAAACCACCAGAAGTTGCTGGTTTATCGTCTGTTTTAGGAGCTCCGAAGGAAAAGCTACCAGCAGCAGGTTTATCATCAGTCTTAGGAGCACCAAATGAGAAGCCACCAGCGGCTGTTTTATCGTCAGTCTTTGGAGCACCAAATGAGAAGCCACCAGCAGCAGGTTTATCGTCAGTCTTTGGAGCACCAAATGAGAAGCCACCAGCAGCAGGTTTATCATCAGATTTTGGGGCACCGAAGGAAAAACCACCAGCAGCAGGTTTATCGTCAGTCTTTGGAGCACCAAATGAGAAGCCACCAGCAGCAGGTTTATCATCAGCTTTTGGGGCACCGAAGGAAAAGCCCCCGCCTAATGCAGGCTTGTCATCCTTCTTCTCCTCTGGTTTTGCAGCAGCCCCACCAAATGAAAAAGCAGGTTTACTATCTGTTTTACCAGCACCAAAACTGAAGGCATTACCACTTCCTGAAGATGAGCCTGTATTTGATCCAAAATTCAACGTAGCAGGCTTGGTTTCACCACCGGTTGCAGCTGCACCACCGAAAGAAAATGCATTACCAGAGTTCGCTGGTGGAGCACCGAAACTGAATCCTGACGAAGCACCTGGCTTACTTGGTGTTGATCCAAATAGTGATCCTTTACCACTGGAATTTGTTTGACCAAATAATGATCCACCCGCTACAGCAAATGTTAGTGTGAGCCCCTTGAAAGTAGTGAGTGAAGGTATACATACTATTAGACATGGCTTGATAAGTTCAATTGAAGCAATGGTCAGTTGTTATTGTTTCCACTCACAGATCATCTAGTCTTCTGTTGATGTTTTTGATTTTGTTAAGGTCCAGAAAATTCGCGGATAAATATGCTAAGTAATAAATTACATAAGCACAAAAAGGATCACCCGGTGTTGATGCAGATCTCGACAATATTTCTCGGGCTTTGTAATTTACAATAGAGCCGTGTGGTTCTGCTGTTATGCAGCCTGCAGCCCGACCAAGAGCCGTTGAATTTTGTACCGTTATCGTCAGGTGTAAGAAGCCTAGGTAAGATGTTTAGACCGTTATCGTAAGGTGTGAGAGAATGAAGAGAAACTTTTCACTTGTTGTTGTGGCTTTCTTCGTATTCAAGCTGAACTCAAGCTGAAGCACCTTTGTACACCATTTATAAATGAGCTGAAGGGCCCACTCATTCAACACACTCGCTAAGTTCCAACTCGAGGAAAGTAGCTTGAAACCTTTTATTATGTCACACGTCGCTATCTTCATCACTGACCACGCTGAATCATACGCAGAAAGATTTGGAAATTTTTACGATCAAACCGCTAAAGCTTTATTGAAAGCTGGCTTGAAAGAGGGTATTAAAGGTTATGACATTGTAAACTCTCAATTCCCAACTGAAGAACAGCTTAAAGACATAAAAGCCATCTGGATCACAGGCTCAGGCTCAGATGCTTTTGAGAACGATCCATGGATCTTAAAATTGCACGATTTCTTAAGAGATGTCGCAATCCCAGATAAGATCCCTCTAATAGGTATCTGTTTTGGACATCAAATTATTGGTAGAGTATTGGGGTCTAAAGTTGGAAGAAATGAAAAAGGATGGGAATTAGGAATTACTGAAGTTTGTTTAAATAAAGATCCTGAAATCCAAGAACTATTAGGAGGAATCAGAAATGGTACTTTTGAGATCATTGAACTTCATCAAGATATCGTCTATAATGTACCAAAGGGTTATAAAAACATCGGTAGCAGTAAAGACACAGAAACACAAGGTTTGTATAAAAAAGGTGAATTGTTAACATTCCAGGGCCATCCTGAATTCACTTCTGGTATCGCTGAGATGCTGTTACATAAAAAAAGAGCTTCTAAACAAATAACAGAGGAATACTTTCAAGAGGCTGTCAGAAGACTTGAAACTGTCAAAGATGACGGGCTCGAATTATCAAAAGTTATTGTCAACTTCATTGATGATGAGAAGCTATGAATTACTTAAGTTAATTACTCAAAATCAGAACAGTCCGTCATCTTCCGCATGCATTAAATATACTATAAATCACAACAAGAAATATAGATTAATCACTAATCAAATCAATCATCATGTCCATTAATGTCAAATATATATGCCTAGGTACGTCGTAGTCTCTATGCACTTCTCAATTATTTGTCCTTTTACGTGCTAGATGATCCAAAATCTTGTCATATGCTTCATTAATTTCTTCTTCATCACCGTCAGAATTGTAACTATCTGCCTCACTATCCGAGTTAGACTCTTGGTCAGAGACTATAGTCTTTCTATTTGAAACATTACTTCTTGTGTTTCTCAAAGTTTCTAAGAGTAAAGGTGGAGGAGGATTTATATCTTTTCTTTCATAAAGTTTCTCCAATGGAATACCCTCTTTCTTTATAGACTCTAAAACGTCGACGACATTATTCAAATCATTAGTTTTCAATAAAATCTCTCTAAATTTATCACCACTAATATCCTGTGTTGATTCCACGTTGGGTTTCAAATCTTCATTCTCCATTTTATCCTTGAAATATTGACTAACTTTCAAAAATGATGCTTCTTCCTTAATTTTACCACTATCTTTAGCTCTTGCCTTTTGTTCATCTTTGATTTCTTCAGCATCTTCATGAACTTCACCTTGTTGATTATTTTGAGTCACACCGAATGGTAGCAACTCATTATGATTGTGTTCATTGACATATGATGAATCATTCAAAAGACTTCCCTGTCTACTCATCGGTGGTGCCTCAATACGATAATTAGACTCAGGTTCAAGATATTTAGTGGTATCCAGACCGTATTTAGCAGATTTCTTACCTAAAAGTGAGAGACCCTTTTCAATTGATGCATCGATAAAGCAGAATCTAATTAAAGTCTCTTTACCTTCTGTGCTTAATTTCCCGCTAATTCTTAATCTGAATAGTTCATCAATGGTCTCATGAATTCTATCTCTAATCTTGACAGCTTTTTCGAAAAAGCTTTGTAGTAATGCAGGATCTGGATGTTGAGAATCGGATAATAATAATTGGGATAATTGTTCCTGTAGACCTTGTAGACCCTTTGGATCAGCTTGTTTACCGTAAACTTGTTGCTGCATGTTACGAACAGTATATAACCCAATACTTTCTCTGAATTTCGGTGAAATCTCATCATAATTCAAGTCCAAAGTGATCAATGTTTTAGAAATTTTTAGGGCATTTGTCAATGCACTTGCAGCGACAGAATCTAAATGATTACCAACTAATGAAACATATGAAAGTGATTTACAAAATGGAATCAGTTCGGCAAATGCCACAATGTTTTCCGGTTGTAAATTATTGTTATCCAAATGAATTCTTGCCAATTTTGGATACAATGGAAGATTTTCAGTAAGACTACCCAATAGACCTGGGAATAAGTCTTGATTATTCGACAAATCAATGTAACGAAGATCTCTAAATTTTGAGAAATTTGAAATCATATCATCCACTTCACCATTCGTATTCTTTAAATTTGTGGAGTTTAATGAGATGAATTTTAAATTTGATTCAGAAACATCATCAGTTAAAACTCTTTGACTAAAAGGTGCAATCTTACCATCTAAGTCGTTAAATGCCAAATCTAACCCAATAACGGTTTCCAAATTTAAACTCTTTGCAATAATTTCACACTGTCTCTTGGTCAGGTCGTTATATGCCAATCCAATTCTACTGGTCTTTATAGCAATACCCATTTCAAACAAATTTTTGCATTCTTCATCACTCATCTTGGCACCACTCATAACGATTTCCTCAATACCCTTTCTAGACATCAATGCGGCATTCAAAAGATTCCAGTTCATATCTGATCGACAGCTCATATTACACTCCATTCTGACAATATTTGATACCGCCTTAGAAGGTTTTTGCACGTTGGTGGTTATACTTGGGCATTGTGTCAAATCTAATCTTGATACAGAATGATTTTTCGATAAAAACCAACACAATAATTTCCAACCTAATTCATCAATTGGTGTGTTTCTTAATGTTAACTTTTCCAATTCTTTCTTTGGTAACAATGCACTTAAGATGATTCTAAGCATTTCTGAAGATAGTGCAACACCATCAAGTGAAACACACAAGACTGGAGCCACAGAGATAAAATCAGCGAATGTTAATATTTCCACTAGTGAAGGTTTAGGATTTCTCAATTGTAATAATGAAATTGGATCATAACTTCCAGCTTTAATCTGCTTCAATGTTGCTGGGATTGGTAAGATTTCTCTCAGATGACAACATCTAGTGTATAAGACATCAAGTGGAACTTTTGTTGAATTATCTGAATCATCTTTCTCATCATCTGTAGCATCAACGTCTTTACCCATACTCAACAAAGATGCAGAGCTTTTATTTTTTCTAACCATTGGTTTATCAATACTAATTTTAGAAGCACCTGCGCTAACTTGAACTTCATCCTCATTATTGGTGACAATTCTTTTCAATTCATTAGGTGCCTCTTTAGCTCTAGCTTCAGCAGCAGCAGCAGATGCAGACACAATTATCGAGTGTCTTTGGGCTTCATGTTTAGAGTCATCCTCCAATTGATCTTCTTCTTTGATTATTGGTTCTGTGTTCTTTCTGGCTTTTTCACTCTCTTCTTTACGTTCAGATGTGGAGATGATCTTTAAATGACCAGATCCACCAACCGTGATACCACCACCTGGTGTTTTCTGTAGTTCTTTCCGCTGTGCCGGGGTGAGTTTATGTATTAAAATACTACCATCTGGTGCCACTTCAACTTCACCTTTCCTTGGTGTTCTTGATGGAATTTGTTGAGGTGGATCATTCAGAAAAACAGGTATATCAAACGCAACTCGTTTCAACTTTGGTAATCCCTCCAACCCTGGAATAGTAACTGGTTGAGGCTCTTGCGGTTGACTTTGTTTTGATTTATCATTTGAAGATATGGAACCTCTCCTACTTATGCTTTGTTCACTGAAATTTGTTTGATGACGACGTAAAAATCCACCTAATTTAGAAGTTGAAGATATTGGACCTATTGATGATGTAGATTGTTGGGATCCTGGTGACTCGTAATGCGCATTCAAGTTTATGGCTGGTGGTAATGGAGCCATATCAGGATGGGGCGGAATAGGTCTCCCCAAAACATCATGCACACGTCTTTTGTCCTCAGAACGCGGTGTCACAACTGAACAGACTGAAGGTCTTCTAGATGGTGTTTCCAAGTCATGATGAAGCTGCTCAAACCCCTTTGCCTTATAGTATCTGAAAAACTCCTCAAGTTTTGGATCCATATCCGCGTCAGAATGGGATAACGATCTAGTTCTTTTGATCGTTTGAGAATGACCATTGGCAGAATGAGGGACTGACATAGGTTCAGGTGAACTTGAGCTTGAATGTTTATCTTCATAATGCACTTTTTCTTTAGAGCCTGATTTTTTGAAAAAATTGAGTGATTTGAAGAATCCACCCTTCTTCTTTTGATTATTATCAACTTCAGATAACGATTTTGACCTGCTTAAAACATGAAGGGACTCCTTAGAATCTGATACTCGATTATTAGCTATCCTTTCATCAAGGTTATGTTCTAGATGACTTGGACGATGTGTCTCCCTTTCAGCTGGGGATGAAGTTCCCTGTGACTTATGGTCCACATTGTCATCTTTGGTGGGTTTTGGCAGAACACCTCTCAAAAACCAGTCGATTTCACCGTTGGAAACACCGCTCTCTACAGCCTCTCGCAATCTGTCATGATGGCTCATCGTTGTAGATTGATGATGGCTTTATTGTTGTGTTTGAATGGATTTTGAATTGATTTTTGTTGAATTCTGTAGCTGTAGGATGTGTTATAATGTATGGGAAATATGGGGATGGTGAGCTTATCGGAGGTAATGTATTTCTAGTGTATTGAATGATCTGTGATACCCTGATATTATGCTTTATAATCCCTTCTAAGCGCCATATATTGACCTCTGTGTCTCTGAATTCAAAATCTGATCTAGACCAAGTTAATGTTGTGCTGGTTGTATTGTTTCTCAAAGTGCCAATGGATGTTCTTGAATTTTAAAAGTAGCGCGAAAACCAAATAATAATCCCGCGAATATAGCGAGCCACTATTAGCGGATTTCTGTGGGTATTTCGAGAGCTGATCAAGGGTCCGTTAGAGTTGGTAAATTATAGTCGTGTGTAGTCTACAATGCTCGGAATAGCCTATCATATGCTATTGATGCCTCTATTTGGTATATTACTGTGTTTCTATCATCTATCGACCTTTCAGGTCGCCAGCTTCGGAACTAGGCCAAATTCCGATGGGATGTACGTCAAAGTTGTGTGATTTTCCAAGCTCATGATCATCGTAAACTTCAAAAGCTTAATTGATGACTCTGGAAAGGTAGCCCTACTTCTTCCCCAGAAGCCCACGCACTTTCTTTTGCAGCCTGAGCTCCATTTTGAGTCGATCCATGTCTTTCACTTTATCCCAGTTGATTCCCTTGTTGATCCTCTTGTTCAAGGCGATCCCAAGTGATCCCAGTTTACTCTCTGGGGAGTTATAAAGCTTTACACTCAAATCTATCAATTCTTTAACCTCTGCATTTGAATAATCTTGATGTGGATAGTGTAATAGTAAGGATAACACTTCACCGTTATCTTCACATTCTGCCAACTTGGTCTTGATTTTCACCAAACATATAATCAATATAAATGGAATCAATTTACAAAGATCATAATCAAAGCATATCAAATGATCCAAAATCTTGACAGTGTTCTTCAACCCTAATTCTCTCATAAATAATAATCTTACCCATCTGATTAACCAAATTTGACTTTCAATCTTATGTGTCTTTACAAGAAAATCATATAAAGCCCCATCAACCAATTTTAAGTACTTATTGAATACAGAGATACACCATCCAATCAAATTGTCTTCGATATAGAAATTTGGTACCACACTAAGCATCAAACTGGTAAATATATTGAAAGTCTCTAACTTTATGCTTTCATTCTGAGAATTGTCCTGATAGAGTTGAAGATAAACAAGACCACAAATTTCATGATATCCTTGCTTATAAGGTGTGAATTTATTATAGTTGTACAATATCTGTATAATGTCTTGCTTTATGGATTCTTGCTGGAAAATAGGATCAATGATCAATCTTTCCACATCCATCTTGATAACGTCGATTATGGAATCAACATCTTCAGAGTTATATCCAGTTGACAAAGGATCACTTGTAACGGTTTCTTTCAACAAATCTTCCTTTGTATGCGTTTGATCTGTTATGGAAGGATCACTGGGTATTGCCTTCAATTCATTCTCTAGAAAATCAACTTTATATGTGTTCATGCAAATTGTCTAAACCTGTCAGTACTCTTATCCACCCCACGTATGCGCAAATAGTCCGATACTCACTCTCCATAGAAATCCTCTACTGAAATGCTTGCACTCATCATTATAATCCCCTTTTAAAACTGCAAATTTCAAATCACGAAGAAATGGATACTTGTTTTTGGTTATCCTGTTTCAGATTGCTTGTTAGCCGATCACTATTCTCCGGATTATGAGTATGATATAACGTTGATAACTCACCTTATGCGCTCCTCAATGTCCATTTTGTATATATACTGTGGATATTGACCTCTATGGATTCACTTTATAGTCTTTTCAATCTTTTAGCTTCTATTATACAGCTTTGCTTGTTTTGACACCAAACTTCATCAAGTATCTGTCATTACTCAAAGATCTCACAAACGAAAATCAAATTTCGCGGAAGTGAAGTAGATTTCCGACCAGGTCATGTGACCGTAGATACTCGCGAAAGTTTCACCAGGTCGGAACTCTGCCCGGAGGCCTGTCAACATCAACTGAGTGAACTTTGAGTTGGTCATCAGCTACTGTGGAAAGTTGGAACGGTCTTGAGATCAAGAAACCAAACGATTTATTTCACAAGAGCAGAATTTGGGATTTGTCTCTTTGGTATCACCACAAACTCAACACAATTGTGCTACCCAAAAGTTATACACCCACCAATCTGGTTATTAAGGGAGTATTCCATCGTATTGATAAGCACCCTCAGCCCACAACATTCAACGCTGAGATCAGGCACTTGTTCATAAAAACAGACAATAAAGAAACCTATTTATCCAATCTCATCTTTAACTGAATTGAAATTCAAATAACAATGGATCCAACAAGAGCACCAGATTTTAGACCACCATCTGCAAAACCTTCAAATGAACCGCCATTAGCTCCATCATCTCAAATCCCGAAAGCAGCACCAATTCAACCTTACGTGTTGGCTGATTATCCAAATAAGTTGGATGCCCCTATCAAACCACGCAAGCATAAGCATAACCATCATCATCATCATCACCATCATTCCAATTCACAAAATCCTTCTTCAAATCCAACGTCGGCTGATCAGAGTGGAACTTCAACTCCTCGTAGTTCAATCCCAAGGATACATGAAGATCTTCAACCTTTGTCCAGTGCAGAAAACTCATCAAGTGAAGAAGATAATTCACTTTTAGAAGAACCAACAAGAGATGATGCAACCACTGCTAGTATTATTGATGGGATTCAATCATATCAAACTGCAGATTTAGAAGAAGTTCCACATGGTGTTGTGAGACAGGCTAAAAAACTTGAGAGTTATGAATTTCCAACTCATAGACTAATACCAAGGTTGAAAAATTCAAATAAACATCCTTTGGTTATTGTTGCATGTGGTTCATTTTCTCCAATCACATATCTACATTTAAGAATGTTTGAAATGGCTCTAGATGCAATTAGAGAACAAACTAGATTTGAAGTTGTTGGTGGATACTATAGTCCTGTTAGTGATAACTATAAGAAAAGAGGCTTAGCTACATCTGATCATAGAGTTAGAATGTGTGAATTGGCTTGCGAAAGAACTAGTAGTTGGCTAATGGTTGATGCATGGGAATCTTTACAACCTACATATACTAGAACTGCAAAAGTTCTAGATCATTTTAATGAAGAGATAAATATTAAAAGAGGTGGTATATTAACAGCAGATGGATCGAAAAGAGGTGTAAAGATTATGCTTTTAGCTGGTGGTGATTTGATTGAAAGTATGGGTGAACCAAACGTATGGGCAGATGATGATTTAAACCATATTTTGGGTCGTTATGGTTGTTTAATTGTGGAAAGAACTGGTAGTGATGTTAGATCATTCTTGTTAAGTCATGATATTATGTATGAACATAGAAGAAATGTTTTGGTAATTAAACAGTTGATTTATAACGATATCAGTTCCACAAAAGTGAGGCTTTTCATTAGAAGAGGAATGTCTGTACAGTATTTGTTACCAAATAGTGTTATTAGATATATTCAAGAGCACGGATTATACATTAATGATCCAGAACCAGTTAAACAAGTGCTAGATTCAAAAGATTAATATTGACTTTTAATTTATTCCAGTGTTTTCTATTCTTTAGTTGTGTTGTATTGCGTATATTGTTTTAATTTAATGACGGTATTGCTCTGGATGGGCATGTCTTGACGAAGTTTTGGTGTAGGTTGTTCTGGTACTATATTTTAATGTATCGGAAACATGAAGATATGAATTGTGATATCATAATATGAGTAACAAAGGTATATACTCCAGATTTCAGCCACCCGGGGAATAGGGGCCAGTATATGTAGTTTCTAGACCCCGTTCAACATAGTTTATGACTCTGATTCACCATTACTAAGTTTTCAGTACATGCTAAACACCATGATTAGGTAGTCCTCATAGCAATATCTACCAGTATAAATCATCTAGAACTAACGGTTCAGATATTCTCACATACATATGCATAAGTCATAGCCACCAAAGGTGTCAAAGGTACTTTTACCATATATTTTCGTAAAGCATGGCATAACGTAATTTGTAATTTGGATCAAATTTGTTTCCCTTTAAGAAACTACGTAACGGTTTTCCTGCACCGTTTCAAACTTTGTTCGTCTACCATACGTTTTCAAGGTTAAGAAGTTAATCTAGAACTGGAAGAAGCAACGATGTTACTCGATTTTGGGACTAACAGGAGATAAACTATGAACGCTTAATACTATATTGGGATATTAAGGTTACTCACTAAACTTTGCATTGGTGGCGGGATTTGATTTAGGTTACTTGAATCGTCAAAGCATACGTAAGATATAAACTTTGTACCTTGAAAAGATTTTCTTTCGAGTTTCCTTTTTAAGTAAAGATCGTGATTCAGGCTTGATGTCAAAAACTATATAAGTAGTCCATGGTATCCTTTGATCAAACATCTTGAACTATTAATCTAGTTCGTTACAAACATTCAATCACTAAGTTTATCATCCAACTAGTTTTCTTTCCTTATATCGAATCAAACATCAAGCTTAACAACACAAGTTTAAATAACAATCACTCATAAAAATATCAAGATGCAATTTTCAACTATCTTAGCCACATCAACCATTGCTTTAACCTCAGTTTTAGCTATTCCAATGGCTGAAATCGTCACTGAAACTCAAACTCAAGTTGTCACTGTTAGTGGTGGATCCTCATCAACTTCAACTTCTGCTGCTCCATTAGGTACCGGTTCTTCTGGTAATTCAACTGGTCCATCTGTTGACGGCTGGAATTCAACTTCATCAAACGGTAGTAACTCCACTGGGTATCAAGCTCCAGCTAGTCCTGAAGCTTCAACTTATTCAGTTTTGAATAATTAGAGCTGCTGTTGAATACAACTATTTTCAATTCATGATATGGACAATTTATTAGATTTATTTTCTCTTTATTTCTTCTCCAATGGGATATTGGACTTCAGTTATGTTACTCTGTGCTTCAATATGGTATTATATTTCAATTATTATAGACTATTAAAACTAGATTTGTTGTAGAAAGTAATTACGCGTCATTCTGGCCTTACCAGATTCTTTCCGATCCCCGAAGAACCTGCAACATCACCGGGTTGATCAATTGCGTGAAATGTTCTCGATTGAATGGGTGAGGGTAATAATAAAGGGTTAAAGGGTTGATGCTACATGTATATCATATATAAAATCGTTAATTCAAGGTAAATACAAGACAAAATCTTCAAGATGTTGCAATTTATTTTTTACCTTGGTTAGCAACAGCAGCAGCACCTGCAGCAGCAGCTTCTGGATCCAAATAGTATGAAGCCTTTGTTGGTTTCAATTTGTTGTCCAATTCATAAACTAATGGGATACCAGTTGGAATGTTTAAACCAGCAATATCAGCATCTGAAATGTTATCCAAATGTTTAACTAAAGCTCTTAAAGAGTTACCATGAGCAGCAATAATAACGTTTTTACCTTCTAATAATTGCTTAGAGATAACATCTTGCCAGTATGGTAATAATCTGTCAATAACTAAAGATAGTGATTCAGTTTTTGGTAAAACAGCTGGATCAATCAAAGCATAACGTTCATCATTAGCTTGAGAGAATTCAGAGGAATCTTCAATAACTGGAGGTGGGACATCAAATGATCTTCTCCAAGTTTGGAATTGTTCTGGACCGTATTCAGCTAAAGTTTGAGCTTTGTCTTTACCTTGTAAAGCACCATAATGACGTTCATTTAATCTCCATGATCTTTCAACATCTAAATAAGAATAACCAGCATGTTGTAAGGCAATGTTGGCAGTTTGGATAGCTCTTGTTAATCTTGAAGTGAATAAAATATCTGGTTTAATACCTGATTCTTTTAATAATTCACCAGCTCTTTTAGCTTCTTTTTCACCAGTTTCTGATAATGTAACATCAACCCAACCTGTGAATAAGTTTTTTTCATTCCATTCGGATTGACCGTGACGAACTAAGATTAATTTAGGCATTGTATGTGTATATTTGATTCTCAATTGAGTTATGATATTTTATGAAAACTCAATGTGTGGAAGAGTGGGTGGGAAAATGGCAATTTATATATGTACGCTTGTACATTTCAAATTTCGTCAACTGGTGCATCACTTGGTGATCAGGAGAGTGTTTCTCGGACGTGGCCGGAACCAAAAAAGCCAAAGTCACGTGCTGAGTGATTACGTCAGCGAGGCTACCGTGGCTGATTTCGAGCGTATACTGTTAAATCAATATGTCTTACACTATATCGAGGTTATTGGGTAAGAATTATCACAATGGTTGATTTAGAAGACATTACAAATACGCTTATTCTTACGGGGATCCCATTGGCACAATTAGAGGACGATCAACACATTACCTCGTTACAGAATGAGATCATATCACAAATACCGAATACAGATTTTGTTCAATTTATAGTGTTAAAAACGTTCAAGAGAATTTTAATAATTTTCAATAATAAAGAATCAAGTGTTAAAGTATATGAACATTTCCGAGCAGAACATGATTTCAAAACTGGATATTCATTACATGATTATGCTAATTTTGATAAATTGGATAATTATTTAGAATTACCAGATAATAGTAGGATGTTTTTAATTTCACCACCTGCATCACCTCCAGTGGATTTTGATTATGATCAAGTTGAAGAAGAACCAAATAAATTACAAATATATACACATGAAGAATTGAAAGAAATTTTCGAAAATCAACAACAAAATAAAGATTTTGAAAATTTAGTTAATGAAAATATGAAAACAACAAAATATTCAACAAATTCATCTAGAACAGTTATGGATTTTGCTAAAGAAATTATTTTGAATGACAGTAATGATGATTCTAAACCCAAAATTATATTACATCCAATAAATGGAGAAAATGATCATCTTATAGGTCGTGCTATTCAAAGTTTTAGAACAAGTTTACCACCAAGATCAGTATTTGATGATGATGATGATATTATAGATGATGGTGATTATTCCTAAGCTACTCTACAAGATCCAAATATAAATATTCAAAACATGCATTATTCATAAAGACATAATTATTAGATTTCCTCCTTCTCCCTTTGTACAGTTTAAAACTTCTCGATTATTGATATGTTGGGATATAAGGATTTGTCACTGTTGTATTAACATTAACACCATTGTGTAATTCTTTTTCAAATTGTTGAAATGAGAAATTGATCAATTTTATTATAAAATTTAAATCAGGTTGTGCCTTGGTTAATTCATTAATTAATCGTATTCTAGCGTTTTCATATAAGAATCTATTATCTGATAAAAATTCAATCATATCTAATTGTGGTAAAGGAGGTGAAATTTTAACAGGTTTTTGATCCAATGGACTCGTTTGTGGATCTTGTTGTGATGGTTGAGGTTGTTGTGGTATTGGCGTGACTTGATGAGATTGTTGATGTATTGGTGGATAGTTATTCAACGCTGTGTATGGATTCTGTGGTAAGTAAGGATTTAATGTTGATGATGAATTCATTGGTACTTGTCCCTGAGGTGTCAATTGCTGAGATGGAGGTATTGGTGCCCCATCAGGATATATATTCACCACAGCGTTGCCATTTAGATGTACTCCATGGTTATTCAGTATGCTATTAGTCCCATAACCACCCATATTGGAAGCGCCTCTGTGCAGTTGAGGTTGTTGAGAAGATGAAGGTGTAGAGTTTGAAGATTGTGGTATTGGTTGTTGTGGTGTTGAATGGCCATGATACTGATAATTCATCGATTGATTTGATTGAGCATAGGGGGTCTTTTGGCTGCTGTGTTTCATAGGGACAGAGTTGACATTGTTGTTCCAATTGGAGAACTCTGGATTGTATGGTGCCTGAGGCATCATGTTGGGTACCACAAAGCCATTGTTCATGTTCATCACCACAGAGTCCATGTTGGAGTTGACGCTTGGATAGATGTAGTCGCCACTGGTGGCGCTTGGTAGCTGTGGACGTTGCTGGTATGGAGGGTATTGGTGATGAGAATCAGCAGGAGACTGGTCTATAGGAGAATTTGAAGAATTGTCTTCAGTTTTGAAGTCACGGTTTGATCTCAGTTTTTTCCTCTGTAAGAACTCATACTTATAGTATTCACACAACGAGGTGCTGTCGTTGATCATGAGCTTGTCGTTGTGTCTCTCCAGGAACCTGTCGATCCAGTTCTTGCCCACTTTGAAGAAGCTCTCGTTCTCGTGTGGCGGTGTGTTGGCATATTTCGACTTGAGCAGGTCTTCACAAACTCCCAGGATCTCCTTCTTGGGCGGTATAACTTGTTGACCTTCAACGTTGACATTTGATAGTAGTTTGTTGATTCTCTCAATGATCAGTAGCTCTTCATCGTTTGTGAATTTTTGCTGTTTCTCATGGGAGTTTCTAGTGTTTTTAAACCCGTGTATTCTTCTTGAAAGAGTGGTTCTACTGACTCTGTATTTGTTGGCAATGGAGTTAATTGATGTTGTTTTGTTTGTTTGAGCCTCTTGGATCGCCTGTTTGAAACGTTCTTCACGATCGTTATACTCTTTTAATTTTTGATCCGTGAACATGTGAAGTGACTGGATGGTAAAAAGTATATGTGTTCAAGTATAAATGTTTGATGTCGAAATTGAAGACTTTTTGAGCTGTTGTGATTGAACTTTGGTGACGTGGGTTACTTGTCAATAATTGGTAATCACTGTACGGTATTGATGGATCTTCGATATAGTTTGGAAAGTGAGCAGGTGTTGATAATAGAAGCCTTGACTTTGAGTTGTGATATCAGTTCAACGACAGTCTGTAGATGTTGTGATAATATTTAACAGATCTTAACAATAGAAAGATGTTGTAAATAATTCAAGAATTTAAGCAGAGCAGCTTGACAATATATCTATATAGAGATGATCCATCGACTTCACCAAAACTACTGTTGCATTCTATTTATGCAAAACCCAAAATCCTGATGCTATATTAAAACGCATGCACACCACCCACAATTTACAAAACCTGTGGACCATATAATTTCACGTATCGTACAATTTATGAACCCTATATGTATGGACTAAACATAAAAAGAACTTTCTTTATTAAACTTATCAGCAGCTTTGTATGCATATCGAATCTAACCCACCGAATTCTCTAGTGAGAGATTCGCAATTTGGCCCCAATTGATATGTGTGATCGTGGGCCGGACACTGTGAATTTCTGTTTAATCATGTTGTTTCCTGTAAGTTTAGAGATCTATAAGCTCCAGAACTCTGAAGATCGACTGACCATTATTATTTTTGACAGTATGGACCATGGTTAGCTAGCCACTCTATCATCTTGACTAGCTGGAGTCCTATGTGTGTGGATCGTTGATGTTTGGACCGTTCAGATGTGCTCCCTAGTTCTGGTCTATGGTGATTACTGCACAGATCGGGGCCTTTACAGATCACCAAATAGTAACTACTAACCTACAAGACCACACATACTACACAAACTGATCTCTTCGTATTCTACATGCACTCGTAAGTTAGGATCACCAGTTTGAATGAACACAAGAATTGCCACCGTAATACGATGCGTGAAGAAATCTACACGGGAGAACAACAGTTTCTATTTCTTTCTAGCAAAATTATAATCGCATGATATTTTGGCGTTTTTTGCGTAAATTGTAACGCAATGCGGTAATCAGCCGGAACAAAAAGAAACGTTTAATCGCCGAAAAGAAATACAAGTCACGTTCCGAGGGCTGAGAGTTTCCACAACCGGTAAATTCCGGGATGAGACATGATTGTTTATTTTTTATGTTCTAGGTATATTTGAATTTAATTATCTAGCGTGATGAACTGGAGAAACTATGTAGATCTATCAAGTTATTTGATAAGGAGATCTGGCTGAAATAAAACCTTATATGCTCGGCTCAAGTTAAAGTTATGGAGACTGCTCATTTTACAGGGTACCAGAAATTATTATCCAAGTCAACCTACATGTTTTAGACTTTGCATATTAACCTCATATCGAATCAATAGCTAATTCCGTGACTGTTTTACGTTAAACGTACCGAAATTATTGATGACTGATAATCACATCTTCTTTACATAATATGACCAGATAAACGTGTCATTAATGACGGAAATGGTAGAAATACACGATACGAGCTTAGCGCTATTGACCGTTAAATATTATAAGTTATAGTACCATCAATTCAAAAGATTTACCATGGAGCTGGGGCAAGAAATTATCAAGGCGGGTTGAACAACTTTGAACAATGATCTATGGAAATAAAGGGGATTGGGTACGCCTCCCTTAAGCTACATGATAAATTGTATCATCTATATGTTTGAATCCATGTATGACTATTCTATTATACAAAAATGTTTAAACCATCTATTTAACACTTTTTTTAACTTTTTTAGTAACAACTGGTTTACTAACTTTATTTTTATTCTCCTTTTTGGTTTGTTTAATACTTTTCTTAATCTTTGATTTAAACAATTCAGGAATTTCAGTTGGATTAGCTAATTCAGCTAAACCTTTTTCAAATTCACTTAATTTAACATTTTCTGGTAATCCTTCAATTGAAGTTATTGTTGAAGTCTTTATAGCTTTTGGAGTTTCTGATAGATCTTCTTCAGTATAAACATTATCTAATTCATATAATGGTAATGCAGGTGATTGATTTGTCTTGATGAAAATAGCTCTTAATTCTTCATCTTTAAAATGATTAATAATTTGTTCAATAACTGATTCATTAACATTTTGTAATGATCCAAGATTTATAGTTAATTGATTTGATCTTGGAATGTTATAAACAATAGATTTCAACACTTTATTGGTATGATTTAATGTTGATTTAATTGAAAATTGTTCTTTACTAATCTTGATTGGAATTGGAATTTTTGATGAAGAATCATAAAATGTTTTACCTAAAAATTTTGGCAATGAAGTAATTAATGAATCATCAGCTAAAAAGATATCATTATTAGCAAATAATTCTCTTCTTTTTTCAAATTGTTTATATGTTGTTTTCAATTCATTAGCAGAAATAATTGAAGTTAAAACATTGTTTAAATCTGAATTTTCAATTTCTTCTAATAATTTACTATCAACTATACCATCTCTAATGAATAATATCACTTTTGGTTTTTCTTCAGAAGTTGGTTTATTATTGATTTGAATTAATTTAGGTTTAAAATTTTTCTTCTTTGAAAATAGTTCTTTTTTACTCAAGATAATTTGTAAATGATCTGATAATTCATCATCAAATAATTGTGATTTACTTTCATCATCTTGTTCATTAGATTTGTTAACAAATTTTTGTAATTCTGATAATGCCTTGGAGATTTTTGCAGAATCAACTAATTTATCTTCATTTGAATTTGAATATAATTGTTTAGCTCTTTCTTCTGATTTTAAATCTGGTGTAACTTCTTCAACATTAACAGCTTTAACAATTTTACCTTTTGGTTTGGTATTAGCAGCTGGCTTCTTGACAACTTTGGTCTTGTTCAAAACTTTTCTAGCCATCTTGTTATTCTTGGTTCTATAATTTTAAGAGATTAGATCAAGTGTGCAGGTACTTCTATTACATTTACACTATACATAAATTTTTTTTACATGATGAATTTTTTTGATGCGATGAGCTCACGTGACAGGTCACGTGGAAGCTTTGTTATTGACACAGTATTCATGACATAAATATTGTCATCACTTTTAAACCTAATTATAGACCAAATAAAGCTTAATGTCACTGAATTTTGCACTCAGTTTCAAATGATCACCATTATAGTTCAAGATCTATTTCCTCTCTCTTCATTCACGGTAATTATAAACCTTCTCTTTTGCCCTCAGCAATAAATCACTTGAAGGGTCAACATTCGCGGGTCGCGAACGCGAATTGATTTGAGATATAATAGATTCGAGACATTAATATAAAGTCGGACCTTTCAACAACTTACAATTTGGAATCGACAATTTTCCATAGAGTAATCAGATAAAATGGTGAGTAATGATATGAGATATGGAAACCACATGGGTAATGACTAATAATTTCTATCAAGGGTAAAAAAAAATCATCAAGAAAACCAGTTAAGAAAGTTGTTCAAAAATTAGATACATCATTTAATTGTCTTTTTTGTAATCATGAAAAATCTATAATATGTACATTGGATAAGAAGAACAATTTAGGATCATTATATTGTAAAATTTGTGGACAAAATTTCCAAACAACTATAAATTCATTAAGTAAACCTGTTGATGTTTATACAGATTGGTATGACGCTACAGAGGAAGTTAATAAAAATGGGGGTGATGCAGATGATAAAAGTGATGATGAAGGGAATGGAGATTATTCAAGAGGTGAAGATGAAAGAACAGCTGCTGATAATAGATTCATAGAAGATGATGAAGATGATGTTGATGGGGATTATAGTGATTAATAAAACAATTATCACATTGTATACTAGATTGTTCCAAAATTGCATGGTTAAAAACAAACCTACATTTACTTCATTATTGTAGTGACTACAATTTCACTTAATACTTAGTTTTCTTTCTTTTTTTTATCAATGCATAGAATAAAAATTATCTCTAAAAACTAATCAAATAAATATTGAGTTTTAACTTGTTTAAAATGAAATGTTGATTGTGTGTTAATTTTGTTTTTGTTTTTTTTACCTTGGTTTATTGTTATTTCTTGAATATATTAATTCGTACCCCTTTCTCATTAATTGATGGTTTTACAATAAATCTAGTTAACATGTTGTTCACCAACGGATTCTGGGTATAAATCTTCTTTCAAAGTGATACCTAATTCTTCTCTAACAGACTTTAGTTCTTCCAAGTAGGCATTGTATTGATCAACGTTTTCAACTTTATATCTTAAACCTTCGAAAACTCTAACAGCAGTAGCGTAATCGTTAACTCTTCTAGCAGCTCTTAAGGCTTTTTCAATAACAGCTGGAGCTGGAACTAAATCGTATGAGAAGGCGTTGTTTAAGACACGTTGAACTTCAAATAAATCATAAGCTTCTTCAAATTCATTTTCAAATCTTGCTGTGAATTCTTCAAAAGTTTCTTCTTCATGTGCAGAGTAATTTCTAATTGATGAAATCTTGTTGAAGTTCAATAGTTTGGCACTGGTGGTTGGACGAACAGTGGAAATCACTGAGGATCTAACAATTGGGGTTCTTAGAACTTGTTTAATTGATGATGAAAACATTATGATGTGAGATATGGGATATAGATAGAATGACTAATTGACAGGGTTAACAAATTCAACAAAGGACACAGAGTTCTGATATGTGAGGTGTTGTGCGACTGCTGAGTTTAAACGGTGGCTAAAATCTGAGCTAATATACCCTGGTTGTTGTTGTTCTGGCGTATCTTACGATTTCACTCAAGATGATGATGCTTTTTTTTTCTCCCAGCAAAACGCTCTCTGCCAAAGTGAACTTGATTATTGGTTGAAAAAACTTTTTTCCATTGGCTGGAAATGCAAATTCGCGGGTGGCCCAAAACGGGATTTGAAAACGGTTACGTTCGCGTGGTCTGTGGTGAACTAGTATAGATATAAAGGCTTCTATATACACGACTGGATGGCTCAGTCGGACTCAAAGTCAGAGTCGTACCCTGGGACGTGGATGGTGGATGGGTATGCTGCGCATCTGATGCCCGTGGCCCTCTGTATGGCTGGCTGGACGTGGTAGTAGCGCAACTCGAGCCTCAATCTCTTGTTATCTCGAAGAAACACAGGGCAGCCTTCGTTTCTCATGATGGAGCACACGGAATTGAGTGTGAGGTAGAGCTTCTCTTTGAACTTGTCTGACTTGCCCTTTCTTGGGCGTTTTGACATCTGGTACCTAATCTCAACGACCGAACTGAGGCCAAAATACGTGGACACGCAACGAGCTTTATGACTGTTAGTATTGTGATGCATGGACGAATTATTTGTACACTTACCGATAGCATAACGAAGCTTATCTCGATAAAAATCATCCAACGTGAGGATTTGTGATTGAACCTCTCCAATTGCCATTCTGTAAAGAGTTCTCGTTTCAACTTTGTATTAAAAGCTTGTAAGTTTTGATTTTGATGGGCACCGGTTTCTCTAATTGACCAGTGATTGTTGAATGTTTGACTAGTATGTTTCAACTAGTAATGATTTCTGAAGCTTTTTCTGTAATAGAGGCGAGCTGTTTGAATGTGTTTGAACGAGTGAAATCAAGATTTGAGATTGCTTGGAGCTTGAGGTTTGTTAATGAGTGTATTGAAATGAGTGTGATTCAAGCGAGTGTATAATTAAGCAATAGTATCAATCCTTGTAGTTTCTCAAGATAAAGTTGATGAGGAGTTATCTAGGCTTTGCACGTCATATGCTCAAAACTATCCCTCATTCCCAGTGAGCTGAATATTAAATTTCGAACCAACCGATTGACACAAAAGCGAATATTGATCACCGGTATATGATCTTAGACTCTCGGGAAAGTTAAAAATAGTTGTATATTTGTATATATGATCGTATATCTTCAAATAAATAAGGAATCGTGGAATAAATATAATAAATAAGATAAATAGGGAGGTTAATAAATAAGATAAATAGGCGGGTTAATAAATAGATCAATAGATAACTAGATCAATCAATGATCTGTTGTAATAAATAGCAGTCACACCAGAAGGGCAACCAATCAATAAATAATAAAAGGGAGCTCATCACATAGTGTAAAGTATCTCCTCAATGGTTTTCTTTTCAACACCATGTCTTACGCAAAAGTCAACACACCATTTTAATCTTTCCGTAACTTTAAATTCACCATTAGCTCTAATCTTTTTAACAACTTTCTTTAATAACAAGATTGACATTCTCTTATCCCATTTCTTCTCTTTGAGTAATTCATTCATGTTCAATCTTAGTGTATTATTGTACCCAAGTCTAGTGTCATCCAATAATCTTTCAATTGTTTGTAACTTGATCAATTCCACGGGATTTGCCTTGTATAATTCTTCAAATGCAACAGGTGGTTTCCCTTCAAATGCTAGCTCTTCATTTAACTTGAAGCTTGTCTTATCATGTGGAAACTTATGAAGTAAAAATTGACACTTCTCAAATTCTTTGAAATATAGTAAGGAATAAGTAATGTGATCAAAGAATCTGTTGAACATTTCTTCATCTTTGCTTTTCAATTCATTACAGATTGTAATAATTTCATCAGATGAACAACTTTGAGCAGTATACTTGGAAACACCAATCAATTCTGATCTTGTTTCAAATTTCCCATTATGGATCAACGATGGAATCAACATGTATGATAACGGAGCTCCATTTTTCAAATAGGAAATATATGTATGACATGAAACACCTTGAAATTTGGCCATGATATTACACTGTGATTCAATTGGTAATTTGTGTAATAATGGCGAGACTTCTTGGAAATTTGCATCACTTATTTCATACTTTACAGCTTTCAAAATCCATTTCACATTACCATATAGTTTTTCAGGTACATTAGATTCTTTAAAGTTTGAGTTCTTTGGTGAATTTTTTCTGATCATCAAGGACACTAATGCAGATTTCGATGTCTGTGGTAAACGTTCATAAACCTTGAGTAGTAAAGGTTTATACTCCTTATTAAGAGAAAATGCAGCGGCTAATAATGATACCTCGAAAGTAGCACAATTATTCAAGTTAGTTTCAACATACTCCATAAATGTTCCTAAATTCCTGTGACGTTTTAAAAGCTTCTTCATGTACATGTTTTGCAAAGAAACATAATTGGTATTGTCCTTGAATGCACCCAACACTTCAGTAAAAGCATTGGAACCACCACTCATAACTTTTAACAGGTCAATGTCCATATCACTGAGAGCATAGTTAGGGTGTTGCTTTAGTATATCCACTAGTCTCACTTGTAAAGAACTAATATCTTCTTTACCTTTACCCTTTGGAAGCTCTTTAACTTGTTGTAAAATTCTATAGATCACACCTTCTTGATCTAAAATTCCATTTTTTTCTAAATGATTGAATGCTTCATCCACTTTGGGATCTTTGATAAGTTTCAATCCTAATCGCAAGTTGACATACTCTTGTGATGTATTGTAGAAGTACTTTGGAATATCAGTGGCCTCAGAATATTGATCAATCATATCACCAAGTTTGACAGCTTCAAAAATCTCTTCAAATGTTAGATTGACATTCATGGAGCTAAAAGCACGTCCTTTTTCAGTTAAAACATTGTAGTGGAATTTGAATAGTTTTGAATCTTTATTGACAACATGATAAACTGATTGCATGAGATCTAAAAGCCCAAATTTCAAATCATGATCTTTTTTCAATTGATTAATGATTTGGAAAGTGAATTGACTTATATCGTTATTATAATCAGTACTAACAGCTTCATTCACTACCAATGCAACCTGATCAAATGATTTATGCTTGATATAGTATGAAACAAGCGATAACAATAAATCATCACTCAATCTATTGTATAGATCTTTGGTTTCACCGATATTTAGTTCATTGTGCAAGATATAATCAACAAATTCAGGTTTAACAGTCAAAAGTTTCCCGTATGAGAGTAAATTTCTTAGCTTGACATGGGGATCAGATGTGTTTTTGAGCATTGTAGCCAGTTTCTGGGGTAGGACACTTAATGAAGGTTTCTTCATTGATTTCAAAGCAGGCTTAGCATTCAAATTATCAATAAATCTGTTCAATATAACGTCAATTGTTCTTTCTTCTTCTTTAACATCTTGAATCTCTTGGTTCTTGCGTGGTTTGCCATGATTAAATAACGAATAAGGAGGTACGCTGTTCGCACTAGAAGGAGGGATAAACTCAGCGTAATAGATCTTTCTTCTGGCCGGAGCAGCGCGTAATCTTTTGTGCGTTAAAGCAAATATCTCTCTAGGTATCATTGTGTAGAATATCTGCTCTTATTCCCAGTCCTGCTGGTTTCAAATTGAGGTTAAAGGAGCAAGAAGATTAACAACTGGGGTCAATTGATGTTTTCGCATTGTTCAGTTTCTCCGTCATTTTCATAGCACCACATTTAAGATTTGGCACTAGCCACAGTTGCTTACATCATCAAGATATGGCTAGTGATACGGCGGTGCATTTTCGATTTGTAATAACAATACTGTATTTGCTTAAAGAAGTAAGTACCGCAAAATTACTAAACAGATTTGAGACGTTCACCTTTAAATATTCTTTTGTTATGAAGAGGATCGAGTGAATGCTAATCAACTAGAGACGACATATTGAGAATGGTTGATAATACAGGACAACTAGAGAATCGAAAGCTGGAGATCTCTCCAAGTACAACAAAGGACTCCACAGCGATACCCAAAGACGAGAAATATGAAGTCAAATTTGAAGGATTAGATGATGATGATCAGGAAAACATCAACGAGTCAATGTCATTGGTAAGGAGGTATCTGATCAGTTCAATTTTATCATTGACGGCGATGTACGTTACAATGCTTTCATCTTGTTGGTCAATGGCGGCTGAAAACATTGTTGAACATTTCGGTATAAGTCATGAAGTCAGCGTTTTAGGAATAAGTCTGTAAGTGTACTCATAGTCATAATAACCGCTCTTTACTAACTTAGCATAGATTCATATTCGGACTAGGTGCAGGTCCATTATTTCTAAGTCCAATATCTGAATTTTATGGACGTAAAATAACGTACATCTTTGGTATATCCATCTGTTGTGTTTTCCAATTCTTAACAGCATTTTCACCAAATATTGGCGGTTTATTATTTGGTAGATTTTGCAGTGGATTTTTTGGCTCAGCATTCCTTTCAGTTGCGGGTGGGACATTTACAGATATGTTCAAAAAACATGAGATTTCTATACCTCTTGCTTTGTTTTCAATATCACCATTTGTTGGTCCTTCACTGGGCCTTTTCATTAGTGCTGAAATCAATGATCATCTTTACTGGAGATGGACATTTCATATATTTTTGATTGCTGGTGGTGTTTTTCTTGCATTGATCATATTGTTTGTACCAGAGACATATAAACCAGTATTATTAATCAAAAAGGCCAAAAGAAAGCGTACTGAAACTGGCGACGATCGATATTTTGCACCATTGGAAATCAAACAAAAAGAACAATCGATCATAAGGGCTTCTTTATTTTCAGCTGAAAGACCTTTTTTCCTACTAGTTCGTGATCGAATGATGTTTATATTATGTTTCTACACGGGTCTAGTTTTAGCTATCATTTATTTATTCTTTGTGGCATTTCCATATATTTTTAAAACTGTTTTCAAATTTGGTATTATTGGGCAAGGATTATCATTCATGGGTATGTTGGTTGGGATGGCCGCAGGCGGTTGTTGTTCTCCGAAACTTCAAAATATTTATAATGTTAAAGTGGCACAGACAGGTCAAAATAAGTCAGAGTACAGATTATATCCGTTGATGTATGGTGCTTTCATTTCACCAATAGGTTTGATAATATTCGCATGGACTTGTTACTCACATGTCCATTGGATTGGTGCAGAGATTGGCACAGCTATATATGGATTTGGGACAAGTCTTATCATTCAAGGTATCTTTGGCTATACCGCTGATGGATACAGACTTTATTCCGCTAGTGCAATGGCCTGTAACTCACTAATTAGAAGTTATATGGCAGGTGTATTCCCATTATTTGGATTACAATTGTACAAAGCAGCTGGTGTACATTGGGGAAGTATGGTGTTGGCATTTGCTACCATAGCAATGATCCCGTTCCCATTTTTGTTCTTCAAATATGGTGAGAAGCTTAGAAGTAAGAGTCCGTACGCTTGGAGTATGGATGATTAGTTAGTCAAATAAACCTTCATTTTCCACTTTGATGTAGTCGGAAATGTGCGCCAGATTCTCCAGGTTTCGGAAGCATGCTCGCGATCACTTTCAGAAATCTTGAACGCCAATTTATTTGTTGGAGTAAACGTAGTGACTTTAGAGTTTATATGTCGTTTTAGCGCTTAATCACTATGGAGGTTCAATGATTTGTCATAATTTGTTTCTTAGATTCTGAAGGATGCATCCGATCGGCTCTTGGTTGATTGTTATAAAAGGACCAGGAAGGTGTTTGCTGAGACTAGTTGATGGTAAATGACAAATGACTTGGGTGTTACAAGATGGTTTCAGAACGTCAATATAGCGGCACAACGCTCAGTCAAAGTGACCGTGATACCGGTATTGATCTCGAAGCACAAAATCCAAACATTATAAATGAGCCAGGTGTACCGAATTCTCAATCACCTAGTAGTGAAACAAGTTTACAGGGTTCAGTCAAGTATGAGAAGGGGAAAGACCCATTTGATGTGATATTCGATGGCTCTGATGATCAGGAAAATATCAATGTGAAGATGTCATTTGTGCGGAAGTGGACTATTGTTTTGGTTTTATGCTTTGCAACCGCCATGGTGACTATGCTTTCATCAGTTTGGTCATATTCAGAGCCTAGTATATCTGAAAAATATGGAGTTTCAAGAGTAGTTGGCACTTTGGGAATTACACTTATAATGGTTGGGCTTGGTGTTGGACCAATGTTATTGAGTCCACTTTCTGAGATCTATGGAAGAAAATTTACGTTTGTTGCTGGATTAGCACTAAGTATTTGCTTCCAATTCTTAACAGCTTTCGCAGATAATCTTGGAGGTATACTCTTTGGAAGATTCTTATCAGGGTTCTTTGGGAGTGCATTTCTGTCAGTGGTTAATGGTACTTTCACTGATATCTTCAACAAGAGCGAAATAGCCCCTGCTGTTGCTGTATTTGGTGTTTCTCCATTTGTGGGACCTTCAATCGGTCCGTTATTCTCTGCTGGTATAAACAAGCATATGAGTTGGAGATGGCCATTCTATATTATGATTATTTTGCACGCTGTATCATTGGTCTTGGTATTTTTGATTGTACCTGAAACATATGAACCGTATCTACTCACAAAAAAGGCAAAGAGGTTGAGAAAGACAACAGGTGATGATAGATACAAATGCGAGCTTGATCGAGATCAAAGCTCAACTTTGATGAGAATTTTAAAAGCGCCTAAGCGACCAATACTACTTCTTCTTAGAGATCCAATGATTGATTTGTTGTGCTTATACTCAGGGTTAATTTTGGCAATAATTTATCTATTATTTGTGTCTTTCCCTTACATTTTCAAGTCTGTTTGGGGGTTCGATGAAGTTTCTCAAGGGCTAGCTTTCATCGGTTTATTAGTCGGTCTATGCTTTGGCGCTTTAGCTTCTCCATCATTCCAAAACCATTATAATAGAATGGATGCTAAGGGTGAAGCAACCCCAGAGCTAAGATTAATTGCGTTGATGATTGCAAGTTTGATTCTTCCCGTGGGGATGTTCATTATAGCCTGGACATCGTATTCTCGCTTACACTGGATAGGACCCGTGATTGGTAGTGCAGTATATGGAGTAGGATGTTCATTGGCATTCACAGGGGTTATTGGGTACACATCGGATGCTTATAGACTATTCTCTGCAAGTGCAGTGGCTTGTAATAGTCTTGTAAGAAGTACAATGTCTGGTGGGTTTCCCTTATTTGGACTGCAGATGTATGAAAAATTAGGCGTAAATTGGGCCAGTTGCTTATTGGCGTTCTTGCTGGTGATCATGATTCCAATTCCCTTGTTATTCTATAGATACGGTAAAGATATAAGAGCAAGGAGTCCTTATGCTTGGAGTGTGGATTGAAGATCGGAAATTTGAAAGAGAAAAACGATATTATTCAAAGTTTACTTACAAACGTATACTACATGCATTTCAGACAAATGTATTGGTCATTACTGTTGGAGTCAATGTTTAAAAAATGGATCATTCATAAACGATTGTTGTAGTACAAATACAAACAACTCAATTAAACAAAAGGATTATAGTTTCTTGGAAGTACTTATTCATGTAATCCACGTTCAAACACTTAAGGTCTAGCCATGTGTTGTGATCTTTATTTGCCATCCAAAGTCCTCTCATTAGAACAGAGGTTTTCGAGGCATACCATACGACGTAATGATAACGATGGTCAATAGAATGCCCCAAAACCTTAATACTTAATACGTAGTATATGATCTAACAATGCAGTTTTGATTATAAAAACATCAATCATTCTATTAGACACTGGTGCTAATATTACAGTAGCTTCGAGCAAAAAGAACTCTAACACTATTATCTCCATATATTAGCAAATATAAACTGAAAGTCTTATATGTCTTGTCTCAAACCTTCCTCGTTTGATCTAAATTACATAATCGTTTTACCTTATATTACGCAATCCAATCTCACAGTCTGCCAGCCCTGTTCCAATTTACCATATAGAGGGAGAACTAATCTATTATACTCGACTGAACGCTATAGCAGAGCTCGTCGACAAGACTAACTGGCATATCCGTCTGATATCACAACATGTACCAACCTCAAACTTCAAAAATCCAAAATCTGCATATTGCTCGCTACGCGCTTTTTTCTAAAATTGTTGCCCTGGATCAAACTCAGTGAAACGTAAACAAACAATACAATGTTTTGTAGCGCGCGTGTTTTGAAAGTGAAGCCTAGCTCCAAAAGCACACTGCGGTTTACTTACAAGCTCTAACTAGATTCTTTTTGGTATCAATCTACCTTTACAGCAAGATAGATACGAGACCATGTTCTTCAGCTCTAGTAGCCAGAATGACAGTAAGAAGAAGCTGTTGAAGAAAGACAATCCTTTCAAGACAAAATCACCACCAAAAAGATTGAAACCAGACCAACCATCATTGAACTTCTTTCTCAAAAAGTCAAACTCATCATTAGAAGATTCATCCGCTGGGAAAAATGAGCCATTAAAGGATGCTTCTCCAGCTGCTTTAAATAGAAGTGAATCTACGCCGCCAATAATGTTTAAATCTAAAAGCTCACTATCACAAATAAACAGTGGCTCGTTTGACCAAGATCTTGAAGAAGTTGATCACCTTGTGGTACAGAAAACAGCTGTCAACCTAAAGAACTCCAAACCAGTGGGGAGTTTAATGTCATCTAAATCATCCACATCAATCAATTCCATACCGCCTTATAAAGCACCTCAACCAATTTCATCATCTAAAATGATCACGCCTCCAAATTCAACCGATGAATCAAATCCTTCAGTATCAACATCTGTATCGTCATTCAGACCACAGTCATCATCAGTGTCAAGAAACTCAATTAAAACTTCACAAGGATCTCGCAAGTCTAGTCAATCTACATTGAATTTTGGCGGTATGAAACCACAACAGAAGAGAATTAATCCCTGGGAATCAACAGTAATGACCACAAAGAAGATGAGAAACCCAAGAACAGAAAGATCAACCACCCCTTCAACACAGTCTAGGAGCACTGGTTATTCATCATCATTCTCACCAAGTGCTGAACAACAAAAAGTTTTGGACTTGGTCATTAATGAAAAGCACAATGTGTTTTATACAGGTTCGGCTGGTACAGGTAAATCTGTCTTGTTGAAAGAATTAGTGTCTAGACTGATCTTGAAATATGGTCATAAGGCCGTTGCCGTTACTGCATCAACTGGATTAGCAGCTGTTAATATTGGTGGTGTTACCATCAATAAATTTTCTGGTATGGGTATCGCAGCGGGAGATCCAAGAACCGTTGCATCTAGGGTCAATAAAAACTCAGATGCTAGAGAAAGATGGAAAAGAACAAGAGTTTTAATTATTGATGAAATTTCTATGATTGATGGTTCATTTTTAGATAAACTTGAAGCTACTGCTAGATTTGTTACCAAGAGAGATCAACCATTTGGTGGCATTCAGGTTGTGTTAACTGGTGATTTCTTTCAACTACCTCCCGTACCAGATCGTAATGGTCCACCTCCAAAGTTTTGTTTCCAAGCCCAGTGCTGGCCTAGGGTTATTAAAAAGAGCATCCTATTGGTACAAGTTTTCAGACAAAAGGATGATGAGTTTGTTGACTTATTGAACTGTCTGAGATTAGGTGAGGTGAGTGAAAAAATGTCAACATTATTTAAATCATTATCCAGAGAAATTGTTTATGAGGATGGTATTCAACCTACGGAATTATTCTGTACCAGATATGAAGTTGATCAAGCAAATTCTAAACGTTTGGGTCAATTACCTGGAAAGTTTCAAGAGTTCAGTGCTATAGATATTGGTAATGATTTCCAAAAGAAAGCATTGGATAATTTAATGGCTGTCAAGAATTTAGTGTTGAAAGAAGATGCACAAGTGATGATGATCAAAAACAAAGATGATACATTGGTAAATGGTACAGTGGGTAAAGTTGTCACTTTCTTAACTCCAGACTTATATTATGAGTTTAAAAAATTCTACAAGGAACATGAGCTTTCAAATGAAGCAACTTTGAAACAATTGAGTATGATTTCAAGTTGTATCAATGCTGACACAATCCCAGATGATATCTTGCAATACGCCAATAGAATTCCAAATAAATCACAATTTGTACAATTACTGACATCAGCTCAAAGACAATCTAGATCGATGTTGGCACCATTGATCAAATTTTCCACTGTGAATGGGCCCAGATTAGAATTAATTGAAAGAGAACCTTTCAATTTGGATAGTGATAATTCTGAGACTGGTGCTTCAAGAACACAATTTCCATTACTTTTATCATGGGCATTGTCAATCCATAAATCTCAAGGTCAAACTTTAGACAGAGTGAAGGTTGATTTAACTCGTGTTTTCGAAATTGGACAAGTCTATGTTGCCTTGTCAAGAGCTGTTTCCAAGGACCGTCTACAATTGATCAACTTCAACAGTAGCAAGATCAGATCAAGTCCTGTTGTGAAACAATTCTACCAACAACTTCAGTCACTATAGTGAGGTGCATTCAAGATCTCACTGCATACTATTTATTTATAGAACCCGTGTACATTATAAAACGCATTGTTATTGATTAATAAGTTATAACCGTAACCTTCTTGCAAGCTAAATTCGCGACCGAGAATCTTTTCCAAGATTTCTGGCCTGTGCTAATTATAAGTTTTTTACACTGCGGTTTAACAGAACAGCGAACCAGGATCAAAACAACGAGAAACAAGGTTGATTTTTCGTATTGCTATAGTAAAGCTTTGGTAAACCGCTACTCAATTGAAGATATCTTACACAGCGTTTGATTTCTGAACGCCTCCAGGGATTAGGAGTACAAATCACCATTCGCTTATATCCCATTTTAGCTCGTTTTACTGGAGAAACACCTAGAGATATCTAGTTTCAGTTCATTGAAGAGTATTGAAAATTTACGCAAATTTGCTCAAGTCAGATAGGAAACCATTGTGGATTGTTTCATTAATAACAGAAAACCACTTGATAACAGTTTTCAAATATGGGTGAACCAGAACGCCATTCGTTCAATGTATTTCATCAAGACTTCACCATTGACAAGAGATTCGAAGTCATCAAAGAGTTAGGACATGGTGCCTATGGTGTCGTGTGTTCGGCTAGATATTCAGAAACACCAGATGTTACAGTGGCTATAAAGAAAGTTACAAATATCTTTAGCAAGAAAATTCTTTGTAAACGTGCATTGAGAGAGTTGAAATTATTAAGACATTTTAGAGGTCATAAAAACATAACATGTCTTTATGATTTAGATATTGTCAACAAGAATAGATTCAACGAGGTTTATCTATATGAAGAATTAATGGAGTGTGATATGCATCAGATCATAAGATCCGGTCAACCATTAACAGATGCTCATTATCAAAGTTTTGTTTATCAAATCTTGTGTGGGTTGAAATATATTCATAGTGCAGATGTTTTACATAGAGATTTAAAACCAGGTAATTTACTAGTCAATGCCGATTGTGAATTGAAAATTTGTGATTTTGGTTTAGCAAGAGGTTATTCATCAATCCCAGAGAAGAATGCTGGATTTCTGACTGAATATGTTGCTACGAGATGGTATAGAGCACCTGAAATTATGTTATCATTTCAAAGCTATACCAAAGCCATTGATATTTGGTCAGTCGGTTGTATATTAGCTGAGTTGTTGGGAAGTAAACCAATTTTCAAAGGTAAAGATTATGTTGATCAATTGAATCAAATCTTGTACATTGTTGGTACACCACCTGAAGAGACATTGACCAGAATTGGATCACAAAGAGCACAAGATTATGTTAGATCATTACCATTCATGCCAAAGATCCCATTTAGTAAATTGTATCCACAGGCTAATCCAGAAGCATTGGACTTATTAGATAGAATGTTATGTCTTGATCCAGCAAAGAGAATTACAGTTGAAGAGGCATTGACTCATCCATATTTGAAAGTTTGGCATGATCCGGCAGATGAACCAATCTCTGCATCCCAGTTTGATTTTGCATTTGAAGAAGTTGATGATTTAAATGCAATGAGACAAATGATCTTGGATGAAGTGGAAAGTTTTAGAGAGTTTGTTAGAAGACCAATTGAGGACCAACAATTAGAATTATCAAATCCAGAAGCTCAACAAGATGAACATCAACAGCATCAACAACAGCAACAACAATATGCCGAACAACAACAACAACAACAACAACAATTACAACAACAACAGCAATTACAGCAACAACATCAACAACATCAACAACAATATCAAACACAACCTCAAGATACTTTCCAATTTGAAGCACCACAAGATTACAACCCACAACAATCTAACCAAGGACAACAAATATTTAATCAACCAGGGATTTTCAGTCCATCATTTGAAAGTCCAGTTGGACAAATTGGTATACCACAGGATCAATTTAGAAATGATTTACCTCCTAGACCACAAGAAAATGTTTATTCACAAAATTTTGGTGGATTAGAACAAGAATTAGAATTTGGTCTTGATGCTTTTAAAAGAATTTAAACATGTTATAGAGTCTTTTGTATATTATAAAAAAAATTGATTTTCTTTGGTTTCCCATTACTACACTGTAGAACTCATACAAGACGTTGTATATTAACATTTCATAAAATTTCTAATAACACACATAATTGAATTATAACATCATAATAAAAAAGGAAAAAACAGACATAACAATAAAATAATATCTAATGTACACGTTCAATGAACTTAAATTAAATAAGGATATCATAATCCTTGTTGTTTAACCAAACTGATATCAATATTACTTAAATTTTCATCTTTTGGAGTTTGTTGTAATGCTTGATTAACATTTTGTGCATTAATAGCAGCAGCGGCTTGTTGATGTAAATCATATTGATTATTGAATTGATTATTTTGTTGAGATTGCTGTGGTTGTTGTAAATTCTGTTGAACATACTGATTTGTTAAACCTAATGGTAATCCTTGACCTTGTAATAAATTTGGTAAATTTTGTTCAAATGCATTAGCATCATCTTTCAAATGTTGTTGATCTTGTTGAGATTGTTGTGTTGGATCTTGTTGATCTTGTGAATGGATTGTAATACCTTGTGAATTTTTCAATCTTTCCTCTCTTTTCATCTTTCTTGTTTCGTTATAAATATCTTCTCTGTTGATTAAGATATCTTTAAAATGAGCCTTCAGCAATTTTTCAATAACAAGAGGTTTATTGCCCTTCAAGTATAAATCTCTAATTTGTTGATTGATTTCAGGGTTTCTTCTTCTCAGCATTGGGAAACTTTCATTCAAGTTCATCTTATCATGATTATGATCAGCATTGGTAATTCTCAAGACCCATTTAACAACTTCCTCTTGATCATTTTTCTTGCAATTTGCCACCATGGTGAATGGACAGTTAATCTTTCTGGTGGTTAACTTTCTCTTTCTCTCTTTATCGTTGATGTTTCTCTTGTTTCTGTATGAACCACCAAGTTCACAGGTGAAGTAGATAGCCTTTTCATTGGAATGCGAGATAACAATACCGAACCCATTTTCTCTAGCGTAGGAATGGATGTAAGAGATCAACTCATCCCTTGAAGTGAACTCTGATTGAGGTTGTGATGGTTGGAACCCACTTTGACCTGGGGTTGGCACAACCAGTCCAGCGTTTGCAGCTGCAGTAGCAGTAGCCTGTGGCAGATGTTGTGCCAACTGTTGTTGCGCAGACTGATACTGCTGGTGTTGATGTTGAGCCTGTTGCGCTTGCTGGGCCTGTTGCAATTGAGTGGCAGCGTTCAAGAGCTGTTGATGCTGGGAGGCGGCCTGGGAGGCACGTTGAGCCTGCTGGACCTGTTGTTGGTAGAACTGGTTTTGGCTGAGCTGGTGTTGGGCGTATTGCTGAGCAGCTTGTTGTTGTTGATGGTGTGGATTATTGGTTTGAGCAATACCAACAGCTTGAAGAGCGTTAGCAGCTGCAGAAACAGCATTTTGGTGGTTGTTTGGGTCTAAACTCATGATGGAGACTGTCGAATTGGGCTTAAGGAAGATGGATATGGACTTATTGGGCAAATATAAGGGTTATAGCCAGTACTTGCTTGCAATACTTGTTTGTTGATGCTAAACCGGAGGGAATTGTAGATGGGAAGCTCTTGGATTGCGCACTCTCTAAATACCAGAAATCGGCGGTGCACGTCTCCTGAAAAATTTTTAATTCTCGCACGCTCGAAATTCGGAGAGCAGGATGTCCGGGTGATGTCATCACGTGATCAGTTGTAAAGTGACCCGGCTTAATGTCACGTGATCCACTACTACCACCCTTGGATAACTGCCCAATACAGCCATTTTGCGCCCCGGTTATTTACATTTCCCCATTGGGCTTAATTGCATCTCATAGTACATGAAGCTGACACTTGAACAAAGAAAAACTGATAGGTAAACTAACTGTGGTTCTATTGTGGTTCTCCAAGGGTGAACTTGCCAACTTATATCCATCTTCGATAGCTACTCTGTTATAGCTGGTCTATATATAGAGGCAACTCTTCTATAAGATTATCAGTACCACTGTTTGCCACAAATGCCCTACAAGATGGTGATAGATACCCACGAGAGACATGACGAGAAGGAAGATTTAGAAAAATCGAGGCATTACCAGAGCAGACAAAGCTCTTTCAAAGGCTGGATCTGGTCAAGTGCTGTGTTGGCAGCTCTTATCTGGGGTTCCAGTTTTCTCATACTAGGAATCGCTAGACTAAGAGCCACCAGTTTACAACTAAAGGAACTGGAGTATCTGCAGTCGAGTTCACTAAAGAGTCTGAGAGACTCAAAGGAATTTGAGCCTGCTTCGGATGTTATTGGATTCAATGAAATTAGAAATTCAAGCTTCACTCCCAAGTTTAAACCAATTCAATGGATTTCAGAACCAGATTCCTTAAAGAATGATATTGGTACTTTTGTTACAAATGATAAGGACTTATATCTCATCAAGTCTGTCCACGACTCAAAGTACGAGAAATTACTATATAATGGCTCTCGTATAACATATGATGATATCGAATATTCAATCGACTTGTTTTATGCAAGTCCAAATTTGAAATATGCATTAATCTCAACAAATAGCTCACAAAATTGGAGACATTCCAAGTTTAGTTTATCATGGATTCTTGACGTTGAAACTGGGGAAATTTCACAATTGCATGAAAATAAAGTATCCATTGCAGAATGGTCACCATTATCTAATAAAGTGGCATTCGTCTTACAAAACAACATTTACATATATGACCTTGAGACAAAAACTACAACACAATCAACGTTTGATGGTGGTGCCGAGGTTTTCAATGGTAAACCAGATTGGGTTTATGAAGAAGAAGTCTTGGAAGACGATACTGCACTATGGTGGTCTCCAAATGGTGAATATGTTTCATTCTTGAGAGCAAATGATACATTGGTTCCAGAATTCCCAATACCATATTTTGTCCAGGGCGATGCAGAGGCCTCTTATCCTGAATTACGTAAATTGAAATATCCAAAAGCTGGTGCTCCAAATCCTGATGTATCAATTGGTATCATAAATGTTGCCAAAAACAAAACTGAATTTGTTGATTATCAATATGATATCTTTACCGAAGTGTTATGGGTTGGGAATGATCAATTATTGTTAAAAGCTACAAATAGAGAATCTGATTTCCTTAAGGTCGTTTTAGTAAACGCTGATGATTCCTCTTTCCAGATTGTCAGAGACGAAGTCACCGATAGTTGGTTTGAAATTTCACATGATACATTCTTCATTCCTAAATCTGACAGTCGTCCAAATGATGGTTACTTAGATACAATTTCAGTTGACGGTTATAATCATTTAGCATATTTTTCACCACCAAGCAATTCTACTCCACAAATCTTAACAGATGGTGATTGGGAAGTGGTGAGTGCACCAAGTGCATTTGATTACGAAAAAAACTTGGTCTATTACATCTCCACTAAAGATTCTTCAATTGAAAGACATTTATACTCAAAGAATCTATTAACTGGAGAAACCAAAAAATATACAGAGGGTGAAGGTTGGTTTTCTGCTTCTTTTTCATCAGGTGCAAGATTTGTTGCTTTAAGTTTCAGAGGTCCTGGCATTCCTTATCAAAAGTTGGTTGATCTCAACACTGGTGAAGAAGAAGTATTAGAAGATAATGACAAACTTTCCACCCTTTTGGAAAATTACAATTTACCAAAGAAGAACTACGGTGAAGCAGATATTGGAACTGCTAAAGTGAATTATGTTGAGAGATTACCCCCAAATTTTGACGAATCTAAGCAATATCCTGTCTTATTCTTTGTCTATGGTGGTCCAAACAGTCAACTGGTTACAAAGACTTTTTCTTTATCTTTCCCAGAGGTTGTTGCCTTCCAGTTAAACGCAATTGTCGTCACGGTGGATGGCCGTGGTACTGGTTTAAAAGGACGTCAATTCAGATCCGTGGTTAGAGATAACTTGGGTAATTATGAAGTCATTGATCAAGTAGCTGCTGCTAAATATTGGGGCTCCAAGTCATATGTCGATGAAGATAACATCGCAATCTTTGGATGGAGTTATGGTGGGTATATGACTTTGAAAACACTCGAACATGATGCTGGTGAAACTTTCAAATATGGTATGTCTGTTGCACCTGTTACTGACTGGAAATACTATGACTCTGTTTATACAGAGAGATATATGCATACTCCAGAAAATAATGACGAAGGTTATTTCCATTCTGCTGTGAGAAACGTTACGGAGATCGGTAAGGCAACAAGATTTTTACTCTGTCATGGTACTGGTGATGATAATGTTCATTTTCAAAATTCTTTAAAATTCCTCGATCTATTAGATCTTGAAGGAGTTGATAATTATGATGTTCATGTTTTCCCAGATTCAGATCATGCTATTCGTTATCACAATGCCAATGAAATCATATACAATAAGCTTTTACTATGGTTAAAGAAGGCATTCAGAGGAGATTATATTGATTATAAATGAACCATCTTGTAATTATATAAACACTAATAGAAGACGTTTGACATAATAACTTGTACTGCACTATACTAGGTCGGAATTGGCTTGGTCCCTCGGTGTTATTGCCATAATTCGCGAATTCGGCGTGAAGTTTTCAAGATTCGAAATCCATACTCTCAAGAGCTCTTGACAACGGATCTTGTAAACTAAACATTCAATTCACTGACTCCACCTCAATTGAAGCAGAAAAAAACTTATTGATCAATCATCACTATAAGCTGACACTCGCATATAGTTAACTGCTCAATTTCTCGATTCTGTGAAACTTAATTGAATACAAGATGTCGCCAAAAAACACTGGTGAGATCGCCACCAAAGAGGAACCATCAAAACAAACTGATAAATCCGTTAAAAAGGATAAAAAGGACAATAAAAAGGATGAAGAAGAATTAACTGAGGAAGATGAAAAGCTAAAGAATGATCTTGATTTATTAGTTGAAAGATTGGTTGAATCTAATCCTGAATTATATGAATCATTATTAAATCAATTGAAAGAATTTATTAGTTCATCAACTTCATCAATGACAGCTGTTCCAAAACCTTTGAAATTTTTACATCCACACTATGAGACATTAACTCAAGTATATGAAAAATGGACTGATTCATCATTGAGATCTAAATTTGCTGATATTTTGTCAGTCTTAAGTATGACACATTCTGAAGATTCTCAACATGCAGCTTTAAAATTTAGAATTATTTCAAATGAGGCTGATTATGAAAAATGGGGGCATGAATATATTCGTCATTTAGCCTTGGAAATTGGTGAAGCAAGTGCAGAAATTTTGGAAGATGAAGAGGAGGAAAAATCATCTTTTAATCAAGCTGATTTGAAAAAAATTACATTACAAATTGTTCCATATTTCTTGAAACATAACCAAGAAGCTGATGCAATTGATCTTTTATTAGAAACTGATAACATAAGTGAATTGCCACAATTTGTTGATAAGGAAATTTACAACAGAGTTGGGTTATATCTTGTCAGTTGTGTTCCATTATTGCCACCGCCAGATGATTTGGAATTTTTACAAACTGCTTACTCAATCTATTTAGAACATGGTGAATTGACACAAGCTTTGGCTTTAGCTATTAGAATTGATAATGATGAATTAATCGAAGCTATTTTCAATGCTACTTCTGATTTATCTGTTAAGAAACAGCTAGCCTTAATCTTATCTAAACAAAACTCTTCATACAAAAATGAGGAAGTGCAAGATTTGATTTACAATTCTAAATTATCTGAAAAATTCCATTATTTGGCTAAAGAATTAAATTTACTAGAACCAAAAGTTCCTGAAGATGTTTATAAATCACACTTGGAAAATTCACGTTCAGAATCAAGTTCAATTGATTCCGCTAAGCAAAATTTGGCTGCAAGTTTTGTCAATTCATTCTTAAACTTGGGTTATGGTAATGATAAATTATTAACAGATGATGATAAATGGATTTTCAAGACTAAAGGTGATGGTATGCTTTCTACTACTGCCACTATTGGTTCTATTCATCAATGGGATATTGATGGATTACAACAATTGGATAAATACTTGTACTCCACTGAAGATGAAATCAAAGCAGGTGCCCTTTTGGGTATGGGTTTAGTTGGTTCAGGTGTCCATGATGAAGTTGAACCAGTATTATTGTTATTACAAGATTATGTTACAAACTCAAATAGAAAATTAAGTACAGCTGCCATTTTAGGTCTTGCTCTTTCATTCTCAGGCTCACAAAATGAAGATTTATTGAACTTGTTATTACCATTGGTTTCAGATTTAGAAGTCCCAATTGAAGTATCTGCTCTATCTGCTTTAGCTTTAGGTCATGCATTTGTTGGTACTTGTAACGGTGATATCACATCTACTATTTTACAAACTCTTTTGGAAAGAGATTTTGAACAATTAAAGAGTAAATGGATCAAATTCTTAGCATTAGGTTTAGGTTTATTATTTATGGGTAAAGCTGAACAAGTTGATGATGTTTTGGAAACCATTCAAGCTATTGAACATCCAATCGTCAAGAGTTTGGAAGTTTTGACTAGAATCAGTGCTTATGCTGGTACTGGTAACGTCTTGGAAATTCAAAGATTGTTTGAAATTTTGACTCCAGAAGGACCAGAAAGTGAAGACAAGGACGAAGAAGAGGAAGAAGATGAAGAAGCTGCTGCCGAAGCCGTCAAAGCTGAGTTAAAGAATGCCTTAGATGCTGATGGAGATCAAGACATTACAGAAGGTGCAACTTCAGCTCCTTTAGCCTCACCAGAAGATGAAAAGACTAAAGCTAAAGAGGAAGCAGATGAAGATGAAGAAGAAGAAGAGACTAAACCTAAAGAAAAAGATGATGATTCACTTGCTTATGCAGTCTTGGGTATTGCCATCATTGCATTAGGTGAAGATATTGGTAAAGCTATGAGTTTACGTCATTATGGTCACATTTTAGATTATGGTAGTGCATCAGTACGTCGTGCAGTTCCATTAGGTATTGGTTTATTATCACCATCCAATCCACAAGTTAATATAATAGAATCATTATCTAGAATGTCACATGATACAGATATTGATGTTGCAATTAATGCTATATATTCTATGGGTTTAATTGGTGCAGGTACCAATAATGCCAGATTAGCACAACTATTTAGACAATTGGCAAGTTATCATGGGGAACCAAATGCCTTATTCACTACAAGAATTGCACAAGGTTTAACTCACTTGGGTAAAGGTACATTAACTTTAAATCCATTCACCACTGAGAATAGAATCTTATCCAAAGTTACTTTAGCTTCATTATTAACCGTTGCGGTTGGATTTTTAGAACCAAGCTTCATTTTGGAAAATCATTCATTATTATTCTTCTTAAACAGTGCGGCACGTCCAAGAACTTTAATCACTGTTGATGAAGAATTAAATGAAATTCAAGTCACTGTTAGAGTGGGTAAAGCTGTTGATATTGTTGGACAAGCTGGTAAACCTAAAACTATTACTGGTTGGGTTACACAAACAACACCAGTACTTTTAGGACATGGTGAAAAAGCTGAATTGGAAGAGAATAGTGAATATATTGCATTGTCATCATTTTTAGAAGGTATTGTTATCTTGAGGAAGAATCCAGACTACATAGAGCCTGAAAAGCAATAGGTAAATATAATCTAATGAATTAAGTTAAATTGTGATACATTTTGAATTGTAGATCTAGATATTATACAAAATGGAGTGATGAGTTTGAATGTTGGTTCAAACAAATGGAATTTCTTCTGAAGTTTGTTTATTTAAATCATTTGAAATCAACAGCTTTACCAGCCATTAATAAACCGACAATTAAACCAAATAGACCTAAAACAGATCCGAAAATTTCAATGACCAAAATTTTGACAAATAAAGAAGAATCTGCAGCATCTGAAACAGCAGCAGTGGAGCCAGTGATACCAACGGCGACACCACAAATTAAATTACTCACACCCACGGTTAAACCAGCCCAGAAAAGAGAAAACCCAGTGTATAAATTACTTTTTGAAAACAATGTATCAGCAGAGGCAGATGTAAGTTTAGATGAAAACACAATAGCCATGATTAATCCATAAATGGCCACAACTTCACAGAAAATAATACTGATTAAATTCTTAGTTGTGATACGAGGAGCTTTAACACCAGCACCCAAGATTGAAGAACCTGTGATAAAGATCCCCCAAGCAGCACCGACAACACTAAGCCCAATACAAGCTGCAATCCCCAAGTTGGCCCATAGATATGGCGAGGTGGTCTCTAGAAATTGACCGAAATTGAAAGTCTCACCTTGGCCAGTGAATAGTATGTCTGTTTGAGAAATATTGTTAGTGATCTTATATCTAATGCAGCATTGATTAACACTTACAACCAGCGTAAACTGTGATGATAGTCCCGATCAGATAGTTGATCGAGCCCTGCACTGAAGGTAGTGCAATTTTGATGTCACTCATTGTTTAATATATGCTGTGATTTGGTGATAAATGTGTGTCAATTGGTGTTCGAGCTGTTTGATTGTGCTTTATACTTGAATTCCAGGAGGCCATTTTGTATTAACAACGCAGTCGCGCATTCGCGGTGTTTTATCGAATATTTTATTATATAATAATATAATTTTCGCGAAATGGGCGACCCTACTTTGCGTTCAAAGTACAAAAAAACCTACAATAATTTAAAAAAAAAAAATAATAATGATAATAATTACATCCTTTGTACATTACTTCATGGCCATTCACGGATGTGCACATGATCAATATATCATCCATGTATACACTTGCGTATTCTCGATAATTTGTTAGAATTTAGGAGTGAGTTCAACGGGAGTACATATCTCTTACAGCTTGGTAATCATTCTCAATACATGATTTCGCTTGATTGTTTGTCGTTGTGAATGTTTCATAACAGGTTTGTGGGCTATCACGCTCTTTCTCTTTGCAATAATTGGTACATTACTAACTTCCCAATCAGGAACTTATATGTTTTTTGCGGTTCCTGTACCACTAGTGTGGAAGTATTTCTGGACAAACTGTGTCTTTCCACATATCACATTATGTTTAATGTTTCTTCTGTTCTGACTGTCTAGAGTAACATATATTATCTGTTCCCTCAGTTCAAATATAAAAGGTAACTCATTTCATTCAGGTTCAGATGAGCACAATAAAATTAAGCTGTAGTAGGTTCTTAATGCGTTTGTATTCACACTACAACGATCATGGACTGTCTATACAAGATTTTCAAACAATACAAAGATAAAGTGTAGATATTACAACTTCTATCATTAATATTCTATATACGACGAGTTCATTTTTCTGTGACAACAGCACCGTCATAAGCCAAGTCCAAAACTTTCCAACGACAGGTGACTTTCTCCTTTGCAAATCTATTAACAATTTCTGTTGCAATGTTTTCATGATTCTCAGTTGCTAAAGCAAGAATGGTTGGACCAGCGCCTGAAAGACATATACCTAATAGTCCCGGATGTGTCTTTGGAGTGACTGAAGATAGGATCTCTGTTAGCCCTGGAATCAAAGTCTTACGATATGGTTGATGAACTCTATCTTGCATGGCTGCATAGATTAATTCAGGATCCGGCGGTGATCTAGTCAAAGCTGTAGTTAAGACTGCAAGTCTTTGTAGATTAAAAATCATATCTTTAGCAGTAAATGCCGATGGTAACACACCTCTTGAGTCCGCTGTAGAGACTTCAAAATCTGGAATGATGGCAATACATTGGATTTTTTTGCACCAGTCATATTTGATATGACGACCAATGTTAAAAGGTGGGATCGGTGGGGCTAGACCAGTGTTGTAACCACCAGCTGGTTCTGGCAAGACTTCACTCAATGGTATCTCTTTACGTTCCATTTCAGTTGCACTCAAATCTCGTAGATATGAACCAACAAATCCACCCATCATGGCAGCTGTGATATTATCTGGATGACGTTCAATCATTAAACAATAATCCAACATTCTTTGCTTATCAAAGCCCAATTTACCAATTTCATTACCCAAAATCACACCGGCAACAACAGCAGCACCTGAAGAGCCTAAACCTCTTCCTAATGGGATTGGATTTTTAACATTAATCTTTGTGCCAATTGGGAATGATCTGATATCGTTACAGCGTAGCACGTATAAAGCTGTACGGGTGATTAAATTCTTATCTGAGCTTAATGGAACATCCGCAGCACCTTCACTTGATGGATCATAAGTCACAGCACAGTTGTTTGGGTCTTCATTACTCTCACTGGCATTTTTTGGATCAACAGTGACATCTAGTTCCAAGTATAAACCTAAACCTATACCCAAGACGTCAAAACCTGGACCAATATTGGCTGATGAAGCTGGGACAGAGATCTTGAAGTTACGCTGCATCGTCCTAGTTTTTCTCTATCGAATCTAGCAAGAGCTTTCAAATGGTGTCATCATGATTAACAACTGATACTGGTAATTTTTTCAAAGTGTATGCTATGACGAGTCTCGAAGATCCGGTGAGTTCCGACTTTTCTCTCGAGCATTTCGCGAAAAGGCCTCGGATTTCCCAAAGCTCAAAACAGATCTAGAATACACTTGATTAATGTACGCAATCAGCTGAAATATAATCTTATAATTACTTCTAGACCTCCAGATTACCATGTTGGGAAGACAAGCTTTGAAGCAGAGTCGTAGTGTACTCTCTAGAGGGTACTCCACGTCAAATAGCGTGAGTGTTGGCTCTATATCACTGAAGTTATCTTTGGAAAATTACTAACACTAACAGACTTTCACTTCGAGTACTTTAAGTAATGGTATCAGAGTCGCTACAAACCCTTCACCGGGTCATTTCTCCGCACTGGGTCTATATGTGGACGCTGGGTCAAGATACGAAAACGAAGAGATGAAAGGGATCAGTCATTTAGTGGATAGATTGGCTTTCAAATCCACAATGAATACAAGTGGTCCGAAAATGCTTGAAACTTTAGAACTTTTAGGTGGGAATTATGTTTGTGCATCTTCCAGAGAATCGTTGATGTATCAGGCATCTGTTTTCAATAATGACACTGAAAAAATGTTTCAACTAATGGCTGAGACTGTTAAGATTCCAAAGATTACGGAAACAGAATTGTCGGAACAAAGATTAACAGCAGAGTATGAGATCGATGAAATTTGGTTGAAGCCAGAGTTAATCCTTCCAGAGCTATTCCATTCTGTGGCATACAGTGATGCTACTTTGGGTAGCCCACTTCTATGCCCAAGGGATAGATTACCATTCATCACAAGAAATGCTATCAAGCGTTATAGAGACAAATTGTTCCAACCAGAAAGTATCGTGGCAGCTTTTGTTGGTGTCCCACATGAAAAAGCAGTGGAGTTCACTGAAAGATACTTGGGAGATATGCAACAGACACGTCGTAAAGTGATACCAAAAGTTGCACATTATACCGGTGGTGAAGCGGTTATCCCATCACAACCGGCTTTTGGTAACATGCCAGAACTGGTCCATCTACATATTGGTTTTGAAGGTTTATCATTTGATGACCCAGATATCTATGCCTTGGCTGTCTTACAAACATTACTTGGTGGTGGTGGATCCTTTTCCGCAGGTGGTGCAGGTAAAGGGATGTATTCAAGATTATACACTCAAGTGTTAAATCAATTTTATTACATTGAAAGTTGTATTGCTTTCAACCATTCATACACCGATTCTGGTCTTTTCGGTATCTCAGCTTCATGTATCCCAGAAGCTGCTCCATTTTTGGCAGAAATTATTGGTAGACAATTAGTACAAACGATGACTTCGGGTCAAGGTCAGTTGAACGATCGTGAAGTCTCTAGAGCAAAAAATCAATTACGTTCTTCATTACTAATGAACTTGGAATCCAAGATGGTTGAATTAGAAGATTTGGGTCGTCAAGTTCAAGTCCGTGGTAATAAAATTCCTGTACATGATATGGTCAAAAAGATTGAAAGTCTAACTACCAAGGATATTCAAAGAGTCGCTGAAAGAGTCTTGACTGGTAAAGCAAACAATCCAGGAAAGGGTACAGGTGAACCAACAATTGTGATACAAGGTGATAGAGAAAAATTCGGTGATATTCATGGTTTATTTCAAGATTTAGGATTGGGTGCTAAATCTGAAACCACTTCAAATCCTCCTTCTCCAGAGCCAAAAAGTAAAGGTTGGTTCAGTTAATAACATTTTGTTTAAAACTTGTACATAGAAGTAAATAAAGACCTTGCATGATTATAGATTCTCAATCAGTCTCATAAAAATTTCTGCGCTAATAATAGTACTTTGTATATGGGTATCATAATATTATAAGTCCTTTAAATAAAAACGTCACTACTTACTAAACTTTTTCTTTTGCTTGTAACCTTATCAAATCTATCTTTCCATTCTTCAATTTCTCTCTCCATCTCCATATTACTCTCTTTCAGATGTCTAATTTCTCTTTCTGATCTCTTCAAACCTAGCTTGGTGGTAGAATCCTCAACTTGCCATTTATTAATTGTATTCAACAAATCATCAATCTTTGATTCATATTTTTCTTTGGCATGCTCGAAATTAATAGCTTGTCTTGCTTGCTTGTCAACTTGATCTTTCAACTCATCAACTGTTCTTTCAAGATTTCTGCTGTGTTTTAAAGATTCATGCTTTTCGTCATTTTCAATCTTTAATTTCTGTTCAAGTTTCTCAATTCTATCCAGCCATATACTATCATCGATATCATTAAATTTTTGCTCAAGCTCTGTGATTTTACCTTTCAATTGATCATTATAACTGCCTAGGGAGTGATTTTCTTCAGATATTATTAAATTTTTCTGCTTCTCTTCTTCGATGTATGCACGTAACTGTTCTTGTAAAGATGAAGTTTTTTTCTTCTCCTTCTTTAAATTATCAATCTCAGTCAAGTAAGTTTCGATATCTTGCTCCAAAGATGATTGTTTCTGAGCTGCCATATCTCTATCATTTGCAAAGTTTTTATATTCACCAGATAGATCTCTTACTTGAAGTTCCAGACTTTTTTTATCAGCTTCCAACGTATCTCTTTCTCTTATCAAGCTGTCAACTGATTTATTCATTGTAGAAATTTGATTCATTAAAGATCTTAGTTTAATCTCCAAATCTTTTTGGATGGTGGTTGACTCTTCATTCTTATCTTCAAGATCCTTTACTAAACGCAAATAATAAGATTTTTCCTTTGTTAGTTCTTTAACTTCTTCAGTTTTTTGCTCTTGCAAAGTCTCAAGTTCTAATTCCAAAGATCCAATAGCTTTACGTGACTCTGTTTCTTTTCTCATGGAACGAACCAACTCATCATTCAATTTTTGAATTTCAGCATAAAATTTATCAGTTCTGGAACTTTTCATTAAACGTTCGTGATAATGACCAATTTCTTCTTTAAGCATAACATTTGATGATTGAAGTTTGCTAAACTCACTTTGTCTTTCCTCAATGGCCTCTCTGAGCTGACTTATATTAACATTTAACTTAGCGATTGCCGTTTCGCCCATTCTGTTCTCTTTCTTTAGCTTGTTAACGGAATCAACAGCTTCTTGTAACTGCTCTCTGGTGAATTTCTCGCTGTGTTTAGCAGATCTAACAGCGGCTTCAGCATTTTCAAGTTTGTTGAAATATTCCTCTGCTCTTTCTTTGTACAACTTGACACTATTTGAGAGATTTGAGTTTTTCTTCAACAACGCTTCAAGTTGAAGTTGTACTTTGGTGAGCTCTTCTCTCGCTAGTTGATTGGACAAGCTTTCAACATCTTTAGTCTTGTAGTCCTTAATGGCAGCGTTTGCCTCTGTGAGCTCGTTTTGTAATTGAAAGATTTGGTGTTTAGACTTTGCAAGCTCCTCTTTACTGATACTCAGGCTCTTACAAGTGTCTTGATATACACCAAGAAGCTGTTCATCGTGCTTGTTATCAGTGATACTTCTGTTGTTTAAAACAGATCCACCTTTAAATGTATCTTTGTCTTCGGAAAGCATTCTCTCCAAAAGTCTAATTCTTGCTTCACTTGCTTCATACTTAGCCTTGTATGTATTGAACTCGTGTTTTAATGTGAATGGCGAGTCCATCGAATTTCTATCACCCAGAGCTTTTCTTTGAGTTGTGCTTGCCCTTTGAGATGCCTTTCTTTCCAAGTCCAGGTCAGTTCTCAATGTGCTTATTTGCCTTGACAAAGTTTCATTTTCACGAGATAAACGATCATAGCCTTCATCAAATGCAAGTGGTGACAGTCCTAGTCCTTCCTTTATCTTGTTCAGCTGAATCTTCAACTGTTGTTTATCAAAAGCCTCAGATGCAAGTCTTGAATGTAGCATTTTTAAGTCGGCCCTCATCTTGGTCTTCTCGATGGTTTCTTTCTTCAACATAGCACTTTGTTCGTTCAGTTGTAATTTCAAGTTAGCATACTCTCTTGTCAGCTTTTCCTTCTCATCATGCATTCTATCAACATTGGTATCAATATGAGAATTCAGTGACTTGCTTCTAAAAGCTTGTAAAGCGCCCTGAGCAACACGTACGTCTGTGGCCTTACGATCTTTTTGTAAATCATCATTTTCATTCTTCAAAGTTCTGACTTCTGATGATAATTTGCGAGACTTCGATCTTTCTTCAGTAAGCTCTTCATTCAGTTGCGTAACTTGAAGTTGTAACTCGGAAATGTTAGAGTCATATTTTTGCTTTCCCCTGTTAAAAGTAACTTCATCGCTTATCTTTCTCTGTAACAATTCACGGGCTTCATTCGCCTCATGTTCAAGTTGTTTGTGCTTCGATTTCAAATCTATCATCTCACGTTTGACTTTAGCAAGCTCTGAGTTTACATCACCCTGTTCTCTCTTGAGCACATCTCTTTCAGCACCAATAGACTTAATAGTTTCAGCTTGTTGTTTCAGTTGCTCCTTGATATGCTCCAAATCAGATTCCTTTTTACTGACAACATTTTCATACTGACTGGAAGAGTCCTGTAAAGTCTTCAATTTGAAATGCAGGTTCTTGTTCTCCTCCACGAGTTCTTTGATCCTCTTGTTGGCATTGTTAAAGCTTGAAGTTAGCTCAGAGACTTTACCTTGAAGTTCTTTATCAGAATTCTCGATCTTAGACTCGAGTTGATTAATTTGAGTTTCCTTTGATTTCAACAAAGCTTTCAGCAATTTCAACTCTTCCTCGACTTTTCTGGTGTTTTCCTCATAAGTTTTCTGTGACGTTTCGGCAGCCTTTAGTGAATTTTCTAATGTTTCAATTTTAGAGGTAAGCATCTCTTTTTCTTTTTCGAGTGTCTTAACGAGTTGTCTCCCGTTTTTGATATTCTCTTCAAAAGACTTGAGCTTTTGGTCCAAATCCTGTTTAGATTTTTTGAATTCGTCTCTTTGATCTTCCAGCTCCTTCATGTTTGCCACTGTATTTTCAAGTCTTGCCTCCAGATCTCTTTCACGAGTTCTGGTCTCCTCGAGAATAATTTCCTTTTCCTTCAAGATTGATCTTTCAGTTTCGATTATAGATTCAAGTTTTGTGAGCTCCTCCTCAGTTGACAAACTTTTAGAGTTGATTTCTGATTTCTCCAATTCCAAATTTTCCAATTTTCTTTCCAGCCCTTTGATATGCTCCTGAATTTGTTTGGTCTTTACAGCCTGACCAGATGTAGCAATGAAAGGTTTCAATCCAGCATACAAATTGAACCATTTGTTTTTCTCCAGTTTATTATAAGCATAAATAGCTTTCATCAGGACCTGAGAGGCTTGGATTTTTTGTAGCTGTGAGTTAATTGAGGTTCTTCTCAATTTTCCTCTTGCAATGGCTTTGAATTCTGTGATAATGGACTTGACCATGTTGTCTCTCTTTACTTCTAAGTCAGCTAGAACACCAGTTTTGAAGAATACCTTAGAAGCACCAACTTTATAAAGATCAGAAGAAAGATCAATAGCAGACAAAACCGTGGTGCAGTTGGTCTTCAAGACATCGGTAAAGACATGGTTGGCTGCAAGAATTCTGTATCTCTTGAAGAAATCACCAAATGGAATACGATTAGGAAACCCTGATCTAACGATTCGTATACCTTCAAGCACACCGTTGCATTTCAATTGTTCCAGAACTAAGCTCTTATCAAAAGTATGGGGTTTTTTCTTGTTATTTGGCAAGATACACCTAACAAAATGAGGATGTGTATCTGACAGCTGATTCAATAGGCCGCTTAATTGTTCTTTATGTTTTTGGGCAACTGTTCTGAAAGACGAAGATTTTTGAGTCTGGTCGTTTTCATATAGTCTTGAAATAAATGAGTTCTGTGACGCAGCTAAAACCTCAACAATATTGTCATTCAATGGATCACGATTTTTTTCAATCCAGCCTTCGACCGAATATTCAACATCACCAGCATAATGTTTGACAGAGAACTTGCTTGAAAATTTGGATGGTTTGTATTTTTCGGATTTACCATTGCAGAATTGGTTCAACTTTTCGAAAAATGATTTATCCGTAGATCTTGGGACAATACATTCTTCATCTAGAACTGAGAAAATACCCACAGGTTTTTGCTTCTCTATTAGATCAATGGTTTGTTGTAAATCTTGACCAAAATCGATGAAATCCCATTCAATGTTTTCTTTCACGTACTCATTTTGCTCCAATACGAACATGTGATGATTGAAGAACTGTTGCAACTTTTCATTAGTATAGTTGATGCATAATTGTTCAAAAGAATTTTCTTTGAAGATTTCGAACCCTGCGATATCAAGAACACCAATGAAGTTTTCGCAAGATGAATCATGGTCCAAGTTCTCGTTAATTGAATCAACAAGATATTTAAAGATTTTCTCATATAACGATTTTGATAGCGCATCTAATGAAAATCTTGCTTGAGTTGCATTTCTTGACTGCTTCACTAGTTCTTTACCAGCTTTCACTTTGGGTCTCAATATGGCGTCATTGAACTGTGAAGTGGACACACCTAATAATTCACATAGTTTATCCACTGGGGTCTTGAAATTAGCTTGTTCGGCTTTCATAGATGTGAACTCAATATTCCCCAAATGTAATATGATTGCCATTACTTTAAAAATTTCATAGTAGTGACTCTTAGCAACTCCAACAATGTCTAGAGAGTTCTTTAAATCTTTGAAATCTCTTTTATCATCGACACCGGGGATTGTGTCATTTCCTCCTTTCAAGTATTCATAGCTCATGGGGGACTTTTTCAAGCCAAGTAGTGAAAGCTCATTCTCAGATAGACCAGCTAAGAGTTGATAGAAGATGTGATAATTTCGCTCTTGCTTGGACTGCTTCACGACTCTAGATTTCTCTAAAAGATACCAATCGATATGGGCTCCTCCAATCTTGCCCTTCGTATCGAACTCAATCTTGATAAATTTACCAAATCTTGAAGAGTTATTATTCCGCACCGTCTGTGCATTACCAAAAGATTCTAATATTGGGTTTGCTTGAATGATTTGACGCTCAAAGCTGACTTTTTCTTGTTTTGGATCTGACGTTATTGCTGCAAGGTATTGAATAATTTTCTTTGTGTTTTCAGTTTTACCAGCACCTGATTCACCAGTGACTAATATAGACTGATCTCTTTTGTTCTCTAGCATATTTCTATAAGTCTGCTCTGTCTCAGCAAAAATGTGTGGTTTGGTATCTGCCTTAGGCACATTGTTGTACATTCTGACAGTTTCATCGTCATAAATTGGCAACTTGGAGTATGGATTGACTGCAACTAAGAACAGACCAGAGTATGTGTAGATCAAGTCCTCGTTATATCTTCTTTCTAGGTTATTCAAAACAGATGGTTCGTTCAGGAAAGTCAATTCTGCCATGTCATCAGCTTTGTCGAATTTTGCTGGGTTGACTTTTTCCACTTGTGAAGCTTCAAATACATCTTGCTGGACCGACGGTTAGTTTTCCATTAATTCAAAACATCACATATCATGTAACTTACCTTTGAATCCTCAAATTCGATCTTTACTTTGTTCTCATCCAATTTGTCAACTATGAAACCCTTTCTAAAGACTGTGTTTTTATCCGGAACCCATACCCAATCACGGGCTGTCGATTCAACGTCTTGAGAAGGGTCAATCATATGTGTAGTCGTATGAACAGACGCTTGTCCTTTATAACACTGTATTGGATCTTATCTTCGTGGTTTGGGTCTGAGAGATTCTAGCGAATTTGACGTACACTGTCAAAACAGCAGAGCCAAAACATGTAAACAAAATGTTTTATTGTTTTTGTTTACATTTGACCGCTTTCAGAAGCTCGGCTTAGCTAATATTCCGAGAAAATAATTCACGTGACTTCAAATCTAGCCCTCGGAACTGATAAGGTGAGGCCCCACGGATTTGACATATACTTATCGCCAGACTAAAGAGATCCATAGCGGCAGAGGCTTCTATTCATATGTTGAAAGGTTGCGATAGTGGAGATGGCACCTTTTTTGCAGGGCGCTCAGCCACAGAGGATCAAGAGCGGGATCTTCATAGGTACATTCGGTAGAGAAGATAGGCCATTTATAGAGGAAGATCCCACAATATCTTCAATCTTACCCTTTGTGTCATCCACCTTGAACAAGTCAACAGATCATCTGGAGTTTCACAGCAAAAATGAGCCAAACTATACTTTGGCGGCTACCTGCTCTCAGAAGGATCTTAAAGCCTCTTTCAGTGAGACATCAATGGAATCAAGTTTGGACAAACTTCCTTTCGAGATCCGGCTAAAGATCGCATGTCAGTTGAATCAGTACGATGCTTTCAGTCTATTGAGGGTGAATAGATCTTTTTATGAGTCTACTGTGGCGAGACTTTACCACACAGTGGTTGTTGACTCCTCCTATACACATTTCAACCAAGATATTTACCAGAGTGAACTTTTGAAATTCGGTAGAAGTATCGGCACAAGTACCTTCATCAAGATGAAGTATAGCTTGAAGTGCTTCCTTAAGGTTATAGGTCAAAACATCCATCAATTTGAGGATCATGTATTAAATACTCACAGTGCATGCTATGGGAGTCTTGTGAATAGAATGCAATTTGTACAATTACCAGATGGGTTCAATTCACCTTTTGATATTAACTTTTTCATGTTTTTGTCCATGAAGAAATTAGAGAGATTGAACAAGTTCTTTTGGAATTCTTATGAACACCTTTCTCACGAGACTATTGAAAAACTACCCAATAAATCGATGATCAGCTCGTTATCGGTGAACATTAATCTAAATAAATTTCACAGTTACAATGACTTCAACTCGTTTTCAGAGCTCAAAAATCTATCAAAGTTGTCCTTAGAAACTTTCACAGATTCAATCAACCTCTTCAAAATATTCAAAAAGCTATTAGAAGGCAATGAGGGAAGACTCGACTTGGAAATTCTTAGACTAGCCAAACACAGCTCAGCGAATAATAACCATGTCAAATGCATTCCAAGCTCTTCATTGGTGTTGACGGACTACATATTGGAAAACGGTTCCATCAATCTATATGACTACGACATTAACTGTATCCTTAATTTGTTTATCTGTTTTCTTAGGTTCAAGACAAAATTAGATAATTTGAAAGTGCTCTCATTAGATTCAATGGTTATTTCTACTATCGACTCCATAAGGCTAGATAGCATCATGGATCTTTCAAAGATAAGACATCTTGAGTTGAGAGATATCACAGAGTTACAGTTTCCAAGGGGTATACATACTCCAATGACTTTGAACGACCTACAATTCAGATTGGATCAAGGGTTCTTGAAAACCTTGAGTAAAAAAGTCAAAAACGTGACAAAGTTATCAATAGATTTTAGAGAGGCATTGAGAGATACAGTTCCTAGCTTCGTTCAGAGTTTAAAGGGCTTGGAAGAATTAGATATCACTATCCGCTGGAATGTCACAAAATTGTGCTCTGTTCAATCCTGGAAACACTTATGTTACATATATATTAAGGCAATCTTGACGCACTCATCCACTCTCAAGAAGTTATCTATAGAGACAAAAGAAGATTCTGTTTTTTGTGATTTGCACAAACAAATATTCACAGAATGTCTAATGGAACTTTGTGCAATGTCTAACCTTATTTCCTTGAGGTTACATGGATACTCGCTGAATCCATGTGCTTCATTGTTGGTAGTTTGTTTGCCCAAGTTGAAATATTTTGAGTTATTTGGCACCGGAGCTGGTGGATCCCCTCATATGGGGTTACAAGTTATTCATAACGGGGTGCTGGACGAATGGCTTCGAGTTCAACATGTAGCTTTAGCTTTAGCCAGAGCCAATAATAACGTTGAATTCATCAAAATTGACAAATGTATATTTCAAACATTGAGCGGAGATCAAGGAGTTGCTCCAATAGAGGGTTTGAATGGATGGTTCGATAGGAAAGTGAGAGTTCAGCTAAGCTCGGTTGACTTTTAATATAACAAAAGCTACATGTGAGATCCTTCAAATGTAATTTGAGATGAACCATTGCTGTATTGAATTGAAAAAATCTCGTGATATAAACAAAAAAACGCCGATATAATTGACCCAAATCTTTATATGAGGTCCTTAATAAATAATGATGATATGAAAAACTTTATGATACATGCAGGGAGAAATCATTTGGTATGCAATAATAATATGAGGTAACAAAACTAATTAAATCAAAAAATGCTTGAATAATACATATGGGTTGATCACATAATAATGCAACATTTGGATCCCTCGTCTTTTGCTTTGGTTTGAGGGCTTTTGATGCGTTGAGGAGCGTTTGTTTGAGAGGCTCTTTTTTTCAATGTTGAAGGTTCTTCCAAGGATATTGATTCTTCCGATTTCGAATCATTTGATTTGGTTAATTCATCAAATTCGTTCTTCTTCTCTTCTTCAAATTCTGGTGTTTCCAATTTTGATATTCCGCCAATATCGTTACTTGATAATCTATGATTTGAGTTTTGAATAGTAAATGTTGATGTTTTTTCAAGCGCCTTGATTTGTGGAATGGAGTCATCTGAAGTCGTTTGTAATGTCTTGTCCGTTTGCAAAGTTGAAGTTGAAGAAGGGTTGGATTCACTGGAGCTTTCACCGAGAATTGGAGGTGAAAGGGTACTGGAGTCATTGGTTGACTTTCTTTGATTGATTATGATATCAGTAATATATTCAAAAGCGTCACTAACATGGTGATTATTCTTTGCACTTGTTTCAAAATATTTGTTCAATTTTAATTCTGTTATGATTTCATTGGTCTCTGATGAGCTGACAAGTCTCTCCGTTAAAAGATCACCTTTGTTTCCAATCAAGATACAAGGAGGCAGCTCGCCATGAATTCTCATAATATGTCTATAATAATTGGCCACATTGACAAAACTTTCTGGTGAAGCAATACTGAAAACCAAGATAAATCCATCGGCTTGTTCAAGTTGTAGGTCTTTCAAGTTTGAATATTCATCCTGTACAGCAGTATCAAGGATATGTAGCCTATAGTTTTGACGTTCGACTTTGATGTCTTTTGTATAAATGTCTTCAATAGTTGGATCAAAGTCTGCTGGGAAATGTGCCTGTGTATACTGAAGCGTCAATGAGGATTTACCAACACCTTCGTCCCCAAGAACACAAAGCTTGATAGTTTCTTGTACCATTTATTTCAAGTTAAAAATGGTGGATACGAGTCAAGAAGGAAAACACTACGATATTGTTGTGTTTGTGCTTTCAAGTTTTGCTGTAAGCTATTTGAATGTGTACCGCTTTAATTTTGATCACTAAGTTCCTTTTGCTATACGCGACAATCAAACTTTATTCAAACATGTCAAACTCGGTTCTTTATATAAATTCCTTGTCCCTGAAAAAGGGCAGCTTAGATCTAGGGCGTTTTGGGGAATTTTCATCAAGTGCAAATCTTTTCTTTTCAGCAAGCGCTGAGCTCATGTATGTTTATGTACCGTTTTTTCCTTGAGATCCAGAACTTCAACAACAATCCCATGTCTTACCGCAACAGAGTTGCCATACTGGCACTGGCAGTTGAGTTTCTGAGAACTATGGCGTCTTCTGAAATAGGTTACGTAGCTGAATGCTAAATCGAGTAGATTTGATGCGTTCAGCACTCATGGGTATTCTTCACAGCCCATCACGGTATATCTGTGACGGGCTCTGAATCGCAAGCAAAATATCATCCTTGTTGCTCTATCCGGATTCCCAGGCTTCAACTAGCCTCAGAGTCAGTGCTTTCCATGGTACGATAATTTTAGTTTAGAGCGTACTAGATCTCACATATACGCTTTTGATAAACCATAAGTCGAGACGAGGAAAAAAAAGAGAAATTTCAAAGCATCGAAGCTGCATGGGCCTGCATATAAGTTTCAACGGTTTTTGCGCAGAGTCAGACGTTAGCTATTTTCAGATTTGAGGAGCCCAAAAACTGAACATGTCTATTAATCACAAGACTTTAGCATATACTCATGAGCCAAATATTGAATAGTGTTGCCCTAGAATATTCTGTTATACTAAGGGAGATAAGCTTATGAAGCTTTATTTCATCTTCCCAGCTTGACCAGCTCTTTAGCACCGACTACAGGAGAGCCTGCAAAGGCCTTTAAGTACCTGGAAAGTCTAGCTCAATCATCATATCAGAGCTACTCGGATGAGCTTTCTAAGTGTCGGGTCTTCTTACGTCAGCTCAGCTATTCAGTCATTTCTATATACCTTTAATTGGTTGAAGCAAACTCTTGTTTTTAGAGGTTTGGCGTTTGGCATACTATTATTTTAAGCTTAAAGCCATGATTATTTTTTTGGCCTCAATTGCCTCTTTTCCGATGTGACTCTTTCATTTCAAACCTGAATATGTACTACGCTTGAGCTCAGATCTTAGTTTGTATAATGGTATATCCCTAATTCTGGTGTTCCTGTTTAAATGCTATATCATTTGAAGATCACTTATACTGGTTGTGGAAGAACACCCAATAAGACTTAGTACTCCTTCCCCTAATGTGACAAAGCCAAAGCCTCTAGATTTGATCAAGACGGATTTTGTCAGATGCTTGACCGTTTCCCTTCAAATTCAAAGCTTGGGTGTGCTGTGGATATGCCAGTTTGAGCGTGGAACGTTTGAGATTGATTCCTAAAATAAACGTTTGTCGTTTTGCAGTTTCGTTTTGTTTTGCGCAAATTCCCAACGCGGTAATTCATCTGTTATACTCTGCCGTAAGAAATATCAAAGGCTTTGATATCATGGGGAAAGGTTTCTTCTTGAGAAACCAGCAACGAGATTGAGCTTTCTGGATTGACGCTGTGTATCTGATATCTCAAAGTTAAAGCTAAGTAGGACCTAGGAAGCTTACAGTGGGATAGATTCACAAAGTTGTATTTGTCTGAACTTAAGAAACTTGAAAGGGCTTTAAAGAGAATATGGAACTAGTTTTTCTGGAATAAACCGGTGTGCAATATTAACCGTGTAGAACCGTGGTTCCTCAAAACCTAACCTCCAGAATGTACTAAGATCGAAGAATTAAAGAATTCCGAGAGATCAACCTATCTCGTAAGTGATTAATGAAAGTTTTTGCTAATGTGTATTGCTACGACGTATCTGATCTCTGATCCAGATCGTCATGTATCCCCTAGTCCCATAAGAAGCTAGTTCTAGGCTGATCACAATTTATCACTGTATATAACTCTGACCAGGCTCAATTGGTCCTATTGACGGCATCAGTTTCATTAAACTAGAGGTTGAATGATCACTTATTGATTCATCTCGAACTTTCATTAAAGACATATATATATATAAATATATTCGACAGTGATTATTAACCTATCCCTGTTCAAGAACACCACTAGTAATTTAACCATGTACTCGCGCAAGATATATCGTTCCTGATTCTCGAATAATTGATCTACACTTAGTTGCATTAAAACCGCACCAACCTTGACGAAACTACGATATATACTGGCCCTACTTATCGTAGAATACTATGGAACAATGCACAACTATGACATGTTCAACAAGATAATGAAACCGGTCCAGGGTGGGATATACCCTTGTAAAGGTATATGGAAATTTTTATAAGGAAGAGATCAGACCAATAAAGATGGTCAACTTGACCTCTCTGAACAGCAGCTAGAATAAATATAGTCCATTTGGCAGGCCATGTATCACGGGTTAAAGTTTAGATTTAGTTCGTGCCTTATGTACAAGCTAACGCTCATCGGTTAAATGAGATCGAGAATATTTTAATCAAGATGATCTTAAATTAATCACTAACATCGAGTACCTGTATACGCATACTTAAGATCTTAACGTATATAGCTGTCATGTCTATATTTTAACTCATGATGTGATCGCATGCATGAAGACCATATGAAGGAAATCTAGTTCAACAAGGTTAAGTTAATCAGCTACGTCTGAGGCTAATGCTACATCTAACTGAATCTATTATTAGGTCCTTTATTTTATACTGTTTATGTTTTCATAACTTTTCAGTTTCTCTAATATACAATCTATAATATACAAGCCTATGTCCACCCTGTGAACAAGCACATTTTCATTTATACTTTAATCTCTGGTCTGAATATATTTGCAGCTAATTCTTTTTCATTATTTCTTTCAATGTATTCATTCTCTTCATTTGAAATTATAAAATCCACTGCATTAATTAATTTTTTAAATAATTTTGATGAACCATTCAATTTTGTTAGTTTAACTTCTCCTGTTATTTCATTGAAATGAATTTCAAATTTTAATGACTTAGCTAATGATGATGTTGATGATGATGTTTTAGCAACAATAGTGTTTGAATTTTCACTTATTAACGATAAAAGTTCTTCATTGACTCTAATTTGTAAAATCAACTTGATTGCCTTTTTGATCTCTGCCATTGGTATCTTAGATTTAAATGACTTGATATTCTTTGGATTGATCTTTTGTTGCTTAACCTCATTACTATTTTGATGATTATTAGACATCAAGTTCCCGAAGATTTTTGTAAACCAATTTGCCTTTCTAGGTTCTTGAGTTGTATCATTCTTGTTAGGAACTTTTGGTGCATCTCTTTGAGGTGCTAATTTAAAATCTTGATCCAATTTTGGTGAAACAACACTAGTCCTCAATGCTGCGCCATTCATAGCTCTTAATGGAGATCTCTTCATTTGAGAAGTTTGACGTTGTGGTTGCACTGAGCTTTCTGTTTTTCCTGGTGAATACTTGACCGAAGACATTCCAATACTTTCATTTGAAGTATTTAATTCCACATCATCAAAAATCGTTGTAACTCTTGCATTACCTTGAGTTTTATTGTAATTCTCATCAATGGTGTTATCAGCAAATATTGAGTTATCCAATATGGTACTTCTTGTGTCATCTTGATCTTTTCTTTCCAATTCCTCCAAAATAGAATCTTTCTTGTTGAACATTGGTATCTTAACAGCTGGTAAAGTTTCTTCTTTGATGTTGCTTGGATTGTTATAAAGACTTCCACGAATATCATTAGAGATTGGTGAGATATAATTATGATGAAGTTGATCATCATCATTAGACACAGCTCTTTTATGATGTTTTATAACTGATGATCTTGAAGATGAAATCTTCAAAAAATTTTCATTTTTAATAGTTGCAACATCCTCAAACATACCTTCGTCTTTCAATTGATTTTTTGGAACAGTTACACTTGAACCGTTTGAAAATTGGATAGCTGTAGCAATTTCAGTTTTGGTTGGAACTTCAAAATCAAACGAAACATCATGAGTGATATCATCACCTAAATGATGAGTATAATCAGATTCTTCATCTTGTTCATGATTCGTAGTTAAATCAAAAGAATCATTGGCTGAATCTTCCTCTGAGTTATAGTTTGAAGATGAAATTCTGAAATCTGGTAAAGGATGTGCATCATTTTCATTTTTAATTATAGCGGCAAGATTTATCGAAGTTAAAGATTTTGAATAATAAATTTTAGAATTTCTTGACTTGTTCAAATTGACACCAAATTTACTCAATACTTGAGCATTGTCATTACTTACACCTCTCTTTTTGTATTTTGGATCCAAAGTTGACATTAATCTTGATCTTCTTGCTTGTTGCATTGGCTCAGATGAATATCTCTTATTGCTCGTCACTTCAAAATTTGCCAATTGGCGAGGTATGTGCAATTTCTCCTCTTCTTTTTTAACTTTTGAAGGTGAAACTTTTGAAGGTGATGACAATGTATTGTAAGAAGAAATAGAAGGAGGAGGAACCACTTGTTGTGGTGGTGCAAATTTAGGTTGTCGTGGTGCTTCAACAGTGGTTGGAGTTTTTGATTTTGTTGGCATTGGTGAAGAAGTAATGAAATGTTGTTTCTTTGGTGAGATTCTCTTTGGTGGTGAAAACTTCTTTGGAGTTGGAGCAGCACTTGCATTAGGTGTTGGTTGATATTGATAATTAAAGATCTCTTCACAGAGTGTAGCCAGTTCATTTGAGGTGACTCTTTCACCGTTTCCCTCGTTATCATCATAATTCAACCAGTCAATTCCAACATCTGGTAATGGAGGTAACAAACTCATATTTTTCTTCATTTTCTCATTTATACTTGTGAATGATTTTCTTGATGATGATCTTGATAAGTTACCTAGAGTAGAACTTTCTTTGTTACTGAAAGAGACAGGACGACGATAGGAATTCGACACAGGAATTTCCAATTGACCATTCAAGTTCTTTGCTTTCTTCTTTCTAGAAATTATTGAAGATGAAGGTGGTAATGAATTGGTAATACCATTAGATACACTAGCTGTGGATTTCACGTTCGAGTTTCTCTTATCAGTTGTGTTTTTAGTTGGAACCGAAGGTGTTGGCTTTTGGATTGTTTGCTCATGATAATTAACCGTTTTGGAACCATCCTCATTAGTGATGGTAGTCTTAACTAAGCTCTTTGATTTTTTCAAAAGACCATCACCATTTCCAATCTTCTTCTTAGAATTTTTATGAGATACTTCATTATCATTTTTCACTTGATGTTTCTCTTTGTAATCATTCAAAAGGTAATAAAAAATCTTTTCAGGATTAGAATTTGGTTCCACCAATTTAGAGATCAAGACTGATTGAGTTGCACCATGGAATAAAATTGATAAACTTTTCAAGATATCTGTATCAATTTCCTCTTTAGTAAGCGACATGTTGTCAATCTTGGAGTAGTAATCATTTAAAGATTGAGTCTTTGTGGTGGTTTGATTATCATATTTTGTCAATAATGGATGATTCAAAATATCTTTGATATTGATTCTATCAGCTGGATTAACTTTCAACATTTTCCAAATCAAATCCTTTGCGTCACCACTTAGATAATTTGGCATTATAAATTTACCATTTTGAACTTTGATCAGTAATTTTCTAATGTTTTCATCATCAAATGGCAAATGACCAGTTAACAATGCGAAAAGAATAATACCACATGACCAAACATCACTTGGAGAACCATGATATGTTTTACCAGTAACAATTTCAGGGGATGCGTAATGTGGTGACCCACAACTTGTTTCCAACAATTTTGAATTTATTTCTAATGCAGCCATACCGAAATCAGCAATCTTGATGTTTAAGTTCTTATCAAGCAAAAGATTTTCTGGTTTCAAATCTCTATGACAAATGTTAAATTGATGACAATAATTCACACCGTTTATGATTTGTTTAAAATAATGCAAAGCTTCTTTTTCTTGTAATCTTCCCTTCTTGATCAAATAGTCAAATAATTCACCACCTTCAACGTATTCCAAAACAAGATATAATTCTCCTTTATTTTCCCATACATCGTATAATGCCATGATGTTTTCATGGGATATTAGTTTCATGATGATGATTTCACGTTCAATACCATAAGGAGAACTATTGTTTGATGTGTTACCATCTTCCGGTTTTTGAAACTTGGATTTAGGAACAATCTTAACAGCTGCTAATTGACCTGAATCTGAGTGTTTAGCTAATCTAACACGACCTGTAGAGCCTCTACCCAAGGTTCTACCGAGTTTCCAAGGACCCACATGGTTCTTAGATTTTCTCTTGGAGCTATTTGTATTAGTGGAGATTTGACTAAGTCTCTTTGTAGCATTGGTAACAGATTCCACAATCTTGTCAATCTCTGTATCAGCTTGTTGGTTTTGATGATTTGGCACAGCTGGAGGTTGTCTAGAGGTGTGAATAACTTTCTTCGCGTTCATGTTGTTTTGATTTGGCAAGTTGATGGCGTTGTTGTTGTTTGCTAGGGCTGATCTAGCAGCGTGTTTAGCAAAGCTATGGTTGTTTTTGTAGGGATGCATTTGATCTCATGGATCGAGTAATGACTGGTCTCTTTTGCAATGGTGAAGTGTTGAAGCTCTAGCGGTTATTCTAATCTATGACCAAAGGAAAGTGTGAAAGCTAAAGCCAGAAAGAGTTTGTAAGCTGAGGCCAGTTATGAACAGGAAAACAAAGTTGTAAGTGAATGAATGGACAGTTGGTGTATTCTCTGCTTGAGGCTCGTGGTGTTTGGCGTTGACGAGTCAAGATGTAGACAAGAAGCTTTCTCAGATCACCAAGCTGTTGCAAGGAGCAGTGTGTGCGCTAATAATTTAATTTACCAAATCGAAGGAGTGCATTCTCCCAAACCAAAACAAACAAACGCTGAAAAGTAAACAACGCGCTTGGTGAGAAGTTTCTGCTGACGCAGCGCTTATGTCAGCATCCTTGACTGCCACGAAAGCGACACAGCCCGGGCTGGTGCGATTTTGGCAGATTGTGGGTTGGCGGCTAATTTCAATAATAATATTCTCAGTGGCCATAAACACCAAATTACAACAGTATACTACTTAAACTCTCGGAACTGCCGCTGTCTGTCTACAAGGAGAAACGAGAACAATACTCTGCAAATACCCGCCACCAAACAGCCCAAGATGATGTCCTCATGGAAGAACAAGCTGAAGGAGTTTTCACGGTCGAAATCCCCAGCTTCTCCAAGTTCATCAAGTACAAAAGATAAGGAATCAAACTCGTTGGATTTGCCCTCAGAAACCAATTCAACCGTGTCCAAGAAGTCAAGTGAGCTCAACGATATGGATAGAAGAACCACGGTGACCCCAGGGTCCGTCAATAACCAACCCGCTCAGCAGTACCTCAGCGCAGACCAACATTCCAACAACAATGGTTCCAATCTACCTTTGCAATCATCCAATTCAAGTTCACACACAGTGACATCTTCTAGTGCTGAACCAGTCATTGCTCAATCACAGCCCATCCCAGAGAACTCCAACTTGTTTAAGCCTGGTTTATTGACCATCAAGATATATAATGGGCAAAATTTCAAAATTCCATTCGACATTAATAATGATCAATCCATTCTTAAAAGATTAAACACGGGGACTATTCAGAATAAAAATGATGAGGAACTACTGTTGAACAGACTGAATCAGCTAAACATTAACGATGAAAAAATATCACCTGACAAATCAAGTGAATTATTACCTTCAGTTATACAAATTCCACCATCAATAATGAAAACTTCATTAATTTATTTCACTTTGGAATTTGATAAGACAATCATATCTATAAACCCTGAATATGGTACCATTTCAAAGCCTTTCTTCAACAAGGTGTCAAATTTTGATGTTACCAAGGTTAAAAATGATTTGAAATTTCAAGTGTTTTTAAGAATCCCAAAGATTCTTAGTGGCTTTGCAAATGAAGCAAACGGTCATGATGATAACGAAAGTAATGATGATATTTTGATTGCCTCACAAACAATCCCATTGAATTTTGAACAAAATATTAAAAATCCAATAAGATTGAAAAATCATGAACATTTAAAATTTAAGAATGATTACCTTGAATTCCCTGTCGAATCTAACGGTGAATTAATCATTTCAATTGATTTGAAACCAAATGAAAATAAACACTTGACAATTGATGATTTTGATTTATTAAAAGTGATTGGTAAAGGTTCATTTGGTAAAGTTATGCAAGTTCGTAAAAAGGATTCACAGAAAATCTATGCCTTGAAAGCTATAAGAAAATCACATATTGTCTCTAAATCTGAAGTTACACATACTTTAGCTGAACGTACAGTACTTGCCAAGATTGATAATCCATTTATTGTTCCATTGAAATTTTCATTTCAATCACCTGAAAAATTATATTTTGTCTTAAATTTTATCAATGGTGGTGAATTATTTTATCATTTACAAAAAGAAGGAAGATTTGAATTATCAAGAGCAAGATTCTATACTTGTGAATTATTGAGTGCATTAGAATGTCTACATCAATACGATATCATCTATAGAGATTTAAAACCAGAAAATATCTTGTTGGATTATAAAGGCCATATTGCTCTTTGTGATTTTGGTCTTTGTAAATTAAACATGAAAAATGATGAAAAAACTGCAACTTTTTGTGGTACACCTGAATATTTGGCTCCTGAACTTTTACTGGGCAAGGGATATACCAAAAATGTTGATTGGTGGACTTTAGGTGTCTTACTTTATGAAATGTTGACAGGTTTACCTCCATATTATGATGAAGATGTACCAACAATGTATCGAAAGATTATGACAAGTCCATTGAGATTTCCTGAAAATTTTGATAAAGATTGTAAAGATTTGTTAATTCATTTATTAAATAGAGATCCTACAAAGAGATTAGGAGCAAATGGATCACAAGAAATTAAAAATCATAGATTTTTTAAACAAATTGATTGGAAAAAATTATATGATAAAAATTATTTACCACCTTTTAAACCACCAGTAAAGGATAATTTTGATACATCAAATTTTGATAAAGAATTTACAAATGAAAAACCAGTTGATAGTGTATTAAATGATTATTTAAGTGAAAGTGTTCAAAAACAATTTGGTGGTTGGACTTATGTGGGGACAGAACAATTAGGTCAAAGTAGATAAACAATTAAGAACATTATTTTTTTTAAAATCCATATACACGTTAATTTAGTATTACATATTATGAACAAAGCCAGCTTGTTCAAACAGTGTAGCGATATATGATTAAACTCCATCTCGATGATCAACATCAATTGTAGTGTTTTCAATATGTTCATGATTTTCCTGAACGGTAACTTTCTCAGTATATCCACATTTATTCTGTTGTATTGTCATTGATAATGCTTCATTTTTCAACTTGTTTAATTCAGTTTCACTATTTTTATAATCAATCATCAACATTTCAATTTCATCCAATATTGAATCTTCTTTTTCATAATCATAAATTCCATCATCACCACAACAATTTTCATTAATACCTTCTAATAATTTCATGACTTTTAAGTATGATATTACGTATGTTAATTCATGTTTTTTATAAGTTAAAAGTTTAGACGATCTGGTCTTTTCTTTAGAATTTAAAGTTGTAATTTGAGATCTTATGGCTTTACCATATGCTTCAAGCTTAGGAATAGTCAGTTTGTCTAATTGTGTTAATTCTTTATTTGGGTTAAGCATAAACGTTGAATTCATTTTGATTGTGTTGTATAAGATCCATACAGTTTACACACTTTACAAATTGTTCACATGGATTTTAAATCTTTATAAATGATTGCTACATGAAATAGAGGCCTTTGTTGAAATTGCGTTATTTGCAATGTAGACAGAAAATAATAATTGTCCAAAGTTTAAATTTCAGCTTGCGCAGCTGTTCAAATTTGTTAAATTGGACAATAAAAGTTTAAAAATGGGCTAGATTGTGTGCTGTGCCTAGTTAAACGGGGCCATGTTAGGGTGTATATGGGTGGTTTCGCTTCGTTAGGAATGTTTGACAATGTTGAGGAACAATCTGAGCAATCCGTAGCAAGTATATGTAATCTTTCCAGTTGAGCAATAAAGTAGAGGATAATATGATAACAAATTTGACACAAAAACACCCTGTGTACTATCTTGTTATTTAGCAAACAGCTGTAAAAAGTCATCGTTTCATCAGATTTAGACTTTCTACTTGATCATCGTTTAATCTGGACTTTATTGCGGAATCAAAGGAATATGGATCGTTACATACACAAGCTTTAATGCACTCCACTTAGCAGTTGAGTCAATTAAACAGAGTTGGGGTATACAGTTCTGTGTATATCAGGTGATAATTAAAGCTGTGGCTTATGTTTATATAGGAAAAGGTGCACTTGAACTTGATCAAATAATATATCACTGAAACTAGTTCCCTCTTGTTCCTGAAAGCCCTCTTAATTTTGTGACAGAGATCAACGGGCCAGAACGTTCGGAGATAACCTCGGATTTACTGAAAAACAAAAATTTGGTGTTTGATGAAATTCGATGGAATCATGATTCAAAAGTCAATTGAACAAAGAGTTTTCTTTGTTCACTATTTCCTATTACTGAAGCTACAAACAAACATAAAGCAGTCCTTGTAATTGTTGCAAACTACCTCTAGTACTATAAGAATAATCCAGAAATACATCGATAACACCGGTAGCTGATCAGGCCGGAGGCGCTTGAGAATTTGGATCGCCTCTAACCTCAATTGAAATCAATTAGTAACCTCTCTTAGCAGCGTTATTAGAGATCATTTGATTTTGCATGGTTCTGTTTTGTGTATTGTTATCCATCATTTGTTGAGTTCTAGCACTGTTCATTGGATCACCAGCGTTATGATGGTTTTGTAATTCTAAACTTCTGTTTTCAACTCTGTTGGCTTCTTGTTGAATTTTCATTGAAGCATTGTTGGTGTAGTCGACTCTGTTGTTGTAAGACATTGTTAGATAAGTTATCAATTGATGATGTGGACGGTTTTCAGTCTGAAAGGATTAGAATTTAGGGGGAAATTTCTCGATTTATATAGACAATCACAATATATATTAGTTAATCTACTTTCGAGATCATTGGTCAAGTAATTGTTTTAGGGCGGTTGAAACATACATGAAGGATCGTATCGGTTCAGCCACGCCTCTGACACTTTGAGATAACAAAGCCTGTTCAAGTGGTTGATAACTGGCTTTTAGATCAATGGAAAGTGAGTCAAGACCTTCTCCAGTATAGACTGATTAAGTGTCAAGAAATGGTGTTCGCTGGTATAGTTGTACAAGTTTGACCGAAAGCTTGTAGATCATCAAATAGATCTATAGCTATCTAGACGTTAGACGTGCATGAGACACCTCATAATCCATAATCCTAATATGTAATCAATTCCTATAAGTTATCATGGGAATAAGACTCAATTTTATAGTTATTAGCCAAGCACTCACTCTGCCTGTATTGAAACTCTGGAATAAACTTGAATTGTACCATGTGCTAATTTGGTGGTCTTGTTATCACACTCATCATGTGTCCTTTAACAGATATATATCTGGGGCTAAATACTTAAAATTGTTCTAATTCAGTCAAATTTGACTATATCAAGACTTTAATTATTTGAGAATGATCATTAAGCCTGTATCAATATAGCCATCTGCTCAAATTACTCAAAATATGAGTTTGAAATTTTTAACTTTTCTAGATTGGAAATATTGTGATTAAATTTAAATTTTGTAAGTCATCGTTTTTTTTGAAAACGAAAAATTTATAAATTTTGAACCTGAATTCAAAGGATTTCCAAATAAAACCCAGTTCATTTTATAGAGACCCAAAAATAGTGTTCATATATATGCTATTTTTAACTAGATCAACCTTATCAGTATCCCGAAGCATTCTGCCGTTATAATTGGTAAGTCCGTACATGAGTACTTCAAAACATGTAAAGATCAAGCTGTAGTTTTTGAAATTCAGTAATTAAAGAGTTATCTACAACTTTTTAACTAACACAGTTATTTTCTATTTATGATCTGAAAAACTTAAAATACAATGTACTTTTATAATTAGTCAACAACTATCTATACTATTGCCTAAGGGAAATATGAAGAATAAGCGGATAAAGCAGGAGCACCACCTAAATGAGCATACAAAACCTTTGAACCTTTTTTAATCGAGCCTTCTTTGATCAATTGAATTAAACCTTGCATTGATTTCCCTTCATAGACTGGATCGGTCAAGATACCTTCAGTTTTACCACAAAGTTTTATAGCTTCAATGGTACCATCATTCGGTAAACCATAACATGGTTCTGCAAATCTTGTATCTAAAGTGAAATCTTTAAACTCGTGGTCAACACCAATTAATTTAGCTGTGTTATTTGCGATTCTTAATGTTTGATTTTTGGTCTTTTCTGGAGTAAATGAAGCATCAATGGCAATAACATCATCGGCTCTACCATATTGAGCCATACCTGCCAAGATACCAGCGGTAGTTGAACCTGTAACACAACAAACAACAATTTTATCGAATTTAAAACCCTGTGCTTCTTCTTGTTTAACCACCTCATCAACAAATCCAACAAATCCCAATCCACCATATTCATGCTCAGAACAACCAGCAGGAATTGGATATGGTTTAAACCCATCTTTTTCCAATGTTTTCAAAGTATCTTGAAATGATTGTCTTATACCAATATCAAATTCATCTTCAATGACTCGAACATCTGCACCCATTATTCTTGATAATTCAATATTACCAACATTATTATAGACATCCTTTTCAGCTTCAGGAATTGGTACCCAATTTTCTTGGATCAAGACACATTCTTTACCTAAATGAGCTGCAACAGCACCAACCATTCTTGTTTGATTACTTTGTCTACCACCAATTGAGACCAAATGAGTGTATTCACCTTTGAGAATATCTGGAACAATGTATTCCAATTTTCTCAATTTATTACCACCAAATGCTAAACCTGAATTACAGTCTTCTCTTTTGGCATATATTTCAACGTCACCACCTAGGGCATTTGATAAGTTCTTGAGCTCAGAGATTGGTGATGGACCAAAAGTTAATGGGTATTTTTCGAACTTGTCTAGTCCTGTCATGATGTTGGTAGCTGGTAGTTATGAATTGTTATAAAAGTTAATTGGTTTTAGAATTATGTTGAGAAACTTGATTTGACTGGGACGTTGATGCTTTTACAGTTGATGGATTAGACCTGATATTTAAGTTTAGAAGAATCACAGATAACAAACACTAACCAGGGGTGAAAGTTCATCAGACGTTGAATATAATCCCTCGATCGGTCCTTATCCTTATCTGCATGCGCGGTTTCCTTAAAAAGCCAGCATGCGCTGATTGGTTTAATAAAAGCAGCTTGAATGCTCGATCGGATTGTTGATGAAGAATACCATTGATAGATATCCAGGATATAGTGAATTGAATGAATTCAAGAGATTTGAATGATCTTGAGCTTGAGCTTGAGAAATAGAATCCGGGAAAGCTTATTTATAACGAGCCCGACTCTTTGGAAATTGATGCCCAATATAGCCATGTCCAGTTATAAAGCTATCAAGATTCAAGATAAGTTTCAGTAGAGATAGAAATCCATAGACGATTTGATCCAGACCACCTTGATGAAGAATTGAAAGTTGAATAGAAGCTCACATTATTGGAGTAATGAGATAAGATACATACACTATTATTTTTGGCAGATTTCTTAGATTTTTACAAGAATCTACATTGTTTACATTTCTCTACTCTTTCACCAACTATTCAAACAACCAATTACAATTATATTGGTCATTGAACAGACAAACGCGGAAAACAACGTCAGACTATACCATGTCGTAATATCAATTCCAGAGAGGAGCACGATGTATTAACCTTCAACACAGATCTCAATTCATCATGGCGTTTAATTCAGATATCGAGCCAAAGATCAAGAAGGAAGTCACCAGTGATATCAAGCCTAAGAAACATGTCACCATCAAATTGGAACCTCAAAAATTTGGGAAATCATCTAGTCATCAATCTGGTAAAAATTCAAGCTTGGTTACGCCTCAAATGTCAGTCCCCATCACACCAAATGAGAAAATCCTAAAACAACCAACAAATCTCAAGTCAATTGATAACCTAAACATTTCTAAATTTATCATCCCACCAAAGGATGATGACATTGAAGATGAAACACCAACCAAGCCTGCTCACCAAAAGAAACACTCTGTTGATCAAGGCAATAAAAAAAGGGAATCGATTCATCAATCAACAAGCTCGAGTATCCCAATAGCCGCCGGTGTCAATCCTAAGCGCCACAAGCGAAATGCGCAACAAGAAGATCATAACGTTTCAAAATTAGTGGAAAGTGTTATTGAAAAGCCTAAAGTGATTGCTAAACCTCCAAAGTTCCAAAGTATTGAAACATCGGTGATCTTGAATGATTCAAAAGATGAGATAGATTTAGTGCAAGAATTCAAGAATATTGATGACGAGATGACGAAAACTAAATATATCGATCTAGGATCTCAAGATTTCCAACAATGGTGTGAAACTGGTATTAAATTAACTAATGTTCAATATGGGATTGTTAGAAAAGTTATTATTAGTAGAAATAAGTTAAATTTAAAATTTGATATGATCTTGGGATTAATTAATAAGTATGGTGATTCTTTAGAACATGAAGATATCCTTTTGGGTGAAAAGATGAAGAGATTACAAAACTTGGGTGAAGAGATCAAAAATTTTATAAAATAACTGTGATCTTTAATTGAAGTGCTACCTATGTTAATCTAATATTGTCTTTGCAAAAAGTTTGTAGTGTTCAATTTACGCGTCAAAAAATCTAATTCAATTTACATGTACATAAATCAAAACCAATTTACGTTAATGTTGTGTATTTTGAGCTATTGAACAAAGAAAATAAAAGAGAATAAATTTTTTTAATTAAACATAACCATCTTTAATAATCTAGTTTCTTTTTCTGAAACGACGTTCTGGAG